>JASVEL010011911.1:0-486927 GCA_032618575.1 Nicotiana noctiflora
TATTGTGACGACCCGGCCCGTCGTCACGGGAATTACCACCCCGTTATATTGAAATTGTATGTTTTATGCTTTTATATCAGTGTTAAAGTCTATCGGGTGAGTTAGGAGTGATTTGGATTGGAAATGAGGCATATAGCCTTTGTGAAGGAAACTTGAATTAGGAAAGTCAACCCGGAGTTGACTATTTGGTTAGAGGGCTCGGAATCAGATTCTGATGATTCGGTTAGTTCCGGGAGATGATTTGTGACTTAGGAGAGCGATCGGAATTTAATTTGGAGGCCCGGTGTAGAAATAGGCTTGAATTGGCTAAGGTTGAATTTTGGCGAAAACCGAACGGTAGGTGAGATTTTGATCCGGGAGTCGGAATGGAATTCCGACAGTTGCAGTAGCTCCGTTAGGTGATTTTGGATGTGCCTACAAAATTTCAGGTCATTCGGACGTCGTTTGGTCGGGTTTTTGATTGATTGTATAATTCAGAATGTTTTAAGGAATTTAGGCTTGAATTTGAGGTGAATTATGGGTTTTGGTGTTATTAGACGTGTTTTGAGGATTGGAGCAAGTTCGAATAAGGTATTAAGATGTGTTGGTGTGTTTGGATGAGGTCCCGGGGCCTCGGGGTGTTTTCGAATGGTTAAACGGAAGAAAAACATGGAAATTGCAGGTTGAAGTGTTCTGGTTCTGTCATTTTCGCCCTGCGGAAATGTGGGCACGGAGGCGAGTCCGCAGGAGCGGACTGAGGAGCGCAGGAGCGCTTGGCATCGCAGAAGCGGAATCCTTTCCGCTGAAGCGGCATCGCTGGTGCGAGCCAGTGATCGCAGAAGCGGACTAGATGAAAAATGAGAAGGTCCGCAGAAGCGGATTCTTGACCGCCTGGGCGAGTCCGCAGGAGCGGACTCTGGTGCGCAGAAGCGGGAGTTTTCGCAGAAGCGGAGGTTCAATCGCGGAAGCGGACGCGCATAAGCGGTCCTTTTCTCGCAGAAGCGGAATTGGCCGGCTAGGCCTGGAACCGCTGAAGCGACCCTTTGGTCGCGGATACGGACTCATAGGAGCGGAATTTTATCCGCAGAAGCGAAAATCGCTGGGAGTTAAGTGTATAAGAAGTTAGAAAAATTTCAGAAACATTTCACACATTTGGGTCTCGGCTTTAGAGGCGATTTGGGCGATTTTGAAGAGAAATTTAAGGAAATCATCAGGTAATCAACTATGGACTTAAACTATGATTAGTATTGATAATATTATGCAATTATATCATGAAAATGGAGGAATTTGGGGTGATTCATGGAAGATTTAGCCCTAGGCTTGAACTTTAGAAAATCAAGGTTTTGAAAGGGCAAATGGAGTCCGAATTTGATAAAATTGATATGCTTAGACTCGTATTGAGATGAGAGTTCCGAATATGTGACTTTCGTGATTTTTCGACAAGCGTACCGAAAGTCGGGTTTTGACAACCTTGGGAATTTTGATGTAAATTGAGTTGTATTGATTGGGTGTCGTCCCATTGGCCTAATTTGTTGTATTTCTACTGTATTTGATCAGATTCTACGCGTGCGGAGCTTGATTCTTGTGGCAAGGACATTACGGAGTAGTCGTCGCGCCGTATTGAGGTGAGTAATAGATGTGGGTGATGACCAGCGGGTTCGAAACCCCGGTATACCACTTTGTGACGATGTATAGGGGCGAGACACGTACTCTCTTGTGAGTGCGGGGTCGATTGTGATTGGGGTCTTTGGCTTAGTCCGACTTGCCTGATACTGTGTTATGATATTAGGCTATTCATGAGCCGTCGAACCTCCTTCTCGGATGGTTGCATATTATACTTGTGATATTGGCTACTCTTGAGCCGTTGAACCCCCTTCTTGGGTGGTTGAGTATACTTGTGGGCCGTGAGCCAGTTATTGGATCCCGCGAGGATCGTTATCATTGTCTTATCATATTGACATGTTAGTTACTACCAGTCCGTAGCTATTTCTGTTATCATGCTATTTCCAATCTCTGGAACTTGGTATTACTGTTTTCCAACTGAGAAATGATAAAAAGGGTTTTCAAAACTACTTTTGAGCCTGCGAGGCTGTATTTGCATATTAGCTGACTGGTAGTGGATCGGGCTGCACGCCGTAGCGGTATATATGTTGGATCGGACTGCACGCCGCAGTGATATTGTGCTTGGGCTGTAGGAGCCCCTCCGGAGTCTGAACCCCCACAGTGAGCACGGGTACCCAAATTGGATCGGGCTACGCGCCGTAGCGGTCATATCATGCATTGCATTGCATTTAGCTACATCTGCTAGTTGTTATACTATTTTTTTTTCTGGTACTTGATGGTACAGGTACAGTTGATGTTGATTCTGAGACAGGGTATTGATTACAGCTTTACATAGTGCTTTATTGCGGATTTCTTATCTGCGCTGTCTTACCCCTGTTTATTACCACTGAGTCTGGCAGTACTCATTTTACTCCCTGCACCTTGTGTGCAGATCCAGGTACCTCTTAGCAGTGATCCAGTAGCTGTGCAAGGTGGCATTTGTGGATATTTGAGGTAGCTGCAGAGTCCGCAGGACCCGATATTCCTTCCTACTGTCTCTTGACTTTGTATTGACTTTTCTTTCCGCACTTGGTATTCTTGTAAACCTTTATACACTCATGTTCAGTAGAGGCTCATGACTCTTGACCCTTGGTCTATGGGAGTTGATGTATTATGGGACTTGGTTCCCTGTTTTCGTTTTATGTATCGCTATTGCTTCGTGAGTTGATACGCCTAAATGGGCAAAAGAGAGCTTCTAGCTCCGTTATTGTTATTGATTGGTCGGGCTGGCTTAGCAAATGTGCTGGGCGCCATCACGACCAGATTTGGGGTCGTGACAAGTTGGTATCAGAGCCTAGGTTTACTAGGCCTCATGAGTCTTGAGCCGGTCGGTAGAGTCTTGTGGATCGGTACGGGGACGCATGTACTTATCCTCGGGAGGCTGCGAACCTTTAGGAAAACTTCACTTTTCTTGAACTCTGTCGTGCGATCTTGTTGTTCGAGAACTAAACTTCTATATTCTATTCTCTCGCAGATGGCGAGAACGCGAGCATCGGGACGAGGTGGACGACCTCCGTTGCCATCTGTTAGAGGCCGTGGGCGTGGTCGTGCTAGAGGTAGAGGTAGGGCGGGCGGCGATACCGGTTGACCCGCCCGTTGTACCGGTTCAGGAGCAGCCCCCGGTGGTTGATGCTCGGCGGCCCGAGTTCGGGGCCGGACTATATCTATTTCTATTCACGGTCTTCGGGAGACTCTTGCTCGGATATTATCGGTGTGTTCCGGTTTGGCTCGGGTAGTTTCGGCTACTGCTATGCGTAGCGACATCTCGGTCGAGGGGCGGTCGGCGGACCCTGCGGCTCGCACTGCCGACCGGTTGTTCGGGGACTTCGGACGCCGAGGCGGTCCCCGCTCAGAGGTGTTTGCACCGGTTATTCCTCCGACTGCACCAGCTCCAGCTCCAGAGCATATGGTTGAGGTTATGCCCGATGACGAGCAGCGTCGTCTTGAGAGATTTGGTAGACTTCAACCACCCCATTTCAGTGGCGTTGAGGGCGAGGATGCCCAGGGTTTCTTGGACAAGTGTCGGAGGATGTTGCGGACGGCTGGTATTCTTGAGTCCAGCGGAGTTTCATTTACTACTTTTCAGTTCACTGGTCCCGCATTTGATTGGTGGGAAGAGTTTGAGAGGCGTAGGCCTGCAGGAGCAGCACCTCTCACATGGCAGCAGTTCTCTACTCTCTTTCTAGAGAAATATGTACCTCGGTCTCGTCGCGAGGAGCTACGTCGCCGGTTCGAGTGGTTGATTCAGGGCGACATGTCTGTGACTCAGTATGAGCTTAGATTCACTCAGTTGGCTAGGCATGCCACATGGATGATCCCTAATGATAGGGAGAGGATCAGGAGGTTCATTGATGGCCTCAACTACTCTATCCGTATTCTTATGACCGGAGAGAGAGTTTTGTCATCATCATTTGAGCAGGTTGTTGATATGGCACGCTCCATTGAGGCGGATCGTCGCCGAGAGAGAGGAGCGGGAGGCCAAGAGGCCTCGTGGTTCTGGGCAGTTTCAGTGGTGCTCCATCTAGAGGGCATTCCCAGCAGAGCAGAGGTCGCTCGTCTAGACCTTCTCGTTCAGGCCGCCCAGAGCAGAGCGGAGGTTCTTATGGTCGTGGTCGACATGGGTTTCAGCAGGGTCAGTCATCGCTTAGTGCCCTTCCGGCCCAGGGTGCAGCACCTACTTCATCAGCCCAGGGTTCTTCGGCGGCGAGGGGTTCCCTTCAGTCCCCTTCTCCAGCACCGGGTGCATGTTATGAGTGTGGTGAGTTTGGCCACGTGAGGAGACAGTGCCCTCGACTCCGTAGGGATGGGACTCAGCAGAGGGATCAGCCCCTCGTCTTCTGCACCATCTCGGTCTAGTAGAGGTGGAGGTCGGTCTTCTCGTGGTCGCCCCGAGGGCGAAGAGAGATCCGGTGGAGGCCGAGCACGGTTCATGCACTTCCTGACGGGCGTGATGCGGTTGCCTCCGATGCGGTGATTACGGGTATCATTTTCTGTCTGTCACGGAGATGCCTCTGTTCTATTTGATCCGGGGTCCACATATTCTTACGTGTCCTCTTATTTTGCACATCATTTGGGTGCGACTCGTGGTAGTCTTGATTTACCTGTTCATGTATCCACCCCGTGGGTGATACGATTGTTGTGGATCATGTCTATAGATCCTGTGTTATATCTATTGGGGGTCTGGAGACCCAGGCAGATTTGTTATTGTTGGGTATGGTGGACTTTGATGTTATATTGGGTATGGACTGGTTGTCTCCGTACCATGCTATATTGGACTGTCATGCTAAGACAGTTACGTTGGCCATTCCTGGTATTTCTCAGATCGAGTGGCGGGGTTCGACCGATTTCGTCCCTAGCCGTGTTATTTCATTCTTAAAAGCTCAGAAGATGGTTGAAAAAGGGTGTTTATCGTACTTAGCTTTTGTGAGAGATGTGGGAGCTGAGTCTCCTAGCATTGATTCTGTACCTGTTGTGAGGGACTTCCCAGGATGTATTCCCCTCAGACCTGCCGGGCATGCCGCCGGACAGGGATATTGATTTTGGCATTGACTTGGTGCCGGGCACTCAGCCCATATCCGTTCCTCCTTATCGGATGGCACCAGCTGAGTTGAAAGAACTGAAAGAGCAACTTCAAGAGCTTCTGGATAAGGGTTTCATCCGCCCTAGTGTGTCTCCGTGAGGTGCGCCGGTATTATTTGTTAAAAAGAAAGATGGTTCCATGCGAATGTGTATTGATTATAGGCAATTGAACAAAGTGACGGTGAAGAACAAGTACCCTCTACCACGCATAGATGATTTGTTTGATCAGTTACAGGGTGCGAGGGTGTTTTCTAAGATCGATCTTCGTTCAGGCTATCATCAGATGAAGATGAGGGACTCGGATATTATGAAGACTGCATTTAGGACCCGATATGGTCATTATGAGTTTCTTGTGATGTCGTTTGGGCTGACCAACGCCCCAGCAACATTTATGCATCTGATGAACAGTGTGTTCAGGCCTTATTTGGATTCATTTGTGATTGTGTTTATTGATGACATTCTAGTCTACTCCCGTAGTCAGGAGGAGCATGCTCAGCATTTGAGTATTGTGTTGCAGAGATTGAGGGAGGAGAAGCTATATGCTAAATTCTCCAAGTGCGAGTTTTGGCTCGAGTCCGTAGCATTTATGGGACATGTGGTGTCTCGTGATGGTATTCAGGTTGATCCGAAGAAGATAGAGGCGGTGCAGAGTTGGCCTAGACCGTCCTCAGCTACAGAGATCAGGAGTTTTCTTGGCTTGGCGGGGTATTATCGCCGGTTTGTTCAGGGATTTTCATCCATTGCTTCTTCATTGACTAAATTGACCCAGAAGTGTGCACCATTCGTGTGGTCGAGTGAGTGCGAGGAGAGCTTTCAGAAGCTCAAGACAGCTTTGACCACAGCTCCAGTGTTAGTATTGCCATCAGCTTCAGGTTCATATACCGTTTATTGTGATGCCTCGAGAGTGGGGATAGGTTGTGTGTTGATGCAGGAAGGAAAGGTAATTGCTTATACTTCTCGGCAGTTGAAGCCGCATGAGAAGAACTATCCCGTTCATGATTTGGAGCTAGCCGCCATTGTTCATGCATTGAAGATTTGGAGACACTATTTGTACGGTGTGTCTTGTGAGGTGTATACCGACCATCGTAGTCTCCAGCACTTGTTCAAACAGAAAGACCTTAATTTGAGATAGCGGAGATGGCTGGAGTTGCTGAAGGATTATGACATTACTATATTATATCATCAGGGAAAGGCCAATGTGGTGGCCGATGCTTTGAGCCGGAAGGCGGTCAGTATGGGGAGCTTGGCATATATTCCAGCTGAGGAGAGGCCATTTGCTTATGATGTTCAGGTGCTAGCCAATCGGCTAGTGAGGTTAGATATTTCGGAGCCCAGCAGGTATTGGCTTGTGTTGTATCTCGGTCATCTCTATATGATCGTATTCGTGATCTCCAGTATGATGATCCACATTTGGCTGTCCTGAGGGACAGAGTTCATCACGATGATGCTAGAGATGTCACCATTGATAGTGACGGCGTATTGAGGATGCAGGGCCGGATATGCGTGCCCAATGTTGATGGCCTTCGTGAGTTGATTCTGGAGGAGGCCCATAGCTCGCGGTATTCTATCCATCCGGGAGCCGCGAAGATGTATCAAGATTTGAAACAACACTATTGGTGGAGAAAGATGAAAATGGACATTGTTAGACATGTAGCACGGTGCCTCAACTGTCAGCAGGTTAAGTACGAGCACCAGAGGCCCGGTGGTGTATTTCAGCGCATTGCTATTCCCGAGTGGAAATGGGAGAGGATCACTATGGACTTTGTTACTGGACTCCCTCGGACGGCGAGGAAGTTTGATTCTGTATGGGTGATTGTGGATAGGCTGACCAAGTCGGCTCACTTCATTCCAGTTAGTACTACCTACTCATCGGAGCGGTTGGCAGCGATCTTTATTCGAGAGATTGTTCGATTGCATGGAGTCCCAGTGTCTATCATATCCGACAGGGGTACTCGGTTCACTTCTCAGTTTTGGAGAGCATTTCAGCGAGAGATGGGTACACGGGTTGAGTTGAGTGCAGCATTTCACCCCCAGACAGACGGACAGTCTGAGCGTACTATTCAGATCTTGGAGGATATGTTGCGAGCATGTGTGATTGACTTTGGTGGTTCGTGGGATGAGTTCCTACCACTTGCTGAGTTTGCCTACAACAACAGTTATCAGTCGAGTATTCAGATGGCCCCGTATGAGGCATTGTATGGCAGGCGGTGTAGATCCCCCGTGGGATGGTTTGAGCCTGGTGAGGTTAGATTGATAGGAACCGAGTTAGTCCAGGATGCTCTGGATAGAGCAAGGTTGATCCAGGAGAGGCTTCGTATGGCACAGTCTCGCGAGAAGAGTTATGCGGACCGTAGAGTTCGAGAGTTGTCTTTCATGGTTGGTGACAGAGTATTGTTGAAGGTTTCACCTATGAAGGGTGTCATGAGGTTTGGGAAGAAAGGAAAGTTGAGTCCCCGGTACATTGGTCCTTTTGAGATACTTAGGAGGGTTGGAGAGGTGGCATATGAGTTAGCCTTGCCGCCCAGCTTATCCAGCGTTCATCCAGTATTCCATGTGTCTATGCTCCGGAAGTACATTGGAGATCCGTCTCATGTATTAGATTTCAGCACCATTCAGCTTGATGGTGATTTATCCTATGATGTGGAGCCTATTGCTATTTCGGGTCGTCAGGTGAGAAAATTGAGGTCTAAGGAGATTGCATCAGTTAAGGTTCAGTGGAGAGGTCGACCCGTGGAGGAGGCCACTTGGGAGATCGAGCGGGAGATGCGGAGCAGATATCCTCACTTGTTTGAGACTTCGGGTATGTTTCTTGACCCGCTCGAGGACGAGCGTTTGCTTAAGAGGGGGAGAATGTGACGACCCGGCCCGTCGTCACGGGAATTACCACCCCGTTATGTTGAAATTGTATGTTTTATGCTTTTATATCGGTGTTAAAGTCTATCGGGTGAGTTAGGAGTGATTTGGATTGGAAATGAGGCATATAGCCTTTGTGAAGGAAACTTGAATAAGGAAAGTCAACCCGGAGTTGACTATTTGGTTAGTGGGCTCGGAATCAGATTCTGATGATTCGGTTAGTTCCGGGAGATGATTTGTGACTTAGGGGAGCGATCGGAATTTAATTTGGAGGCCCGGTGTAGAAATAGGCTTGCATTGGCTAAGGTTGAATTTTGGCGAAATCCGAATGGTAGGTGAGATTTGGATCCGGGAGTCGGAATGGAATTCCGACAGTTGCAGTAGCTCCGTTAGGTGATTTTGGATGTGCCTGCAAAATTTCAGGTCATTCGGACGTCGTTTGGTCGGGTTTTTGATTGATTGTATAATTCGGAATGTTTTAAGGAATTTAGGCTTGAATTTGATGTGAATTATGGGTTTTGGTGTTATTAGACGTGTTTTGAGGATTGGAGCAAGTTCGAATAAGGTATTAAGATGTGTTGGTGTGTTTGGATGAGGTCCCGGGGGCCTCGGGGTATTTTCGGATGGTTAAACGGAAGAAAAACATGGAAATTGCAGGTTGAAGTGTTCTGGTTCTGTCATTTTCGCCCCTGCGGAAATGTGGGCACGGAGGCGAGTCCGCAGGAGCGGATTGAGGAGCGCAGGAGCGCTTGGCATCGCAGAAGCGGAATCCTTTCCGCTGAAGCAGCATCGCTGGTGCGAGCCAGTGATCGCAGAAGCGGACTAGATGAAAAATAAGAAGGTCCGCAGAAGCGGATTCTTGACCGCCTGGGCGAGTCCGCAGGAGCGGACTCTGGTGCGCAGAAGCGGATGTCTTCGCAGAAGCGGAGGTTTAATCGTGGAAGCGGACGCGCATAAGCGGTCCTTTTCTCGCAGAAGCGGAATTGGCCGGCTAGGCCTGGAACCGCTGAAGCGACCCTTTGGTCGCGGATACGGACTCGTAAGAGCGTAATTTTATCCGCAGAAGCGAAAATCGCTGGGAGTTAAGTGTATCAGAAGTTAGAAAAATTTCAGAAACATTTCGCATATTTGGGTCTCGGCTTTAGAGGCGATTTGGGCGATTTTAAAGAGAAATTTAAGGGAAATCATCAGGTAATCAACTATGGACTTAAACTATGATTAGTATTGATAATATTATGCAATTATATCATGAAAATGGAGGAAGTTGGGTTCATTCATGGAAGATTTAGCCCTAGGCTTGAACTTTAGAAAATCAAGGTTTTGAATGGGCAAATGGAGTCCGAATTTGATAAAATTGATATGCTTAGACTCGTATTGAGATGAGAGATATGTGACTTTCGTGATTTTTCGACAAGCGTACCGAAAGTCGGGTTTTGACAACCTTGGGAATTTTGATGTAAATTGAGTTGTATTGATTGGGTGTCGTCCCATTGGCCTAATTTGTTGTATTTCTACTGTATTTGATCAGATTCTACGCGTTCGGAGCTTGATTCTCGTGGCAAGGACATTGCGGAGTAGTCGTCGCGCCGTATTGAGGTGAGTAATAGATGTGGGTGATGACCAGCGGGTTCGAAACCCCGGTATACCACTTTGAGACGCTGTATAGCGGCGAGACACGTACTCTCTTGTGAGTGCGGGGTCGATTGTGATTGGGGACTTTGGCTTAGTCCGACTTGCTGATACTGTGTTATGATATTAGGCTATTCATGAGCCGTCGAATCTCCTTCTCGGATGGTTGCATATTATACTGTGATATTGGCTACTCTTGAGCCGTTGAACCCCTTTCTTGGGTGGTTGAGTATACTTGTGGGCCGTGAGCCAGTTATTGGATCCTGCGAGGATCGTTATCATTTTTCTGTGATATTGACATGCTAGGTTTACTACCAGTCCGTAGCTATTACTGTTATCATGATATTTCCAATCTCCGGAACTTGACATTTACTGTTTTCAACTGAAAAATGATAAAAGAGTTTTCAAAACTACTTTTGAGCCTGCGAGGCTGCATTTGCATTTCGCTGATTGGTAGTGGATCGGACTGCACACCGCAGCATATATTCATGATATTGTGCTTGGGCTGTAGGAGCCCCTGTGGAGTCTGAAACCCCACGGTGAGCACGGGTACCCAAATTGGATCGGGCTACGCGCCGTAGCGGTCATATCATGCATTGCATTGCATTTAGCTACATCCGCTAGCTGTTATACTGTTTTGCTGGTACTTGTTGGTACAGGTACAGTTGATATTGATTCTGTGACAGGGTATTTGATTATAGCTTTACATAGTGCTTTATTGCGGATTTCTTATCTGCGTTGTCTTACCCTTGTTTATTACCACCGAGTCTGGCAGTACTCATTTTACTCCCTGCACCTTGTGTGCAGATCCAGGTACCTCTCAGCAGTGATCCAGTAGCTGTGCGAGGCGGCATTTGTGGATATTCGAGGTAGCTGCAGAGTCCGCAGGACCCGATATTCCTTCCTACTGTCTCTTGACTTTGTATTGACTTTTCTTTCCGCACTTGGTATTCTTGTAAACCTTTATACACTCATGTTCAGTAGAGGCTCATGACTCTTGACCCTTGGTCTATGGGAGTTGATGTATTATGGGACTTGGTTCCCTGTTTTCGTTATATGTATCGCTATTGCTTCGTGAGTTGATACGCCTAAATGGGCAAAAGAGAGCTTCTAGCTCCGTTATTGTTATTGATTGGTCGGGCTGGCTTGCTGGGCGCCATCACGACCAGAATTTGGGGTCGTGACAAAGACACTAAACAATATGATATTTTTCAGTATTTTTAATTAATGCATAATTTACCATAAGTTGAATGGATGTAAAATTCACGGGCGTTCATACCATAAATCCAGAGACTCCACAATATAAGCAGAAATATTTTCATTATCAATATTGGGTTTGAACATGCTATTTGTAGCATAGCCTTTTCCCACAAAAATACCATTCTTAGATAAAATAAATTTATCTGACTCAAAAATTATTTTAAAACCATGCTTCGAAAGTAGTGTACCTAACACCAAGTTCTTCCGAATGTCAGGAACATGCATTACGCCTTTCAACGTGTCCATCTTTCCAGAAGTAAACTTCAACTCAACAAATTTTCTACAACCTTAGCAGAGGACAAGTTTTGCATATAGATGACTTTATCATCCTCCACTAATTCATATGTCTTAAAATATTTCGATCACCTGATATGTGACAAGTTGTAACGGTATCTATCCACTATTCGACTTGATTTTCTTCTACAAATGCTTATGTGACCATCGCTACAAGTTCATCATTTCTATTGTTGTTGCCTTTTCCTTTCTTCTTTTAGGCTTTAAGAATTTTACAATCACGAGCATAATGACCAATTTTACGACAATGATAACACTCACTTGACATAGAATTAGAACTAGTACGCTTAAAATTTTAACTTTTCTTTAGCTTTGTAAATTTCTTGTTATCTGGTTCCCTTTTGGTTTATTGTCTTCCACCATATAATCTTTCATAACAAGTTCCTTCAAAATATTAGTGTCACGATGTCACGATCCTAATTAGGATTGTGACCGGCGCTTAGGAGCAAGTGCTTCCAAGTAAGTCTTATCGGTAATTTTACATAAAATCGGACAGTCTTTTCTAGTTTTTTGGACCATTCCAAATTTTTTTTTGGTCTCAAATCAACAACCAAACATCCTAATATCATAAAAAACAATTTATAACTTGTCAATTAACCAATACAAGTCTCCACCATAACTAAACCACCAACTAACCACTAGAAAATACTAATTTATCTCCAACTTTAATAAATGAGAACGCTACTTAACATAAGACTATAATATGAAAAATTACTCATGACACTAAAATAACGGCTATGAAGCGACTTTAAGAGTTCAATGAAAATACCATAACAATAAATAAAATCTTTGCCCACGCGAACAAGTGCGAGGCTCACCGAAAAATATCAATCTGTGCGCTCTAATTAACGAAATTCTCGCCAGCGTCAATTACTGTCTCTGTAAAAAAATTAATGGGGAATGAGTCGCTAGCTCAGTGACCAATAACACTTAACCACAACTGTTTTTATTGGGGACAAGTAAGAAAACATGCTAGTATCTCAAATAGAAGATAACATAAAAATGCCCTTTCAGAAATAATAAATAATTTTCAGTCTCATCATGTTCTTCTTGAAGTATAATACACTTAATAATTTAGTAATAGTCTCGGTAACCACTATACAATATCAATATTCACATTTGGGAGGTTTCAATGATAGGATCATGTAATCGGTATAACTGTGGACTTCTTCGCAAGAAGTCAAAAATAACGGTAGTCCCTACTCGAGGAAAATCCGTAGCGGTATGCTAGTTCTACCTTCCCACTAGCGAGGACTATAACGGTAGTCTGTAATTACAAGGTGCACCAGGTCTAACGAGCCCGTCGTTAGCTACAATATCCTTCAATGTCTACTCACACTTATACTTGTCTCTGTAATCCGTATATACTCATATAAAATATTTTAAAACAATATTGGGCATTTTAATTCTTATCAAATCATATAATTTCTTTTCGATAATAGTAAATTCAAGTAATGATGAAATAGATCTAGTGACAACAAAAATATTTAAAACAGTTGTAATCTTCTCAAATAACTATTTCGATATCATATCGAGTAAAAGACTTGTCCCATATGCGACTTAAAATAATCGGTAACATATTCATATTAAAAATCATGTGTAGATCATACAAGTTATGAAAACACCAATTGCAGTAAGATTACTACTCGCAGTACTCGTGTTAAAATATCAAACTCGTCACCTCGAGCGATCGGTACGATTTTCTTCAATCAATCTATAATCACATCAATATCCCAAATCCTCAGAGTTTTATATTCAACCATCAATTTGCCGAATTATATTTATCCATACGATGAGTAATTCAATTAGTCTATAGCCTATCAATTTCAACTTACTCGTATATTTATTCATCAATATTTTTTTATCTCATTTTATGCCAAAAATATGTATAAATCTAAATCATTAAGGATCACTGTCAACAATAATTTCTTTACACTAAGATAATAATCTTAACCAAATTGAAGTAAGAAAATTTACCATTTGAATTGAGAAATAATGCCTTCAACAAAAGCCTTTAAATCTCTGTTTGGTCCTATAATTTATTGATACTATTATATACAAAGGGAATTAAGAATTTGATTTGTTTTCATATGAAACTGTTTTTTGTCCTCATGTAATGCCTTACAAGCATTCAAGTTTCTACACTAGACTAAATTGTTTGCTATAAGATTAATAAAATACTTATTCATCTAATAAGAATCCATATTTGTACTAAATTAAAAATAACTTAATTTTTTTCCCCTTAGTTAACAAAATAATTACTAATATTATGCCTCATATGGCCGAAGACGTCGCTCAGTATGTGAAAACTTGTCTAGTATACCAGAAGGACAAGTCAGATTGTTTCACATAAGTGGGACTCTTAGAACCCGTTAGATGTCCCAAAAAGACCTTGGGAAAGCGTTTCCCTAGATTTTATCACCGGATTGCCCAAGGAGATCTCACAACTATCTTGGTTGTGGTGGATCGATTTTCCAAGTATGCTACCTTTATTGCAGCCCATAATATCAGCAGAAGATACAGTTCGACTCTTCTTATTTTATGTCGTCAAGTATTGGGACGTGCCCAAAGAAATTGTTAGTGATCGCGACTCACGCTTCACTAGCAACTTTTGGACCCAACTCTTTAAGTGCCTTGGGTAAAAATTGAGTCACGACTCAAGTTTTCATCCGCAATCTGATGGCCAGACGAAGCGGTACAATGGTATGTTGGAGGAATATCTCTACCACTTTGTAACAGGATCGCAGAAGAATCGGGTGAAGCTTCTGGATGCTCCTCAATTGTGTTTCAATTCACAAAAGAGCTCTAGTACAAACAAAAACACTTTTGAAATTGTTACCGGACAACAATCTCTACTCCCACACATTGTGAATGTACCAATATGTCCAAATCTCCTCAAGATGCTAACTTCTCAAAAGAGTGAAAGCAAAATTTGGAGATAATGCAGAGCTATCTTGTTAAAGCTCAAAAGCGGATGAAGAGGCATGCTGATAAGAATCATCGCTTTGTTGAATACCAAGTAGGAGAGAAAGTGATGGTAAGAATTCCAAAGCGGTACTTATTTTCGGGGTTACCTGACCCTCGCCTATTGCAATACATTGGACACTTGTCTATTGAAAGGAGCATTGGGAAAGTTGCATACCAGGTAGACACCCCAGTTTTATGGAAAATTCATCTTGTCTTCCATGTCAGCCTCCTGAAACTTTTTTGGGAAGACACGAACGTTCCTTCACGGAGCCAGCTCCTAATACCCAGTATTCGAGGTCCCAATTCAACTGGGAAAAGGCATGTTGAAGCTATCTTTGATGATAAAGTGATTCATGCTTCAAGGAAAGATCACCAAGAGTTTTTGGTGAAATGGCAGGGTTGTGATGCAGAGGAGAATACGTGGGAGAGGGGAACAAACCTCAAAGCCTACAAGAGCCTAATTGAAGATTATATTGCAAGTAAGGCACTGAGGACATCGCAAACTCAGGTGGGGGAGAATGTCATAGGCGGCTTTCCAGCCATTCCCATGACCCCTTGGGTGCGCCTCGTGGCATCCTAGAAAGCCTCCCAATGCCTAGCGCCATGAACGGCTTGGTGGTCTTGGCCGCACAAAGTGACAAGTGCGCATGTGCCTCTGTCGCCCTACCTTTATCCCTCGCCAAAGGTCAGCTGCAGGTAGATTCCAACAGCGCCGTGCGTGCAGACAATGCCGTGTACGCCGACCGTGATACCAAAGACGTTGCTGCTAACAACGGACCTATTTCTGCCATGTAGAAAACTAAGTCCTTTTCATTATAAATATAGAGTAGTTTTATTTCATGCACTTCCATTATGTTTCTCTAGCTTAGTCAAGTCTAGTCTTGTAGTGTTGGTTTATTTATTAAGCATTATTAGAGGGGATCAATCAATCAAACTTTCTAGCACGCGAAAAATTCTCTGTACTGGTGTCTCTCCCCCTCGACACCATGTTTGCATTTTTATAATAGTTTTCACTAATACAATCAAGCTTTCTTTCATTCTCAATTCTCATTTATGTTCCTTTAATTGCTTTTAACATTGGTTTCCCGTACGATACTATCAATCTAGTCTAGCGTACGGAGCGGACCTCAGTTGGCAGACAATAACTGCACTAACATCAATTGCTTAGTCTTACGTCGCCCTTCCAAAGAATCTCAGGAAGGCACCGCATAACAGAATGTGTGAAAAGTGACCTTGTGTGTTGCATTACCTTCAAATTGATTTAGAACATCCTGAAGTTTCTTAAATTTCTATGCGAATGTGTGGAACATCTTTGAAGATGTTTAAATGATATCACGAAGTTTAAACATCCTGTCATTCTTAAAATTCTATGCGAATGTGTGGAACATCTTTCAAGATGTTTAAATGATATAAGGAAGTTTAAACATCCTGTCCAATGTGACCTTGTGTGTTGCAACACCTTCAAATTGATTTAGCACATAACGATCAAATCTATTTAGAATATCCTGAAGATTCTTAAACTTCTATGCGGATGTGGAGAACATCCTTGAAGATGTTTAAATTATATTAGAAAGTTTAAACATCTTGTCCAATGTGTTAAACTTTCTTTAAGAGGTTACAAACTTCTTGCCATATGTGTGGAACAGACCCGCTCTACCCCTCGGTACGGCATGTTAGAAGAAAATTTAATGCCGCAATAAATGATGTCATCCGTGAAGAGGTTTAAAAATTACTTGAAAACGACATTCAAGGAGTCAAAATACGCCCAATGAGTTGCCAACGTGTCATCCCGAAGGCATGTCCGAAATACTCATTCCCACTGTCATTACATTGATCAGCTCATCGGTGCAAGAGCAGGGCATGATCTGTTAAGTTTCCTAGATGCCTATTAAGGTTACAAATATATCCTCATGGAAGAGGAAGACTAGAAGAAAACTACTTTCATCACCCACCAAGGGACGCACTGCTATAGAGTTATGATGTTCAGAGTGAAAAATGCAGGGGCGATATATCAAAGTCTAGTAACCGAAATTCTCAAAGAACAGCTCAAAAAAATCATTGAAGTATATAGAGATGACATGTTGGTCAAGTCGAAAACAAAGGAACAACATATCAACCATTTGAGAGAAGCCTTCGACATACTCAGGCGGTATAACACGAAACTAAACCTCGAGAAATGCGCATTTGGCATAACCTCAGGAAAGTTTCTCGGCTTTCTAGTCACAAAGAGACATCAAGTTAACCCCGGCCAAATCAAGGCTATAGACAGAATTCTAGAAAACTTGACTAGAGAAAAGTAGGTGCAGAAGTGGACCTTCCATATAATCGTCATATCGAGGTTCATCTCACGATCCTCTGTTGATGCCACAAATTCTTCGGCGTACTCAAAAAGGACAACAAACTTCAATGAAATTCCAAGTGCGTCAAAACCCAGAGAGAACTAAAGACATGCTTATATTCGCTGATAGCAACACGATAGGGGATTCAAGATTTACTAAAGAAAAAATAAGAAACGTGCAGAAGCTTAAAGCAAATATAGAAACGAAAAATGCAGACATTAAAGATAGATTGAATTCAAGAAAGAGTTTCTTGAATTCAAGAAGTCTATTCTTGAAGTTGAATTCTAACGATAATAATTAGCTAACAAAGAACTAATCGCCTTTGGTAGAGAATTAAAAACAAGAAATAGATTTTGAAACCCGACCCTTTAGAATTACAAGAACAACAATAAGCCTAAACTTATCACCTTTCTTGAATAACTAGAAGTGATCTAAGATTTTGAAAAGGGTTTAATTCTTACCACCTTAAGATTTTGAAGGTTGAAGAATAAATTCAAGAGTAGCCACACAAGAGTGCAAGAAAAATCTCACAAGTTTTATTGTTAATAATCTGAATGATCTACCTATAAGCAAAGAAGATACCCCTTTATATAGAGGGGTGATCACGAAATTATCCTTAAATATTAGGAAATAAAGTCTTAAACTACTTTGGACAACAACTCCAACTAAAATAGGAAAAGGTAAAACTCTAGGAAACCAAAACCAAGTCAATCTTGGAAAGTAATTCTACCAATCTTAGCAAAAGGAAAATATTAACCTTAACTAACTAGGAAAGAAATAAATATAGTGCCATAATATATGGAAATAAGTCCAAACCAATCTTAGATAGAATCTTGAAAACCTTGGAAATCTTGAAAATCTTTAATTTGTAATTTGCAAGCAACTTGGCACCCACTTGCACTCAACATCTATCACGCCTATTATACATTTCTTGAACATAAAGTAAGTCCTTTTTATGCTATTAAAATGTGATTTTATGTAGGACTTCATGGGCTGCAAGTTTTGAGCAAATTATGTGCGAAATTGGTCAAATGACCTTGTTTTGGAACTTTTTAACTTGAGATCTTGTTAAAGGCCCTCTTTGCAATTCCGAAGCTTCATACTTATCCTTAAATATATTTTAGCTTCCTAGGATGCTATCTTTCCCCTCTTCTTGAAGAAAATTAGTCCTCGAATTTCGACCTTGCAAGAAAACAAAGACAGGCACTAAAAAAAATGGCATCCACTAAAAAATGGTAAGAATAAAACAAGATAGTGACAATGTGTCCACTTAACCCAATTAAGCCTAATAGGTGTAAATACTCCTTTATACAGCATATGGACATCATCATCCCAATAAAATTTATACCTACTTAGATTTGTCCCATAAATACCTCTCTTAAGGTAGTCAAAAAATGTGCATGACAATGAAATTACAAAAATTTGATCATGTGTCCATTTTAAACAAGTATCTCGGCTGCATGTATCAAATAAGACACATTTATGATATATCCAAGTATCAATTACAAATTCCATAGATTCTTCAACATATAAGTTATTCAAAGAAGTACATAAATCCTCAAGAAGGTTAGAAGAACCTATAATTCCCAAAATAAAAGTTTAAATACATTCAAACTCATGATTACAACTTTCCCCAATAATATTCGCAACATCAATGGATCCTAAATAATTACTCAAGATATTACACAAAGAGTCATGCATAGGTTTATGAAAGAGTACTTGATCACAAGCGTCACAATAATCATGCATATCCTCTTTACTAGTAGCAAATACTTGTACAAGCTCACAGTCAACATGGCTTAAAGAATAACTCTCTAGCAATTTATCATATGAAGCTCACCAGACACTTGAATAAGAGAAGAAGAAATATTTAAATCATTCACAAGCCTCGTTCTACCAAGTTGGAATTCATAATCATCCACGTCGAACTCAATTTCAAAAAGAAGCAAATTACTCTTGCACTTGAACTTAGATATTACTATTAATAACTTGATATGCATCAAAAGACCATCATCCTTAACCATTACAAATTCATCAACATAAGAAATTAGAGTTCATTACCTTCAAACATACCTTAGGTGTCCTAGAAAGGCCAAGAATTCGAATAAACCAATTATACATACCATACTTGGACTTATTTAATAATGAATCAACATCACCTTGTATTTTTTTTTTGCAATGATTCCAGCTTAGCAATGGCTTTAAGGAACTCCGTATCATAAACCAAGCTTTTATCTTCCATCATCAAACAATAATTGATTTTTCCAAATTCACTTTAGTGAGAGAAAAGAGGCTAAGGGTGTTGAAAAAGTTAGTCTTGAGGTAAAAGCCAAAGAGAGTGTAAGTAAGAAAATATATTCTTTACTTCTTAATCCGTTAAATCTTTCTTGTTTTAGTTCTTGTATTTTTGTGCAGCCACATGTTGAAAGATCTTCTAAAAGGATAGGTGAGGCAAAAGCAATGGTGGCAAAGGATCCTAGTGGATTCCAACATGATTACATACAGATACAATTAGCTATCTTTCTTTTCTATACACCGAACCTTCTTTACCACGTAAGTTTCAAACATCCTAGTATTTATTCACATCTACGAAGCATCGTAACCTTTATCAAAATTTCCCAACATACCTAGAGATAGAGCCAACACAGCACACGATAGTGCAATCAGTTAATCAATAACAACCTCCCCAACTTAGCTCGGAGTCATACATCAAAGCACTTTTAGCCACTCATAGCCTTCTTACTCAAATGATGCAACAAAGTTCTAGTTAGATTAAACTCAAGTCATTTACAAGCTTCGGTGGAGGTTCGAATCATCAGAAATATTAATTCTTTTGCAATTCTTGCATTCATTCACACACAACAGTTACGCCCACTCTTTAGGTGACAAAAAAATCTTTTCTAAGTCCCAAATTTTCCAAAAATTTCGGCAGAGTTTCCTTTGTAAATTGGCCTATCCACCTGCCAGAGAATCACCAAACCATTCTAACAATACATCCACAACTCAACAAGTTATCACAATATATTTCAACAACATTAAATCTCAATACTATACGAATCATATTATCACAATTTATACTTGAACCTGCGCTATACCTGTTCGAATCATAACACATATCAAATACCTTTCAATTGCACATGAGGATCAACCCTCCTACTTCTTCTCAATTTAGCATTTCATCACAATACCTTCCACCAGGATACACATAGCAAAATCACTTTAGTCTTCCTGAGTTTGAACTCGTTCCACTACACATAAGGCACTTTACCTTCCAATTACGAGATATGATAAATATTCACCACGCCTGAAGCTCGGGGCTACACAATAGTTTAGACAAGAGTCGAAAACTTAACAGCTCATCCATTAGTAAGCCTCCCTAATACTCTACAGATCGGCACAAGGCCCCAAACATGGCTACTAGCCCAAAGACATAGATATAAGCCCAGTCTTAGTCACTTTACGCAGTAATTTATCAATTGGGAAGGATCAAGTCCAAATCCCTAGTCACAATACCACTACGCTCGTCACATGATGTGTATATCATCTCAACGTAGCACTGTATAGTGAAAATACGGGGTTTCAAATCATATAAATTCATAATGCCAGCTCGCAAAATCAGCACCTCGGTGTTCAAGCCACAGGCAAAGATCCGGCCTCAAGTCCTCATGACTAGCCCAACATGAACTCACGGAGATTATATCTCTCCCATCGATCGAGGAACCACAAGCCATAAGGCATTTATATTACTGAGCGCTCGATGCGTACATAAACGTGTGGAAGGAATTTTAAAAATTAAATCTCAAGCTGAATCAAGTACGCACGATAAGAATTCCAAGAAGTGTGAAGTGTTTCCTAAAGGTTCGCAGCCTCCCGAGGATAAGTACAGGCGTCCCCGTACCGATCCACAAGACTCTACTAACCGGCTCAAGACTCATGAGGCCTAGTAAACCTAGGCTCCGATACCAACTTGTCACGACCCCAAATCCGGTCGTGATGGCGCCCAGCACATTGCTAGGCCAGCCTGACTAATCAATAATAACGACGAAGCTAGAAGCTCGCTTTATCCCATTTAAGCATATCAAAACATGAAGCAACAGTAATACATATATCGAAAATGGGGAACCAAGTCCCAAAATATACCAACTCCCATAGACCGAAGGGTCAAGAGTCATGAGCCTCTAATGAACATAAGTGTATAATGGTTTACAAGATACCAAGTGCGGAAAGAAATATCAATACAGAATCAAAAGACGGTAAGAAGGAATATCGGGTCCTGCGGACTCTGCAGCTACCTCGAATATCCTGCAGATGTCGCCTCGAATAGCTACCTGATCACTGCTGAGAGGTACCTGGATCTGCACACAAGGTGCAGGGAGTAAAATGAGTACTGCCAGACTCAGTGGTAATAAACAAGGGTAAGACAGCGTAGATAAGAAATCCGCAATAAAGCACTATGTAAAGCTGTAATCAAAATACCCTGTCACAGAACCAATATCAACTGTACCTATACCAACAAGTACCAACAAAACAGTATAACAGCTATCAGGTGTAGCTGAAAGCAATGCAACGCATGATATGACCGCTACAACGCGTAGCCCGATCCAATTTGGGTACCCGTGCTCACTGTAGGGGTTGAGACTCCGGAGGGGCTCCTACAGCCCAAGCACGATATTACTGCGGCATGCAGTCCGATCTAACATATATACCGCTGCGGCGCGTAGTCCGATCCACTACCAGTCAACTAATATGCAATTACAGCCTCGCGGGCTCAAAATAGTTTTGAAAACTCTTTTATCATTTTTCAGTTGAAAATAGTACTATCAAGTTCCAGAGATTATAAATAACATGATAACAGTTACGGACTAGTAGTAAACTAGCATGTCAATATCACAAGACAATGATAACGATCCTCGCGGGATCCAATAGCTGGCTCACAGCCCATAAATATGCTCGACCATCCGAGAAGGAGGTTCGACGGCTCAAGAATAGCCTAATATCATAACACAGTAACAACAGGTCGGACTAAGCTATAGTCCCCAATTCACAATCGACCCCGCACTCACAAGAAAGTGTGTGTCTCGCTGCTATACAGCGTCACAAAGTGGTGTACCGGGGTTTCGAACCCGCTGGTCATCACCCACATCTATTACTCACCTCAATACAGCGCGACGACTACTCCGCAATGCCCTTGCCACGAGAATCAAGCTCCGCACGTGTAGAATCTGATCAAATGCAGTAGAAATATAACAAATTAGGCCAATGGGACGACACCCAATCAATACAACTCGATTTACACCAAAAATGGCAAAGTTGCCAAAACCCGACTTTCGGTAAGCTTGTCTAAAAATTACAAAAGTTACATATTCAGGATCCTCATCTCGATACGAGTCTAGGCATATAAAATTTACCAAAATCGGACTCCATTTGCCCACTCAAATCAGTATTTTTCTTCAATTTTAGGCCTAGGGCTCAAACCCACCTTTAATCTTCCATTTACGGGGAATTAACCAAGGATTTCATGTTAAAATGATGTAATTAAGCCACAAAACTTACCTCCGACAAAACCCCGATGATTTCCCAGCAATCTCCCGTGAGTCTCTCTCTCTAGAACTCAAAAATGGTGTTTTGGGGTGTTAAACCCGCGACTGGTTATGTTCTGGTTTTAACTTCACTGCCAGCCTAAGTTCTTCATCGCGTTCGCGACGCCTCTCATGCGAACGCGATGCCTTATTCCTCTTCTTCATCGCGAACGCGACACTCATTCATGCGTCTGCGAAGGTCAACTTTCCAGCCTCCGAACGTTTCCTCTACGCGAACGCGACATACCTCACGCGTTCGCTATGCCTTATGAATTCTTTATACGCGAACGCGACCCAAACCATCGCGAACGCGTTGCTTCCTAGCTTCCTCTTACGTGAACGCGGCACCACCCCTCGCGAACGCGATGACCACTGACCCCGACCTACGCGAACGCGGAACTTGCCTTCGCGAACGCGAAGGCTTATTTTATGCCCAGTGATCTGCAATTTTACAGCAGACTTCCAAGTTCCAAAAATGCCGGATGATGGTCCGGATTTACCCTGAGGCCCCCGGGACCCCAACGAAAACCACCAACATACTCCAAAACACGATGCAAACTTATTCCAAGCATAAAAACACCATCCTAAACATCAAAATCACCTATTACACACGGATTAAAGCCTAAGTTTCTTCAAAATTTCTGGAATTACACATTTAATCAAAAACCCGACCAAACGACGTCCGAATGACCTGAAAATTTGCAGGCACATCCAAAATCACCTAACGGAGCTACTGCAACTGTCAGAATTCCATTTCGACCCCCGGATCAAAATCTCACCTACCGTTCGGATTTCGCCAAAATTCAGCCTTAGCCAATTCAAGCCTATTTCTACACCGGGCCTCCAAATTCAATTCTGATCGCTCCCCTAAGTCACAAATCACCTCTCGGAACTAACTGAATCATCAGAATCCGATTCCAATCCCTCTAACTAAATAGTCAACTACGGGTTGACTTTCCATATTCAAGTTTCCTTCAAAAAGGCTATATGCCTCATTTTCAATCCAAATCACTCCTAACTCACCCGATAGAGTCTAACACTGATATAAAAGCATAAAAAATGAAATTACAACATAACGAGGTGGTAATTCTCGTGACGACGGGCCGAGTCATCACAGAAAATGTGTAGAAACTGCTATCAATTCCGATGCAGTCAAGAGATACTATGTATGATTCCTTTTTCATATGTACAATTGTACTTGTCATAATCTTGAATTTGAAATGATGAAGGCATTTTATTTCTGTATTCAAACACTTTACCCATTGTTATCCCCTTTTTGAGCCTTATTGCATTATTCTTTCATACCCCTCTCTCGGAATCAGTTATGAACAATGAAATGAAACGAAAAGAAAATGAAAAAAAAAGAAAAAAAGAAGAGAAAATATATACAAAAGAAAAATCGGGAAAAAGTCAAATGATGAAGATATCTTATGGTTTGAACTACGTATGTCTTGATCCCGAAAGGGTACGTAGGCAGCCTCAATGAGGTTCAGTCACGACAGAAATAAAATCCAAGATTCCCCAAATATTGAAACTGGGGCAGAAATTATGTTTTATGATTTCGAGAGTTGTAATTATTTTGAACCCTCGTTTAAATTTTGAGCCTTTATACCTTTCTTTCCAAACCCATCCAAAAGCCACATTACAGTCCAAAGAAAGACCTTCTGATTAATTTCAAGAAAATGACAATACAACAGGAATAAAGAGAAACATACCATGGACAATACCCGGAAGTTTGAAAAAACAGAAAATAAAGAAAAAAATAAAATGAGAGAGTCTTATTGGTGAAAACCCTAACAGGCACCATAAGGCGAATGTGAGATGAGAGAAAAATAAATGAGAGAGTCTTATTGGTGAAAACCCTAACGGGCACCATAAGGCGAATGTGAGGTGAGAGAAAATAAAAACATAGAGTCTTATTGGTGAAAACCTTCATAGGCACCATAAGGTGAAAGTGAGGAATGTCTTGATGAAAGGAAAACGGCAAAATAAGAAAGGCTTGGGTTGACGGAAAGATGAAATAAGACAACAACAATTCGATTGGATAGACTGGGTCGGATATTCAAATACATGGTATGGTCAAAGGACTCAGCCTTCGTACCCCAGATAAGTTCTCTCTTTACTTCAAAATACCTTCACCCCTGAAATTCAGGTCATTGCATTTCACTCTATTTGTTCAAAACCAGTTGCCAATTGAAAGCTAACTACCAGCTTCTCATGTTAGATGGCGTAATAACACTAGGTCCTTCAAAGGAAAAGAGAAAATAAAAACACCTGTCGATCATACAGCCAAAAGGAAATAAAAGGAAAAAAAAAAGAAATGCAAAGGGGATTACAAGAGAAAATTTGAGAAAATTCGGTGATGAACTGCAAAACAGAATGAAGCAAGATGAGGCAGACGATGGAAGCACGACCAGCAAGAATGCCAATTGCTAACCATCATTTTATAACTAATAAATTATTCACTAATTTAGACAGGGACAAAAGATTCAAATTCGTCACTAATCACTTCAAAGTGAATGTGACCAATGTGGGAGAAAACATAAAAAAGAAACAGCAATAAAGGAGAGAATCCACAAGGGAGGACTCACTCAGTAATCAGGAACCTACCCGAACAGCAAGGGAGGTATTATCTTTTACAAAATTTACACCCAGTTATCAAACTGAGGGAATATTTTTCTGCATTTTCATTTCTGCATCAGGCGCCCACCTGGATAATGAGGGAATATTTTTCAGTATTTTTCATTTCTGCATCAAGTGCCCACCTGGATAATGAGAGAATATTTTTCTGCATTTTTTATTTCTGCATCAGGCGCCCACCTGGATAACGAGGGAATATTTTTCTGCATTTCCATTTCTGCATCAGGCTCCCACCTGGATAATGAGGGAATAATTTTCTGCATTTTCATTTCTGCATCAGGCGCCCACCTAGATAACGAGGGAATATTTTTGTGCATTTTAATTTCTGCATCAAGTGCCCACCTGGATAACGAGGGAATATTTTTCTGCATTTTTATTTTCTGCATCTGGCGCCCACCTAGATAACGAGGGAATATTTTTCTGCATTTCATTTCTGCATCGGGCGCCCACCTGGATAACAAGGGAATACTTTGCTGCATTTTTCATTTCTGCATCAGGCGCCCAGCTGTATAATGAGGGAATATATTTTTTTGCATTTTCATTTCTGCATCAGGCGCCCACCTAGATAATGAGGGAATATTTTTCTACATTTTTATTTTTGCATCAGGCGCCCACCTGGATAACGAGGGAATATTCTTCTGCATTTTTCATTTCTGCATCAGGCGCCCACCTGGATAACGAGGGAATATTTTTTTGCATTTTTATTTCTGCATCAGGCGCCCATCTGGATAACGAGGGAATATTTTTCTGCATCAGGCGCCCACCTGGATAACGAGGGATTATTTTTCTGCGCCCACCTGGATAACGAGGGAATATTTTTTTGCATTTTCATTTCTACATCAGCCGCCCACCTGGATAACGAGGGAATATTTTTCTGCATCAGGCGCCCATCTGGATAACGATGGAATAATTTTCTGCATTTTTATTTGTGCATCAGGCGCCCAGCTGGATAACGAGGGAATATTTTCCTGTATAACAAGGGAATATATTTCTGTATTTTTTAATTTATGCATCAGGTGCCCACCTGGATAACAAGGGAATACTTTTCTGCATTTTTTTTATTTCTGCAGCAGGCGCCCACCTGGATAATGAGGGAATATTTTTCTGCATTTTTCATTTCTACATCAGGCGCCCACTTGGATAACGAGGAAATATTTTTCAGCATTTTAATTTTAGTTCAGGCGCCCACCTGTATAACGAGGGAATACTTTTTAGCATTTTAAATTCTGTTCAGGCGCCCACCTGTATAACGAGGGAATACTTTTCAGCATTTTAATTCCTGTTCAAGCGCCCACCTGTATAACAAGGGAATACTTTTTGTATTTTTAAAAGTTTTTCTAACAGAGTAACACCATAATACATTGAAAGCCCCATACTGGGGCAGAGGAAAAAAGTTTTCTTTGTGTTTGCAATAAGCATGTATCGACCTGGAAGCAAGAAGCACATTTTGAAGTCATACAAATGGATGAAAATAGTATGTTGGAAGCAAGTCATGAGCAAAAATTCACAAAAATTGAAGATGCAAATAAAGAGTAACGTGCAATATGGAAGAGCGAGACAATACAAGAGGACAAGACATAGATAGGATTTTCTTGTAATTCATAGACCATAGCTTAGAATAGCTTCTTTATTTTATTTTTATCCCGGTGTAATAAGGAGTCAGTCGGCAATAACCGCAACAACAACAGCAACAACAAATCCCCTGGTAGTTTCAAACTACCAGACCTTCCCGAACTACACTGACCTGATTCCTGTTTAGCCCAGAATATGTAGGCAACCTCTAAAGCAGGGTGCAGTCAAAAGTTTTTCAAAATGCTTCATACGAAATATGCAAATGGGCAAAAATCTCTCATTATTGCTCACTTATCTTTGCATTGAAACTCTTCGTGTTCCCGAGCAAAGAGGGGCAGTTGTGAGCACGTGATTTTTGCCCTAAGCAATTAAATTCCAACATATATATAAATAATACAAAAATGATTTTTGTTTGTAATTGTGTGATTTAGTTGAAATACATATATATATCACACACACACATATATACAAAAATTATTTTTGTTTATAATTGTGTGATTTAGTTGAAATACCAGTGTTTTTTGTTTTAAAACAAAATTGAAATGAAATTACTAAAGAAATCAATTAGAAAATATCATAAAAATGTTAAACTTTAGAAAATCAAGTGAAAATGCAAAAATACTGGAAAATTAAAGAAAAAATCAAAAAAATAAAAAATAAAGGAAATATAGCAGTTTAAAATAAATACAAAAAGAAAAATACAAAATACAAAAAAAAGGAAATACAAAAATAAATAAAATACAAGTCAAAATACAATATGAATTTGGGCCAAATACACAAGGAAATACATATATACCAAGCCCAAAATACAGACCAGGCCCAAACGAAATAAGCCTGGTCTGCCCAGGCTTGTAATCAAATGACACCGTATAGGTGTATAAATTTGGGCAATTGATACAAATGATCAACTGACCAAGTAAGGCGATGCCCTTATAAAACAAACGATGTCGCATATAGAGTTAATCCTGACTGTCCAATACAATGATCAAACGGACAAGACCGATAAGCCATTTAAATGAAACGGCATAGCTTAGGTAAATCAATCTCAACCGTCCAATGTTATAATCCAACGGACCTAAGGAGACCTTTCATTAAACTATACGACAAAGTTTTGAGGGCCAACTGATCCTGGCCATTCATTCGATTTAATCCAACGGCTAAGGATCAAAAGCGTATAATCAATATATATCACACCCTGTCTGTTCAAACTCTTCATTATACACACATATACATATCTCTAAGAAACCCTAGCCGCCTAGGTTCACCTTGTTCCTCCTCCAGTCTCGTGGAGACCACCGAAAAACCATGCCTCAGCCTTCGTCTCCGGCTCAGACAAACCTCAAACACCCTCTTCACCACCCCAAAAACCTCCAAACCACCATAAACCCTGACCAAACCCATTGGCCTCCCTGTTCTTGAAACTCCGGTCGCCGGCACCCTAGCCGGCAACCTCACAAAGTATGAACCAAGGTCCCATATTAACACCTTTAAACCGTCTTGAGGTGATCTACCACCCTATCTAGGTGGTTTCCCTCGAATCACCCTCAAACTTGTCGAATATTAGAACAATACTCGCCGGAACCCTACTCCGGCGAGTACCAAAAATAAACACTACCCCTAAAGCACCACCCTAGGTCTCCAGACCACCCCTCATATACACCTAAATCGAACCCAAATCCCCATTTGAAAGATCCAGTACTCAGAAGACCAAACGTCTTCGAGGTTCTGAAAATCCAGAAAAATGAAAAGAATGAAGAAGAAAGAAAGAAGAAAAGAAAGAAAGAAAACGAAAAAAAAAGGCAAAGAAAAGTCCGAAAAAAAGCTAAGTATCCTTATCTTTGTTTTCATTCTTTGATGTTCTAAAAAAATGTTTCTTTATATGTTTATTGTGTTCATCTGGACCTATTTCTATGCATGCCTAAAATATGAATCTATCCCTGTTCGTGCGAGCCGTGAATCTTACACATGCCTAAAAATATCTAAGTGTTCTTATAGTTTTTTATGTTAACTACGCATGAATCATGTGTTAATTAGTCTGTTTTATGTGTTTGTTCATTATATTATGTCTCTATTGAGTTTTGATTAGTTGGAATTCAACCATTATCAAATTTCTCCTCTGAGTTCTGATTAATTGAAAATTAATTCGTGATTAAGGCTATATGTGCAAAACAACATGAATCTGGCTATATTTGTAACTTGATTTGTAGTTGAGTTCATTCTGAACCTTTGAGTGCTTATGTGTATTTAGGTCATGAGTATACAGGTCTTGTGGCTACGTTTATGAGTTAAGTCTGAGTGTTGATTAAGTGGCTATTTTTTAAAGTGGCTATATTTTTAATAAGTGGCTATGTTTTAAATAGTGGTCATATTCTGATAAGTGGTTATGTTCTGATAAATGGTGGCTAAAAATGAAAAAAGGTAGAGTCTAAACTGGTTAATTCTTAAAACATGTTGATTAGTGGCTATTGGTTAAGCAAAGTATTACCCTAGTTGTGCCATACCCAAGGCAGGTCAGGTAATAATGAATAATAAAAGGGGTAAAAGGGGAAGGGTAAATGGCATTTCTGTAGATTAAATAGAGCCTATAAGGATACAAATAACTTTAGTACTTGGTATTTCTGCAATTGTTTAGATAATAAAGGGAAGACTGGGTAGAATAAAAAGGCATTTGTTTAACAAATCTTAGCAAGTGAGGGTAATTGGGTAAAACATGCTTAAGAGAACCTAATAGAACTGTCCAGAACCTTCTAGCAGGGGTTCTAAGGCATTTCGATATAATTTTAATGGGCTATACTGTAAATAATTGAAAAGAACAAGGGGAGGAAAATAAAATTAACTTATTTGAAATTCCCCCCAAAATAACTCTATAAATAGGCATCTAATAAGCCTGAAAGGGGGCTGGATTTTGGAAATTCAGAAATTAGTCCAGATTTTGAAATCAAAAGGAGTTCTAAAATTCTGAAATATACAACTAAGGGTTATATAAGCTGATTAACTTGAGTGCTGTTCTGGGGATTTCTGTGGGTCGATTCATTATTAACTCATCTCGACTTTGCTGGATTCTCTAATTTTACTTGGGTTGATTTGCTGGGTTCCATATTTGGAGTTTTTGGTAGTTGTTTCCTGTGATTGAATCGTCTCATTGTTGTTGATGTATCATTGTTATTGGTTGCTTACTATTCTTCTTCTCCAAACTCTAGACTCATCAATATGTTTTGAACCAGGTACACTACTATGACTTGAAGTTGTAATTAGCTACTGAATGGAGAAATGATATAAAATTGTGTTTTCTGAATTTTCTTGTATTTGTATTTCATTATGTAGTTTTAAAAATACTTAGATCCTTGTAATTCATCTAGGACATGGTTGTAATAATTAGTAGGCTGTACATATGCTTTCAACTCGGTAATAATAGTAACGATATAAATAGCAGGCTAAATAACCTAGGTAAGAGAGAAATCACTTATGTCAAAAATTAAAACTTGTATAAGATAGTTAAATTGTCCTGATTTGAAACAATCGTGAACTATTCAGGAAGTATCATATTTGGACGTCTTATGTTTTGAATTTGAATCAATTAACTTGTAAAAGTATAAGTAGTTTCATACCTCAAATTATGTTACTGATACTTGAGTTAGTTTAGTTGTGAATTCATTTTTGAGATTCTGCAACTTGAAAAATAGTAATTCGAACATGTTTAATCAAACTAGAACACTGTTATCTTCAGTTAAATAAAAATGATAAAAATGATTTTGCAATTAGCATTCTAGTGGTGAATTGGTGTCAAATTCGATTAATTAAATAATAGCATTAGTATAAATCCTTGTGTTAGAACTGTTAATTAATCAGAAACAATTATATGAAAACTGGTGATTGTAAAATACTTGGTTAACAATAATAATAGTAACATGTTCTTTAATGTATACTGTGAAATTGTTAATTAGTTATTATCATACTTCAAATATGAAAGATCTGGGCCTAAATATGAAATTGTGCCTCAATCGAAATGAAATGGCATTTATGCCTGAAAACGAGAAAGGAAATAAGTACTGGGCTGCAGAAGCCCAGTATCTCATGGCAGATCATTGAACTGGTCTTTGGTCCAGGCCCAATAGCAAAGTATGGCATGGACGTTAATGCATAATAATATAAATTTAATATGAAAATGGTATATATTAGGATAAGAGAAAAAATAGAAATAGAGAATGTAGTATGCTCTAGGAAAAACCTTAATAAAAAAAACGGAGATGAGCCTCGCCAAATCACAAAGGTATAGTTGCGTGGCCCTCCATAATTTCCTATAAAAAATTAGAAATCGGAAAGAGTGTTTAGCGAATTCCACGGTCTCTCCCAAATTAACAAGATGTAGACACTTTAGGGTATGATTTATAATAAATATACATTCCTAATACGAGTGCACATTTATGTGACTCAAATCAAAATTTCGGTGAAGCTGAAATGCATTAAGGTCACACGCATACTGGTTGCGGTGTTATTTGAAAAATGCGTTTTCACAACATCGCAAAATCCTAAAATTAATCAAAGCGGAACATCAATAGCATTTGAAACTAAGGCATATAAGGAAATCAAATATAACAAATTCGGCAGTTGAGCGGCCGTGCTAGAACCACGGAATCCGAGAGTGCCTAACACCTTCTCCTTGGTTAACAGAATTTCTTATCCGAATTTCTAGTTTCGCGGACTGTTAAAACAGAGTCATAATTTCCTCGGTTCGGGATTAAACCGGTGACTTGGGACACCATTATTTTCCCAAGTGGCGACTCTGAAATTTAAATAAATCCCGTTCTGATTGTCTTTTAAGTGGAAAAACTTCTTCCCTGTTATTATTATTATATCCTTTCCCGGGGTGTATAAGTAAATAGCGGGTATACATTAAAAGTAAAAAATGAGGTGTGACAACAGTAAGCATTCTCTAAGTTCGAGTGAACAATCTCCTATGTTTGATATACGTGATATTTTGTTAGATGCTAAGACATGATATCCACAATCATCAAAAATAGTTTTTCATAATTCATAAAAAATAATGTTTGGAACGGTAACTTGGAATAAACCAGATTATGGCCAAAAGCAACTCTCAAAGTTTGTCATATAATTATGGGGACTGTAATGGCCAGGAAGGACAAAAGCAATAATATCCTAGCTTCTTCAAAACTGGGGACTTTGTGCTCGAAAAAATATTATTTTAAAAGAAAGTGGACATGTTCAGGTATCTTCATGTTAAGTTATTTTTCTTCTGTTAAGATTTTACTAACAATTTTAGATGCTAGGCAAAATTCCTAACCCATGCCAAATGATGAAACACAACCTGCATGGCAAAATAGAATATTCTTAAATTCTAAACCTAGGGTTATATCAATCTGATGGAAGTACATACGGGTAGGCAGTCTTCATCTAAAATTGTACCTTCGAGTCCCGCATATTTTTTGTTTTAGGAAAAGGACAAGCATATTTTCTTCAACGTTTAAACACTTGGGGGACTTTACAGTATATATAGCCTCGTGCAGAAAAATAGATGCGGGTCCATAAAGGAAAAGAGGTACGGGAGTTCAAGTAAAAGCGGATCAAATTTAGCTACAAAGTGCCATATATAAAGATTCGGCTGTACATAAAACATTTTTCAATGTTGTAAACATTTTCCAAATCCTTTTTAAGTATATAGGATTATGGCTATGTTCTAAGACAGGTTGTAAAAGAAAATCTTGTGTATTTTATATTAAGAATTCTGTTACACAAAAAACAGTTACGAGGAAGTTATAGACGTACCGCAACACATGTATTATTCGAAAATTTTCTCAAGTTCATTAATAAAAACTCGTTCAAATTATTTTATACAAAAAACATGTGCTTCCTATTTTCCTTCATCGTATTATAACACCATTATGAAGTTGAGGCGTTTTCTTCATTAAGTGTCGATATACACAAAAGGGCCCTCTCTTTTTTAAATTTCATATTGATACTCCATGAGATGAATCATAAAGCATTTTAAAAAACAATTATTCTATAAGTCCTAAATAAGAAAATAGGCAAGAAATAATATAAACAATAAAAATGCTAAATTATTATATAAGTCATAAATAAGAAAATAGGCCAGAATAACATTCAAAGGAGTACTTATAAAACTTCTTGATTTAAAAAAATTCAACAAAAAAAATCTTTATAAAATAGAAAATCTTTACAGACCCCCCATTAATGTAAACTTGGGACTAATTCAAAAACTAACTCACTCCTGAAGGAGGGGGTTTTTCTGAAGCTATTGAAGAAACTTCCTTGTCTAAAGAAATTACAGGCACGGAGTCAACTTCTAGGGGAGTAGCAACAGTTGGGATATTAGGATTGTTAAGAGAAGCAGGAGCCACGGGAGCCTCGATTTCTGCTGGCTGATCCTCAGGGGCTTGGATTATAATATTGTCAACTTCAATAGAAGCATCTCCATCATTGGGGGGATCATCAGCCACGGTGGTATCATCTGGGGGAGAAGGAAAGTCAAGTGGTTGTTGAGTCATCTCAATGGTATTTAAGACCTTGGCTAACTTTGATTGCAAATCAAAACCTTCTTAGCTAGCCTTTATTAAAGCATCACGATGAGAATTCAGGAAAGCCCAGCTCACATCCGCATCAAAACTCTCCTCGAGGAGAGCATAGTCATTTTTCCACAAGGTAAGATCATTTTTCAATGATTGATTTTCATTCAAAATAGAATTAAGGGTGGCTTCAAGAGAGGCACGAGAGTCCTCTAAGGCGCGTGCCTTATCAGAAGAAGCTTGAAAATCAGCTTGAGCCTGAGATAAGTTCTATACTAACTCTCCCGCGTATTCTTCTTTCTTGCTTAACAGTACTTTAAGTTCTCTAATCTCTTTACTTGAATTAGATAATTGCTCAGAAAAAGTACATTCCTGGCGCTCTTTTTCCTTCTCCACCTTGTAAAAAAAGCCTTGACCCTGACTAGTTCAGAAGATAAAGTTTGTTTTTGTTGCTCCAAGTTATGATTGTTCTCTTGTAAATCCTTAATTTTCTCAGCATCCTTCAGTTGCTCTTGCCAACTGTTTGCTTTAATATCGGCTTCCCTAGTTTTCACGGCCCTAGTTCACCAATCGTGAACTTGTCATGACGGCACCCAGTCTTCGCGACTAGGTAAGCCTAACACGATGCGGAATATACAATTTCATGAATAAAAGATAAGATAACAGTGGAATAATATAAATGAAATGTAATAAGCGCCGCTCGGCACATACACTTTGCCAAACACCACTAGGGAACATACTACCAAGACCCGGAAACTCACGGGTAACACAAACCAAGAAAGAGTACAAATGTGGCACTATACATCAAGAATGTCTATACAACGAAAATAAGGGAGATCACTGATATAACTAATGAGAGTAGAAGGGGACTCTCCGGATTCGCGGACGTAGCAGTTCATACCTCAAGTCTCCTGAAAGTGTTCCTAAATCACATGAAATGTGCCTGATCTGATGTACCTGGATCTGCATAACAAAAGTGTGCAGAAGAGTAGCATGAGTACACCACGGCGGTACTCAGTAAGTGCCAAGCCTAACCTCGATAGATAGTAACGAGGAAGGTCAGGGCCCTACCAAAAGACAATAACATAATGATAATAACAATAAGAAGCAGTTTAAATAATAATGAGTCTGAAATAACAACAATAAAGTGATTACTGCAACCGTCTAGAATTAAGCTAACCAGAAGTAACCAACACAACATAAATTCAAATCAGCAAGTCCAGAATCTATGGGAATTGAACCCGTGGTCCCTCTCTATATCCAACAACTCAGGATCCCCGGGAATTAAACCCGCAGTCCCTAAATCAGTATCTCTAGGTCTCCTGAAATCAAACCTGCATCCCTAGGATCTCTGGAATTGAACCCGCACTCCGTACCTCAATATCTCAGGATCTCCGGGAATTGAACCCGCAGTCCGTGTCTCAATAGCTCAGGAACTCCGGGAATCGAACCCACAGTCCGCATCTCAAAATCTCAATAAACTCCGAGACTCCGGGAATCGAACATGCAGCCTTTGGATCTCTTAGAATTGAACCCGCAATCCGTATCTCAATATCTCAATAAACTCCGGGTCTTCGGGATTCGAACTCGCTGCCCTTGGATCTCCGAGAATTGAACCCGCAGTGTGTATCTCAATATCTCAATAACTATGGGTCTCCGGGAATTGAACCCGTATCCCTAACGCAAACACAATCAATAAGAGGAAAAGCATAGAGAAATATGTAACAAATAACTACAATTTACACCAAACCAGCATCAACAAGTTCAGGAAGTTCAAGTAAGACAAGTAGGTACATAGACAGATAATCCTATCTAATCATGCTTTTCTAACGAATATCAGGTAAGTATTACAATTTAATCAATTAAATAAAAAGAATGTCACAATTTGAGCAATTCAAGTAAGGTGGTTTTCCAACAATCTGCGCATGTACATGCCCGTCACCTCGTGTACAAGGCATTAAATCAACACATAATATCCTAGGGGAGAAGGTTCCCCCACGCAAGGTTAGACAAGTCACTTACCTCAATTATGGTACAAAACCGCTAAGAAATGACTCCCTTGCCACGAGTATCCGACTCTGAGTGGCTCAACTCTATCCAATTAAATTGCATATTGTAAATAATAATTCAAGTAATTTATTCTACAATTAAATTCTAAGCTAATACGAAAAATTATGAAAAATGACCAAGATCACACAAACATCGATGAAGCTCAATTTCTAAAAGATTGGGTTTTAGCCATACATATCTGAAATTCGCCCCTTAATGATACTACAATGATCCAATACAGTTATATAACTTCAATATACAATACAACATTCAATAGGGCCAATATTATTCATAAATCCCATAACTTGTGCCATCTAGGCCTATTATCAAACATCTTGTAGGCATAAATATTTACACCTCTTAACTATAGCATTGGTTCCTCCAACTATCACCATTAAGCAACAATTCATCTCACTATCATTCTTTAGCAATTTATACTCCTAACATCATGTGTGTGATCAACCATTCACACCCACACCAACTAAATTCCAACAAATATACACATTTAATCCCTACCATGTTCATGTATTTATATTTGGGATTTATGGCTTCCAACAATCATACTATAAGTTGTAATACTTGATTCATACTCATATTCCCATAATAACACCATATGTGTAAGTCTAAGGTGTAGGATTACCTCTTGTAGATCAAATCTTGAAAGACAACTTTGGGGTGTTCTTGAGATTTTGAAGAAATCCTTTGAAATCCAACCAAAATCATGTTGTAACTAGTGATTGAGAAGAGAAATCACCATGAAAACACACTTAAAAGCTTACCTTAGGAGTGTAATTGAGTGTCTTGGTCGAATTGGGGGTGTTGGGGAAGCCCTAGGCTTGAGAAATGACTCAAGTTCTGTCATTTCCCGTCCTTAGGTATATTTAGGGGTCTTCTACTAGCGCGCCCGCACTAATGGCCGCGCTAGTGAGGCAGAATATAACCCAATTAGCGCAGGCTACTAGCTCTCCCGCGCTAAGGCCGCGCTACTGACACATGCCCAGTAAAATGGTCATAACTTTCTGTATACACCTCCAAATGATGCATGGATTGTTGCGTTAGAAACTAGACTCAATGGGCTTTAATTTGATAGGTTGTGGGTCACACAAGTATTTATATAACGGGAGATACAGTCATTTAAAGTGAGGTCTTGTGCACACTCATTTACATCTTCGCCTATTATGAAGTTTTCCAACTTCAAAAGTTCCAGTTAACTATCCGAAATCACTCCGAGGCCCCCTGGACCACAACCAAAAATACCAACACCTCCTAAAACATCATACCAACTTGTTCCAATCATCGACATGCATAAAACAATGCCAAGACCATGAAATTACATCGAATTCAAGCCTAAGTTCTTCTAAAACTCCCAAAACACGCATTTAATCAAAAACCCAACCAAACCACGTCCGAATGACTTGAAATTTTGTACACATATCCCAAATAACCTAACGAAGCTACAGTAAATCTCGAAATTCCATTCCGACCCTCGGATCAAAATCTCACCTATCAATCGGAAGTCGTCAAAATACTAACTTCGCCAAAACAGGCTAACTTCTTCATTGGACCTCCAAAATTACTTTCGATTGTGCTCCTAAGCCTTAAATCATCACCCGAAGCTAACCAAATAATCGGAATTCAATTGCGATCCTTCTAACTCACAAGTCAACCTCCTGTTGACTTTTCCAATTTAAGCCTTCTTAAAAGAGACTAAGTGTCTCATTTCCAACTAAAATCAATCCAATTCTACCTGATCAACTCAAATACTGATATTGAAACATATAGCAACATAATACGAGGAAAACGGGGCGATAATACCTTAGACGATGGGTAGGATCATCACACTAGCTTTCTTTTCAGCTTCAAGAATAGCTCGGTCAGCTTCACGAGCTTTCTTTTCCAAAAGAAAAATTCTTCCCATAAGTTTCGTGCCTATAAGATTAGCCTGTAAAAAATAAAAAGTGGGGCAAACATAAGCAGAAATTAAAAGGAAAATTTCTTTCTAAAAAGGGGGGTGGAAAGAAAAATACCTTCAAAGTACTATGAACTATATCATTCATTAAAATCAAACAGCTGTGACTATCCATTTTCCTCTTCTCTACTTCTCCGATTAAGGGTTCGAGCCAAACATCCGCCCCACCTGATTTCCTCAAAAGACTTTTGTTAGCTAGAACCTCAAGTGTAACGCTCCTCATAGCCATGCTTCTATTGCTGGAACTTTCGTCCATATGACTAACAGAAGAAGAGGGAACTACAGAAGGAGGTACGGTAGAGGAGGTGAAAATAATAGTATTTATAAAGGATGAAATAGGAACGGGGACAGAGGTTGGTAAGGAAATAGGAATGGAAATGGTTGCCGGAGTAACACTTGAAGTGATGGGAGAAACAGGAGGAACAAAAACAAAAGTTGAAAGAGGGGTTTCCTCCAAAACTGGACCAAAATTACCACCCTCAAAATCTTCAAAGAAAAGGTGTTGAGTAGATTCAGGAGTATCATTTGGGATAGTTTCTTCATCAAATATAATAGTAACGGGCTCGGAGGTACGACCAGGAGAAGCTTCAATATCATCCTCAAAAACTATCACACGCCTCCTAGACCTATGACGAGCTGCCAAAGAGGTATCATCATCCTCTTCAACATCAGAATCTTCTTCAAATGATTTTCTCTTTATAATATCCCGTGTCCTCCCTGTAGCTAAGGGAGCACTGGAAGAAGTTCTAAGGGCAGTAGCTACTTCAGCTGACATCCCTCGATGGGCAAATCCTGATAAAAAGAAGGATATAAGCTTGGATATACAAAAAGAGATAATTTACTCTATACAAAAATAATACTAAATGTATACCATGAGTTTTAACTCTCTAGCCGTGCTTAATAGAAATTGATTTTCAAGTATGTGCTTCCATAGGTGCGGCCTTCAGAATAGCATCCACCCAAGCACAGAAGCCAGGGACGAGTTCCACATCTCCCATGGTAGCTATCAAAAAGCAGAACAAAAATGCTTTAAAAATAAAAGATCAAAATATCAAAAATAGACACGGTAAGAAATAAAATACTTACGTGTCATGTTCCACTTCTCCGGAAAAGGCATGTTTGATCCACCCACCAAATCAATTGTGGGAACACTAACGAATCGTGTGTACCAACCTCGATCATTGATATCCTTAGGGTTTATCAAAACCCTTTTACCTCTAGCAGACAATGAAAAAACTCTATTATGAAAGAGTTTGGGATGGTAGAGGTGAATCAGATGAGGAAAAGTAAAATCCACATCCGCTCTGGTCGATAAGAACCTTAAATGCCACTGCTCTCCACACCAGGGGATCAATTTGAGCTAAGCAGATTTTAAAGAAACGACAAAATTCGAGAATGACTGGGTCAATAGCAGGGGTAAAACCCAGAGTGAAAGGGTAAGAATAAACACAAGAAAAACCGGGCCTATAAGAAGAAATTCTCTGGTTAGGGTTGAGAATAACTATGGGAGTACTATCTTTCCAATGATAATCTTTTCGGACAATGGGGATCAACGGTTCAGTAATTAAAGAGGGGCATTTATCAACTTTTTCCAATTTAAGCATTTGCTCACAAAGAGATTCTTTGTCATGCTCAAAAGATGGATCTGAAGGTACAATTTCTTCTACCGTTGGTTCCTGAAGGGGTTCAACAGGTTCTTTTCCTTTAGAAGACGATTTGGTAGATAAAGATCCTTTAGAAGAAGTACCAAAAATAGAAGGGATGGTAGAACCAGATATGCCACCTCATGTTGATCTTATACAACGAGGTACATTTACTCCACCTCTTCTATGTCTTGCAGGAGAGCATTGGGAAATTGGTCGAGAATTGGAACTTTTCTAGGGTTAGAATGTGAAGATGCCATTGTTTAACAAGTTGTTACAGAAGAAAAACAGAAGGAAGAAGTGAGGAGTCACTTGGTGAAAATGATAACTAAAGAAGAAGAAATCGAAGGAGTATATGGAAAGCAACTGGTGAACTAGGAAAAGTAATGATGAAATGCCTATAATAAAGGTAACCATCACTTCGTGAATAGTGAAGAAAAAGGCTGCAGAACCGCAGAACTAGTGAAGAAATGACACGTATGTGATGCATTAAATGGAATGGACAATTGAAACGTCAACACTGACATAGCATTTATTGTGACAAAAATTCCCTTCTTAATGAGAATCCACTTCCCAAATATTTAAATGATAAATAAATGGAAAGTGGGGGGACTATCAGTATTGGAAAAAAGTTTTTTTTTATAACGTGGCAAGACACGTGGAATATTCAAAATATTATTATTCCGAAAGAGGATACGAGGAGACAAATTAGACACATGACGAAATTCAACTACAAGTCTCGTATCTGTTTAAAGTGGGTTGGAACGTAATTCTAAAGACAAAGGATATGAAGAGAAAATAGATACGAGTTCCGTATTAATTCTAGACATTCAAAGGCAACGGGTTAAAGAGCATTTAAAGCATGGACCTGAAGACGGAAAGAAGTCCAAATTCAATCATTAAAAACCTGATACGTTGAAGAATTAGCATTTAATAAGAATGATTGTGTAACGACCTATTTAATGTCACTTATTATTCATAATTATGCCATTAAAACCTAGGCTTCATTCTTCTACCTAGAGTCAGCTATAAAAGGAGGAAGTTATATCAATTGTAGATACGATCAACTGTTGAAAGCCTAATGAAATACAATTTTTCTTTATTGTTCATTCAGATTACTGAAATCCTATTACGTTTTTCGGTCTCTTGATTATCAGTAATCCGATTTTTTTATTCTTTTTTGGTTTTAATCAAAATTCTATATTTTGGTTAAATAGGCAGAATTTTCTTTGTCCGACGCAATACATAAATCTTCTTCAATATTAGCAAGAAAAGGTCACACGGGCATTAATATGGATACAAGAAGAACATCCTCAATGTGGTAATACCATTTAATAAAGTCGGCCAGAAAAAATTCCTTCTTTTTCTTAGTCCCCGAGAAATCCCCATCAAACTTTTTTTATATGTAAAAGAAGGGCAAGAATTGGCTGTATTCACTTCTTTCTTATTCTTTACAGCTAGTCTAGAGAGAGAGACCGCTCTATCTCTAAGGATTTCAAGATGTGCATAATACATTTATTAATATTTTTCAGGAAATTTACTCCATATTAGTTCACTAAGTTAACAATTTTGAAATTCATTCAAAATGGGGTTAGATAAATACGAAGTACTATATTTTTCAGGAAATTTTTACTTTATCAATTCTTTAATATTTTCATTATCTTTATTTACTCTGACTGTAAGGAAATTGGCTTTGTCCTGCAAACATAAATCTGCTCCAAATTTAGAAAGCAAGAGCCACATAGTCAAAAACATTTTTAGTAACCGAATTAAAGAAGATTTGTCATACAATTGGTTTATAAGCAGTGCAAATATGAAGTACGTGTGGGGGACCGATTTATTTAATAGGCTGCGGAATTTGAAGATAAGCATATCACATGCATCGACTAACCCAAATATGGCAGAGGCGGATTTACTGTAAAAGCCGGGGTTCACGTGAACCCATGGTCCCTCGACTAAAATATGTATATGATGTACATAATCTGCAAAAAAGTAGATATACATTTGCGATGGCACCCATGGTTAAAAAGAGTGAAGTGGTGCACTGGTTTAGCCTTCTTATTGTCAGCAGCGGAAGGTCAAGGGATCAAATCCCTGCTTGGCTTTTCCATTTTTTATTTGTTTTCTTTAACTCTTTTTATTTTCTCTAACGCAGCGTTTCATATATCCTATTAGATATATCAGTTGCCAACTTACAGATCCAACAAGTTCCCTCAATTCCCAAATATCAAAATTATTCCCTAAAAAAAAAGCAAACCCTAGTTCTTATTTTGATTTGTTCTTGTCTCTTTTTCTAAAAGCTAAAGCTAATCTTTGACATCTTTGTCTCCATTCACTCTCTAATTGCTTGTGCTGTTGTGCAATGCTATTTTCCAATTCCTCCAAGGTAAGGTCCAATCTTTTTCTAAACTAGTTAATAAGTTTTCTTGTAGATTTATTTCGATTTTGGGATTTTTTTCTCTTGTAACTATTGAATGAAGGAGATTTTTTTTTATTTAGATATATTGTGATAACTTTTCTTGAGCTAATCCTTTTTTATTGATATTGAATTACCTTGTATATGATTTACTCAATTGAAGCTAATAAAATATGCATAATATACAAAGTGCTCATAAGAACTTTTTCATAAATAATAATAAAGCAACTTCAAAGTCTAAAGTCTATTGCAAAGTCTAAAGTCTACTTCAAAGTCTAAAGTCTACTACAATAATGATAAATATGATTTATCACTACGAAGGAATCTTCAGTGAAGCAAAGTTTTTCTTTTTTTTGTGGTTTTATTTCAACAAAGGTTCTTTTAATATAAAAATTTCAGGATTATGTCAAGTGAAGAACTGGGCAGTGGGCAAGCACTTCCATTTGATCTCAAAGATAAAATTATCTAAAGTTACAGAAGAACTGGTAAGTTTTCATTTTATTTTAATTGAACTTGAAAGGGGTGTGATTCCCCTATTTTATTATGTTTGAAAGGGTGTGATTCCCTTATTTTCTTGAATACAGAAGGGGTGTGATTCCTCTTGTTTATTATGAATTTAAAAGTGTGATTCCCTTAGTTTTATTATGAATTTGATTTTGATGATGAGAGATATTTGAATTTGTAGGAACATCAAAATGGATAAATTTGTGATCAGGTCAAACATTGGCCAATCAAGTTCTAATTGTAGTAGTTGGCCTTCTGTTAGTTCGAATATAACTCCTGAAATCCAAAGAGGCACAATCTTATCCCCTCTTTCAAATGTTGATAGTGTTCTTGAGCTAGGATCTCCCAGTCCTGATCCCAAAGAAAGAATACCGATTCTTCAGTATGCCCCTAATATCCGAGATGAAGTGAGGCGACATTATATTAAAAAAGGGCCTTGTCAACCGAGTGGCCATGCTTTTCCTAAAACTAAATTTGGGAACAAAATGCGTCAATTTAATCCCGATTGGTTTAAGGGTCCACATTCTCAATGGTTGGAATATAGCATAAAAAGTGATGTTGCATTCTGTTTGTGTTGTTATTTGTTTAAGAATGAACTTGAAAGTCGCGGTAATGCGGGAGATGCATTTACAAAAGATGGTTTTAAAGGTTGGAACAAGGGTACAGAAAGACTTAGAACGCATGTCGGGGAGGTAGATAGTATCCATCACAAATGTTTTAATAGGATGCAAGATTTGAAAAATCAAGAACAATCGATTCAATCTTCTTTTCACAAGCAAAGTGAGAAAGTAAAAAGTGATCATCGGATACGTTTAAATGCCTCGGTTGATGTGGTAAGATTTCTCTTGAGAAATGGATTGTCATTTCGTGGTCATAATGAAAGTGAAGATTCCGAATACAAAGGTCTTTTTCTTGAACTTTTGGAATTTCATGGGGATAAGCATTCAGATGTGGGAAAAGTAATATTACATAAAGCTCCAAAAAATGATATGATGATTTGTCCAGCAATTCAAAAGGATATTGTGGATGCTTGTGCCAAAGAAACAATTAAAGCTATTATCCAAGATTTGGATGATGACCTTTTTGGGATATTGGTTGATGAATCAAAGGACATATCACATAAAGAGCAAATGGCCCTTGTTATACGATATGTTAACAAAAGAGGGGAGGTGATTGAGCGCTTTTTGGGTATTGTCCATGTGAATGATACATCTGCACTATCATTACAGAAAACAATTTATGATTTGCTTTTGGATCACTCATTAAGCTCATCCAAGATACGTGGACAAGGTTACGATGGAGCTAGTAATATGCAAGGAAGAATTAATGGCCTAAAATCTTTGATTTTACAAGATGTTCCATCTGCCTATTGTGTTCATTGTTTTGCCCATCAGTTGCAATTAACACTTGTAGCTCTTTCTAAAAAGCATCCGGATGTGAATAATTTTTTTGATGTTGTCACTAACACATTGAATACTATTGGAGCATCTTTTAAACGCAGGGAAATACTTCGACAACACCAAGTAGAGAAGTTGGAAGAATTACTTAAGTGTGGAGAAATACTTACCGGGCAAGGATTGAATCAAGAACGTGGGCTCCAACGACCGGGTGATACTCGTTGGGGTTCACATTTTAAGACCTTGGAAAATTTCTTGATTATATTTTCTTCGATTGTTAACGTGCTTAAAGATATGCAACAAGATAGTCTTCTTTCTCTTGATAGATTTGCAGCAAAAAATCTTTTGGGTAATATTCAAGAATTTGAGTTTGTGTTTTTATTGCACTTGATGTTCAAGATGTTGCTTTTTACAAATGAATTGAACAAAGCTTTACAAAAGAAAGATCAAGACATAGTCAATGCTATGAGGTTGCTTGACCTTGCAAAGATAAGATTGCAGACTATGAGAGAAAGTGAATTCGATTTGTTGATGAATGAAGTTTGCTCATTCTGTGGTAAACATGATATTATGATCCCCATAACTGGATGAAGACTATCCAAGATCGAAACGAAAGAGGTCGGGAGTTTCATATTCACATCACTTTAGGGTGGAAATATTTTATGCAGCGATTGATTTGCAGCTTCATGAGCTAAATAGTCGTTTTGATGTAGTGACTAGTGACTTACTCCTTGGTATGGCTTGTTTGAATCCGATTGATTCATTTACTAATTTTGACAAAGACAGAATAATGAAATTGGCCGAGTATTATCCAAGTGAGTTTGATGACAACAAGCTTCGAGATCTCAGCTTTCAGCTTGATAGTTTCATTGTTTATGCTCGAATGCCTCATAGCAAATTCATCAACTTGAAGGGAATGAAGGATCTTGCTATAGTGATGGCAGAGACTAAATTGGATCAAACTTGGTGTCATATTTATTTACTTGTGAAGTTGACTTTGATTCTACCTGTTGCTACTGCAAGTGTGGAAAGGACATTCTCCTCAATGAAGCTCATAAAAAGTGATCTACGTAATAGCATTAGTGAAGAGTTTTTGAATGGTTGTTTAGTTTGCAATATAGAGCGTAAGGTATTTGCAAGTGTAAGTAATGATGCTATTATTGATCGTTTTCAAAGTATGAAAACTCGTCGAGTACAATTGTAAATTTAAAATATTTGTTTTTGTGATAATGAAACTAATTATTTTTTTTGCTCGGTAAGTTGTTGTGATTGTAAAATTTTATATTATCAAACTAAATGTTAATCTTGAAATTAATGGTGCACCCATCTTCCCAAATTTCTAGATCCGCCTATGAAATATGGTATTATATAGTATTCCATTTATAGTAAAGTTGGCCAAAATAGTTTCTGAAGATCACGTGCATGGTTGTACGTACTAGTACGTAGTCTCTCAGTTTATTTCTAAAATAAATAATTAGGCTTAATTCCAAACAGAGCACTGCCTATAAAAAGGGCTCTAAATCTTACGCTTCTAAAGCATCCTTATAAGCTCACTGCCTTCTTTCTTCTTCTTTACAGATTTTCAAGCTCTTTTTCAACTTCTTATCTTGCTTGTTTTATTGTTAGAATGGATAAAATGATGGATTGTAACTCAGTTCTCGTGGCTGCAGTGCTTGGTATATTCATATTTTAGTTGACCTATAAACCATTCTCTGTTAATGTAGTTTATTCTGCTCCAATATATTTCAATGTATACAATATATTAACAGTATTTAGATCTTTATCTTGTTTAGTTTCTTCCCTACTATGTCTTTGGACGACAACTGAAGCGGACCTCATTGTTAATATAACCTACCTCGAGACTGCAATAATGAAAGGAGCAGGTAACAATTGTTTGATCAGAAATCAACTCTCCTTTTTTCTTGAAAAAAATTAATATTTAGTTGATGTTATTTTCGTTAATGTTGTTTTTACCGAGAGGTCGTGAGTTCGAGTCTCCCCAAGAGCAAGGTGGGTAGTTCTTGGAGGGAAGGATGCCGGGGGTCTATTTGGAAACAGCCTCTCTATCTTAGGGTAGGGGTAAGGTCTGCGTACACACTACCCTCCCCAGACCCTACTAAGTGGGATTATACTGGGTTGTTGTTGTTGTTGTTGTTGTTTTTACAGTATGTTGGGATGGAAGTACTCCAGCTTTCCACTTTGATCCTGGAACTGGTTCAGGAATTTATAGCTGGCTTATTCACCTTCAGGTTAATTAGATTCAAACTTTATGTTAGTAGTATATACTTTGGTTAAAATGTTGCTAATCTTCAACTCTAAATTTCCAGGGTGGAGGGTGGTGTGAAACCACATCCGACTGCCAATATCGAGCCCGCACGGACTTATCTTCAAAAGCTATGCCAAATATATCTTATTTTACTGGAGTTTTAAGCAGCGATCCTCAGCTTAATCCAGGTGGTTAATAGGCTATGTGTATTTACCTTTTTGTTTAACCAAAATATAGAACTTTGATTAAAACAAGAAAATAATAGAAAAATCGGGTTACTGATAATCAAGAGACCGAAAAATGTAATAGGCTTTCAATAATCAGAATGAACAGTAAAGTAAAATTGTATTTCAGCAAGCTTTCAATAGTTGATCGTGTCTACAATTGGTATAACTTCCTCCTTTTATAGCTAACTCTAGGTAGAAGAATGAAACCTAGTCTTTAATGACATAATTATGAGTAATAAATGACATTAAATAGGTCGTTACACAATCAACAACAACAACAACAACAACCCAGTATAATCCCACTTAGTGGGGTCTGGGGAGGGTAGTGTGTACGCAGACCTTACCCCTACCCTAAGGTAGAGAGGCTGTTTCCAAATAGACCCCCGGCATCCTTCCCTCCAAGAACTACCCACCTTGCTCTTGGGGAGACTCGAACTCACAACCTCTCGGTTGGAAGTGGGGGTTGCTTACCATCAGAGCAACCCCTCTTGTCTAGGTCGTTACACAATCATTCTTATTAAATACTAATTCTTAAGTATCAGGTATTTAATGATCGAATTTGGACTTCTTTCTGCCTCCAGGTCCATACTTTAAATGTTTTTCGACTCGTTGCCTTTGAATGTCCTAAATAGATACGGAACTCGTATCTATTTATTTTTGATATCCTTTGTCTTTAGAATTACGTTCCAACCCACTTTCAAACAGATACGGGACTCGTAGCTGAATTATGTCCCAACGTCCCGTGTCTAATTTGTCTCCTCGTATCCTCTTTCAAAATACTAACCTTTTGAATATTCCACGTGTCTTGCCACGTCAGAAAAAAGCTTTTCCCAATACAGATAGTCACCCCACTTTCCATTTATTTATCCGTTAAATAAGTGGGAAGTGGAAATGGTATTTTTATTGTATTAAATGCTAACGCTTCACTTGTCTTGTTCTTTTAATGCTCCCTACACGTGACATCTTCTGATTTAACTCTGCCACTCTACTTCCTTCTTTCTAGCCTTTTTGAACATTTCTTTTCAAGAAGCGACAGTTCTTTTAAGTACAGCTTTTCATCATTATACCTCTCTAGTTCATCTGTTGCTTCCTTATTGAATCTTTCTTCCTCGGTTTTTTTATTCATCAAGTGACTTTTATTACCTTTCTTTTGAAAAAAGTTTTACCCAACAATGGCATCTTTAAAACCTAACTCTAGAAAAGTTCCAATTCTCGATCAATTTCCCAATGCTCCTACTTCAATTAGGCACAGTAGAGATAAAGGAGGAAAACTTCGAAATTCAAGATCAGCGCGTGAAGAATCATCTGGCAATGCTCCTCCTTCCCCGGACTCGAATGTCAAAGGGTCTTCATCTAAAGCATCTCCTTCTAAAGGTAAAGAGCCTTCCGACCCTTCTCTAGAACCTTCTGTTGAAGACATTGTTCCGAATGATTTATCCTTTGTAGGTGATAGAACATCTCTTCTAAAGCAAGTTGAAAAATTAGAGAAACTTGATGCTTATCCGTCCCTCATAACTGAACTCTCAATTCCATCCATTAGGAAAGATTGTTATTGGAAGGAAAATCTTCGCTAAAGATTTCCTTGGTGTAAACAATAATGGACAGCTTTCTTTCATAATGCATGAGCCTTTGTTTTATCATTAGGTAAGGTTCCATACAACAAAAAAGCAATGATTTCATTCCTCCAATCCCAAGTCAAATGATTAAAATTTACCTCGTTCGTATCAGGTTCGAGAGTGGAATGGAATAAATGTATAACCGAAGCATTTGCATCGTCCGCTATATCTGCCACAGATGCGAGGTTGGACAAAGCATCAACTTCTGCATTTTCGTCCCTTGGAATCTGCATTATCTTCCGAGTCTCGAATTGTCTTATTAATTCTCGCACCTTCTCATGGTATTCCTGCATTCTGGTTTCTCTAGCTACATAAGTCCCCAGTACTTGATTCACTACCAACTGAGAATCACTTTTAATTATGATTTGCTTGATGCCAAGTTCAAGCGCTAATTCCAAACCTGTAATCACAACTTCATATTATGCTTCATTATTAGTAACAGGATGACATTTTATAGCTTGTCTAATTATTTCTCCCGTGGGTGGTATTAGAACGATTCCTAAGCCTGCCCCTTTACTGTGAGCACGTGATTTTCGCCCTATACGAGAATTACTCCCAAAATATCAAAAATAAAAGAGTTTTTGTTTGTTTGCAATGTTGGGGGATCACATGTTCTTTTTTTTTCTTATTGCTTGCATTTGTGGGTCCGTGTCTGTTTGCTTAAGTTAATAAACAAAAATACATATACCAAATATGTCGCATTTATATTTGTAGGGTTAGTTTCGTACTTAGAAATAGTTAAGTTCATTTTTTTTACGAAAATGAGAAAATCATAAAAAATGTATTTCTCGCATTTCTTGTCATTTTAATGTACATCTGTAAGGATTCGGTATTTACGTATGTCAATTGTTAGTAAAATTAATTATGTGTGTTACAAATTAATCTGATTATATATATATATATATATATATATGTATGTATGTATGTAATACAATATATATATATATATATATATATATATATATATATATATATATATATATATATATATATGTATATATATATGTAATACAATATAAAGTTTAGTGTAGGAAAAAACAAAGAAGGAAAATCGGAATTGGGCCATAGCAAAACCAGGCCCAATGTAATTCATTACACAACCCAATCCCTTACCCGATCTGCCCAACCCCAAGCGGCCCCGTAGATTTGGACCATTGGATTTTATTATCCAACGGCCCAGATTAATCAATCAATTCCCAAATATACCCAGACCCCAACTTAATCAAACGACGTCGTTTGATGCTTAAAAAATAATCTAGGCCGTTGATCAAATTTGATCCGACGGCCGAGATTAAAACTCTAATTTTAAACACACCAAATAACCCCAATACCCCCTTACCCGTTTTCATTCTCGCCTAGCCCTTGCCCGTCTCTCTCAGAGACGATAAAAACTCCGACGTGCCTCCGCCGCCCTCCGCCTACCGGAAATCGCCTCGCGGCGGTTCCAATAGGCCAATCCCAACCAAATTAACACCGTAAAACTTTCTGGTCCCCCTCTCTACGAACCCATCCTTCATTTACCTCGAATCACTCCAGAACTCCTCGAATCTTCATTTGAAGATTCGAGTCAAACTCGAACCAACGCCAAACCACCCCAAACTCATACCCTAGCACCTCCAGACCACCCTCACACCCAAACCACCCTTAGTTTTGCTCGAATCAAACCCAAAGCCCCAAGCCCCAAATTTGAGCCTATGAACCCTAGATTTCGAAATTAGAGTCTTCATTTAGATTTGAGAGAAGTTGAAGCCTAATAGAATTTAATTGGGATGTTTTCGCTTGAAAACATCTCAATTAACGTCCGTTAGACTCCAAATTCAAGTCCAAGCTCAAAACAGCCCGATTTTGCTTTGATTTCGATTTCGTTCAAGGTAATCTCCCTTTTCCTATCTATTTCAATTAGGTATGTGTTGTTTGTATATTTGTTTAGTTCAATTTGTTTAATTTTCTTCTCGTTCCTGTTGGCCGTCCCTATCTGTCTTCTCCCCTCAAAGACCTTTTATTTGGTCAAATTGTATTCTATTATTTGTTCGAATGTGTTTGTCATAGGATAGTTATTCGTTTCGATTAGCGTCGTTGAATACTTAGTTTCACTTTGGCCGAGATTTTAGAATCACTGCTTGGCCGATTAATTTGTTATCCATGTTATGTGTTGTAGTTAATTGAATGTCGTCGTTTAACTGTGTAGATTTGGTTGTCTAAAATTCTGGACAGTGATTAGCATTGTTGAAGGGAGTTTAGGTTTGTTTGATTTGAACTGAAATTAGGATTGGAATTAGCTGACTAGGAAATTAGGTGTTAGCATTTTAAAATATTTCTAATGCCCTACACATGAAGCTGGACAGTGGAGCCTGCTGTCACAGCAGGGCACTTAGCCATGTCTGGACAGAGATTATTGTTTAACTAATAAGGCCCATACATGGACAATGGATAGTGGGAGTTCAGGGAGCAATAGGGTCTGGGCAGAGATAGGAATGGGCAGGGGTATTAGTTTAGTTAGGGGCACCATTAGGAGCTGGATTAAAAAGCTATATATATAGGCTTAGGACTGGATTTTGGGGGAGGACTGAAAACATACACAGATTTCATATACAAACATACATACACAGATTTGAGGGAGATAGTTTGAGAGAAAAGTAAGGAAGAAAACATTGTGCTTCTTCACTCGCTCACTGTTTCATGTAATCCTTAAGTCTTTTGATTTAGATCTTGATACAACATTAGTTTGTTGGAGTCTTTGAAGCAATCGTCAAGTGTTTTGGAAGTTGAAACAGGGCTGTCGGGACCCTTTTGTTGTTACTCTTAAACCCCTGGACACTGTTTTATTAAGCTTGGATTGGGTTTTGTATTAGTTTATTGCCATTTGGTCTCTGGACTTGTTGCTAGGTGTCTGCTTCTGTTTGTCATTGGCCCTGGTTTGCTGTTTGGTGTTGTGTCTGGTTGCTAAGTGTGGTGGGGTTTGGCTACCACTGGTGTGTAGAGTGTTTGGTTACTGTTTGCTGGTGTGGTTTTTGTTGCTGTGGTTGTGTTTTGGCTACTGTTGAGTGTGGTGTCTGTTGGCTGTTTGCTGTTGTGTGTTGTTGCTGCTGGTTCACTGCTGCTGTTGCTTCATTGCCATAGCTGATCCTTTAGTCCTCTACTTTTTGTCAATTTCCAGGTACACATTCATGAGCTCACTTTGATGTAACTGGGAAGAGGAGCTAAGAAATGAAATGCTCATATTTGTTGATAGTTTTTTTTTGTTATCTAAATGGATAGATTGTGTAAACATTGTTCATTGTACTTGCTTTTCTAATGGACAATCAATCGAAGTGTAGTGATTTAAGTGATACTGTTTTAAGCTTAAAAAGTTGGGCTAGTTAGGTGTATTGAGATAAGATGTGTTAAGAAGGCAGAGAATGCAGTGTATACTTGATTAAGATTTGTTAGTCGTTACAGAATCCTTAGTATGAGCTTAGTCTAAATTTACCACATTGGCATGAAATGAACGACAGAATTAACACTAGGAAAGAAGCAGTTCTTGAACTTGTTTAATTGTGCGATAATCCATTAAGGCATAGAGACAATTCGACCCATATCTTGGCTTGGTATGAGCTGTGATTTGAAGCTCCTCTTTCATATGCAATTGATTGTTTATAGCCATGGCGTGACTGGTTTCCCTTTTGTCTTACCAAAACACACCTCTGAGTTGTATTCTCTTTTAAGGAAATAAATAGAATCTTTTGCATGATTTAATGTTGGGGTATGTCAAATCGACCTTTTATGCTACGAATTAAACCATCTTGCAGTCCTCTTGTATCATCGTCTTGCTTCAATATCAGTCGATCACATAATTAAATTGTCATGGCTACGGGTACGGTCCCCGTGACGTAGTGGTGGTATTAGGTTTCAAATTACCTTTAAATAGGCATATCTTTAATTCATTTAGCGGAGTAAATTCGAGGCGAGATAATAGGTTAAAATGGTGCTAAGCCGGTTAATGTATAATTGGTAAATTAAGGTAATCTTTCTTAGTAACGTTCATTAGGACTTTCTTTCCTTTTGATACAAAAACAAAGCGATAGAAAATTTAGTTATGCTAGGTATGACCTTAAATAATAATGAGACGAGCCTCGCCAAATGAAAATACACAATTGCGGGGCCCTCAAATTAGTTGTTATAAAAAACTTAGATTTGGAAGGACCGTTAGTGAATTTCACGGTCCTTTCCCAAAGTTAATAAAGACGATAGACTCTTTCGGCACGATTTGTAAGTAAAATACTTTCCTAAATACGGGTGCGCATTTATGTGACCCAAATCTTACTCTCGGCGGAACTGAAATACATTAAAGTCACAGGCGTACTAGTTGCGGTGTGACTCGAAATGTGTTTTCGTGACGTCGCAATTCTTCTAAAAAATAAAAGCGGAGCATTAAAAATACATAGTTAAAATACATAAAGAAATCAGATAAAAGCAAAAAGTGCAGTTGAGCGACCGTGCTAAAACCACGGAATCCGGGAGTGCCTAACACCTTCTCCCGGGTTAACAGAGTTCCTTATCCGGTTTTCTAGTTTCGCAGACTATATTACACAGTCATAAATTTCCTCGGTTCGGGATCAAACCGCTGACTTGGGACACCATTATTTTCCCAAGTGGCGACTCTGAATTTAATAAATTGATCTCGTCTCGATTGTCCTTCAATTGGAAAAACTCCCTCGCGCTCTCACGGACGCGTAAAAAGGAGGTGTGACAGCTCTGGCGACTCTGCTGGGGACAAGTACAATCCAGAACTTCGGTTCAGGGTTTAAGAATTCGAGCTCAATTAAATTGTTGTTTTTGTCTATATCTGATTTTATTATATGTTTAATTAAGGTGCTACATGTCTACCGCTTTGATACTAGTTGCGCTGTATGTACAAACTGTTGTATGTTTACCGCTTTGATATTGCGTGAACTGTATATAAAACTGTGCCGAAAATCCTTCACTTCTCACCCCCGGGGATGTGCTCACTGGTTGAGACTCCTTATTCTGTTAGTGTCATACCCCAAAATGATGAAGAGGCTCGGAAAGTTTCTAAGCCGGTTGGCCTTTTGGTTCCCGGAAAGGAGCTCCTTCCTCAGCCCGAGTTGTCCGCTTGGGTACACAGTCTAGATCATGCACCAAGGTTTTAAACTTAGAATAACATAACCTGCATACCGGATCCCTAGTAGGAAACGCTTATTTGCATCACGTTGCATTTGACTTAGGGGACTCAACACAGGGGTTGGGTCCGTCTAGGACGGGCAACCTGAAATGAAAGACCATCCTGCTATGCCATATTTGTTTCAAGCATTTATTCAAACTTGCATACTGACCGGCTTTTAAATATTGAAGAGAAACGAAAAACGAAAGGAAACAGTATGGGGAAATAGATATTTTCAGAAAATACAAAAATGTGTTTTACCAACAAATCAATAGTTGAGTTAGCTAATAAAAGACGACGGAAGGTTGACTTTGCCGACCAAATGAGTTTCTTAACAAAATGTGTTTTTCTTTGTCGGTCAATAAAAGAAAATAGTTTGTTTTGACGGACCGAACTACGCGGGTTTGATTCTCACCGGATGTGAGATACGTAGGCAACCCCCGTCGGGTCCAACTTGCCATTTTTCAAAAAACAAAAAAAAAAAACAAAAATATACCAAAATCTGTAAATTTTGAAAAAAAAAAAATCATTGCCAGCCAACATGATCTTCTTCTTTAAATAAATATGCAGGATGAGCACGATTCAAAATGAACCCTTTTCACTCATGACTAAAATCATGGTACAAATACGACTATAGTGGGATGATCTAGGCAAAGAAGGGCAAGATGAGGTTAAGAAGTATTTGAAAGGTCTCACAGGTCTGCTTGAAATAAAACCTCGAGGGGACATCATAAGAGCATTAGTCACATATTGGGACTCCGCACACAATGTCTTTCACTTATCGGATTTCGAGCTCACCCCAACTGTGGAGGAGGTGACCGGATACATTGGAAACACTGATACACCATTGGGGCATCAATATCTAATCGCTCCCAGGGTTGTCGCCATACACCGGTTTTTAGACTCACTGAAGACGGCCAGAACGGTACGTAACCCAGATCTAGCACAAGGGTTTTGTACTTTAAACTTCATCTATCAAAGGTACGGTCATGTAGGAGGTTTTGACAAGCCAGAGAACAAATTATGCAGCAAGGGTAATCGCCAGAAATGGGAGGAGCACCGACGAGTTGCCTTCATGATAGCCTTCTTAGGACTCGTGGTATTCCCAAGGAAAGACGGGAACATTGATATAAAGGTAGCCGGAGTCGTCAGTACTTTGCTTGACCAAAGCGAAAGTACTCTTGCTCCCATGATACTATCAGACATATATCGAGCCCTCACAACCTGCAAAGCCGGAGGAGATTTTTTCGAAGGCTGTAATTTACTGCTACAGATGTGGATGATCGAGCACCTGTGTCGTCGCGCCCAATTCTTGAAATATGGGTTGGTTGAGAAAACTTGCATAAGCGAATTCTATACAAGGATTGATAGGACCATCTTGCTTGAAGGAACATTGGCATGGAGGGCATACTTTCAGGCTCTCAGCGCAAGTCGAATACAATGGACGTTGGGTTGGTTAAAGATAGACAGAATCGTGTACATGCCAGCGGCTAGGTCCCCCTTTCTCTTAATGGGACCTAAAAGCATTCAACCTTATGCGCCCCATCGGGTGTTGAGACAGCTCGGGAGGTGCCAGATAGTACCCAAAGAAGAAAACCTGAGTACCCAGGTTATTGAAATTGGTCCCGATGGTCAATTCCCAGAAGCAAGGGTCCGCCAGATCTGGAGCAAATGCCAATATCTGGAGGCAAACACTTGTGTGCAGGATCGAGCTAGAGGAGAGGTTGTACCCAGATATCTTACTTGGTACAAAGGAGAAACATCGGGTGAAATACCCGCCAAAAGACCTCACCTCAGGGAATTTGCTGAAGCGTCACAAGAACAATGGGACTGGTTAGCTAAGGAAGAGGTTTACAGAACAAAGATCGGCAAGATAGAGCAACAGGTCCAAGATCTCCAATTTGAAAATGATATGCAAGCCGCCGCCGACGAGGGAGATAAAAAGAAGTTGGCACAAGAAAATGACTTTTTGAGGGCTCAGATCCAGCAAATGAAAAGGGACGCTGACAAACAGTTGAGGAGTCGAGCAGACGAAAAATTGATAAAGGGTTTGAGAAGCCAAGTCGCCGATGTCCAAAGAGAATCGGAAGAGTCGAAGGCCCAAACAATGAGGGTCCGTGCTAGCTGGAGAAAGGAGGCACATCAACATGCACTTCACCTGCAACGGATAGAAGAAGATTACACCGAGATCATCACTAGTCTAAGGGAAGCAAATGTTTTCCTTAGGGAGCGGGTTTTCAAGCAAGCCCGAGATGCCAGAACAGACCTCGACCGTTGCCACGATTTGATGGCCCGACTGCAAGAACAAGTGGATAGGCTCCTAGACCAAGTCACCAACAATGCTCGAAGATTGGGGGTGAAAAACCAGCAGATAGAACAGCTACTCAGAGAAAGGGACATGATCAAGGACAGAATTGGAGAAATCGGGCACTATGTCACCATGAAGTGTTTAACTTGTGAACAAATGCCCCGCCCTGCCCTTTTTGCTTCGGTTATGGGCTATGTTCATCAGATCATGAGAGATTTAAGGGGACTACACAAAGACCTCACACCAAGGCCCGCGGCAAGGCCGAATGATGCCTCGCGGGCCCCCAGGAATTTTAGAGCATTAGACTTCTGATTAAAAATGTATTTCTGAAATATCGAGTCAAGTTGGTTGGCATTTTCCTTTCTCGAGTCAAGCATTCCTCTATTTTGTCGATTATTGTAAGACATGTTTTGTAACTTTAAGGTTTTATTTGATATAAAAGAGTTACTGAATTTTGCCACAATCTTGTTACCAGAACTACGCTCGGTCTGATTCACGCGGGGACGTGATACGTAGGCAATCCACATAAGATTCGACCACCACTAAAAAAAAAAAACACTAAAAAGAAAGGAAAAGAATACGAAGGTTAATAACAATAAGGCTTTCAAGGATAGTTGAAAAGAGAAAAGAAAAAGAAGAAAAAAGAAAAAGAGAAAAAGAGAAAAGTTGGAATGACGCATGTTATGAGTACATGTAGAAAGGGTTATTTGGTTAGGTGCATTGCATCCAACGTGCTATAACATATCTGTTAAACTCGATAAACTAACAAGTTTGTTGCATTTCCAGAAAAGTTTAGCAGTTGGTTTGACAGAATATACTGGCCAGCCACCATTATCGTACTAGATCTAAAGGGCCAATTACAGCAAGCATGTCTAGTTCCGGTAAAAGTCTCGAGGAAGAGAAATCAGAGATACAAATCATGAAATAAGAGGTTGACCGGTTGAAACAGCAGATAACAGAGATGCACCTAGCCTGGGCTAGGGGACAGTCTTCACCAAACCGCCCTACTCTCGCATCAGCTCCAGAACATCCACCCCTTGATCCTTCGACAATCGCCCCACTCTATCCATACTATCAAGGGGAAAACCCTTATGTCACCCAAATTCCACCAGCCAAACAAAATCCTCCTCCAATCACCCCTATTTTTGTGGCACCCCCACCTGCCACTCTACAAAGGTCATCCGGTGAGCCGCATGTTCAAATCCATGACAATTCTTACTATCCCCCCGAGCCTACTTTTAGGGCTCCTGAACCGCATACACACACCCATCACTGGGATAATCCGGCAGAACCGGAAAAGCACTTCCAAAGTTCGAAACATGAGGAAGTTATTAGAAAAGTTAAAAGCCTGGAGCAGTCCTTCAGGAACATGCACGGTTTGGGCAACCAGGTCAGTGTCGCTTACAAGGATCTGTGTCCATTCCCAGATGTCCAATTACCAGCCGGGTTCAAAATGCCCAAGTTCGACTTATACGAGGGGCATGGTGATCCAGTGGCCCATCTTCGAGGGTTTTGTAGTAAAATGCGAGGAGCCGGAGGACGGGACGAGATTCTGATAGCTTACTTCGGTCAGAGTTTGGGAGGATCTGCCCTGGAGTGGTACACTAGGCAGGATCCCAACAGATGGTTTACTTGGGATGACTTGGCTCAAGCATTCATTGGCCAGTTCCAGTACAATCTTGAAATAGTCCCAGACCGCTTATCATTGCTCAAGTTAGAAAAGAAACCCGCCGAAAGTTTCAGAGAATTTGATTGCCGCTGGAGGGAACAAGCAGCGAGGGTAGATCCGCCTATGAGAGAGAACGAGATGGTGGATTACTTCTTGCAAACACTGGAGCCAACCTATTTCGGACATCCGGTGACGTCCGTGGGAAAGTCATTCACTGAGGTGATAAAAATGGGGGCTATGATCGAGGAAGGCTTGAAAGCCAACAAGATCATGAGCTACTCAGCATTGAAAGCCACCACCCAAGCTATTCAAAATGGTACCGGAGGAGGGCTTGGGAAAAAGAGCAAGGAAGAAGTCGCGGCAGTCGAGTCCGGAACATGGTTCAGAAACAGAGGCCCCGCACACCAATATAACCCGCCACAACCTCACCACCAAAATTACCTCCACAATCCATATAACTACCCGCAACACTACTATCCTGCACCTGATCCCCATTTTACTATCCATCATGCTCAGTCATATGCCGCACCTCCCGTCCACGCACCGTGGCGTGCACCAAATCCGCAGAGCAATTATCCACCCCCAAGAGCTTACAGAAACCCCTCGGGCGCGAGTTTTTTCCCGAACCAAGCATTCAAGGGCGACAGGGCGCCAAGGCCAAAGACTTTCACTCCCTTGGGGGAGTCCTACACCAGTCTATTCCACCGTTTGAAGCAAGTAGGGTTGCTGAATCCGGTTGAAGCTAAGCTACCAAACCCTCTTCCAAAGAATCTGGACCATTCAGTAAATTGTGCATACTGCTCAGGATGTCCGGGACACGACACGGAAAGGTGTTGGAGGTTGAAAACAGCCATCCAGGAGCTCATCGACACTCGCAGGATTGAGGTCCATACTCCAACAGAGCCCAACATCAACCAAAATCCTCTTCCAACCCATCATGAGACCAACATGATCGAGTTGGTACGGGTAGAAGAAGGAAAGGAGAAAGCCTCCCAGACCGTAATGATGATCAAGTCTAGTGGGGTAGGAATGAGAAAGGGGCCGAGCCTTGATGAGTCATCCATTTACAAGAAGGACGTACAAAGGGGGTTGGAAGCAGAAAAGGGAAGTGTGAACGAAGTACCGGTGAGGCCGGGGGAAGCAAAAATAGTTGTACCAGGGGTAGCAACCAAGCCCGTCTTGACGATAGCAGACGTTCGAATGGATCCTTTCATCATCAAGCCAGCAATACAGTTGCCAATAACTGATAGCAGAGCTATTCCATGGAATTATGCTCGGATTACGACAACCTACAAAGGAAAGGAAGTGAAAGAGGAAGTTTGCGAAGCGCAAGGTTTGACCCGCTCGGGGAGATGTTTTGCCCCTGCAGAATTGAGAAAGATCACTCCGGCAACATTGAAAAAGCCGGTAACTGACGAAGAGGCAGAAGAATTCCTGAAAAAGATGAAGCTGCATGACTATTCTGTCTTAGAGCAGCTGAAGAAAATGCCTGCGCAAATGTCATTGCTGTCCTTGCTGATACATTCTGAAGAACATCGGCAAGCTTTGATGAAAGTTTTGAATGAGGCCCACGTACCCGATAAAATCTCAGTGAGTCATTTGGAGAAGATCACCAATAGGATCTTCGAAGCAAATCGGATCACCTTCACCGATGATGAATTGCCTGAGGAAGGCACCGAGCACAACAAGGCTTTATATCTTACGGTAAAGTGCGAGGAGTCGGTAGTTACCAAAGTCCTCGTCGATAATGGGTCCAGTGCTAACATCTGTCCTCTCTCTACACTAGATAAGTTGAAAGTGGACATCGGCAGGATACGCAAGAACAGCATATGTGTTCGAGGGTTTGATGGAGGAGGCAAGGCGTCGGTCGGGGACATAGTGTTAATCTTGACAATTGGGCCAGTGGAGTTCACCATGGAATTCCAGGTGCTGGACATGGTGGTGTCGTATAACCTTCTGATAGGGCGACCATGGATCCATGCCGCAAGAGCAGTTCCATCCAGCTTACACCAACTCGTCAAGTTTGAGTGGGACCAACAGGAGATCGTCGTCCATGGAGAGAATGATCTACAATCATGCACCATCGTCCCCTTTGTTGAGACAGAAGAAGATGTTGGGCCGTGGGTATACCAGATCTGCGATGTGGTATCCGCCAACCGAGTTCCAGAAGGGGAATGCATTCCCAATGACAGAATAATTACTGCAGACGTCATGGTGGCTCATGAAATGTTGAGACATGGTTTCATACCCGGCAAAGGTCTAGGTGCATCTCTGCAAGGAATCATACAACCGGTATCCGTGGTCGAAAACGTGGGAACCTTCGGTTTGGGATTCAAGCCAACATCAGAGGACATCCAGCGAGCCAAGAGGAATAAGCAGAAGACATGGGTGCTCCCGAAGCCTGTTCCACGCCTTTCCCAATCTTTTGTCAGGTCTGGAGTAAGAGGACATCCGACGACAAAGATTCCCAGTCCTATGGTTAGGCCAGACGAAAAGTTCTTAAGAAAGTTCGAGGACCTATTCGCAGATGTATGCATGCTCGAGGATGGTGAAGGATCCAGCCATGCCGAGATACAGTTTGTGGGACCGAAAGCAAAATTGAATAATTGGAAGGCTACTCATCTCCCTGTCCGGAAGGAGTCTTGGTAGTTTGTTTTGGATTGTTTCCTTTCGAAATTTTGTGTTGGGGTTTGTCCCCGGAGTAAAATCCGTTTGTTTTAATTCATTTTGATTTGAGTTTGCAAGTTTGTTTTCCTTGTACTGTTCCCATTAATGAAATTCTGTTCCCTTCGTGTCTAATTTTGTTTATTTTCCTTCTTTTACTTTTCTGAACAGCTTTCTTTCAACTCATCTTAATGATATGGCGTGCTTATAGATTAATCAATCCAGTCTAGAAAGTCAATCAAGTTTGGAAATAATAACGCATGAAATAAGAAGTGACGAGAGTGAACCGGAATACGGCGATGATGAAGCCGTAGAAGAAATTGGTGAAGAATTAAGTCACTTCGAGGAAAAACCCAAACCAAATTTAAATGATACTGAGGCTGTTAATCTGGGGAACACAGATGACGTCAAAGAAACTAGAATAAGTGTCCATATTGAACCTAACCTGAGAGAAGAGCTGATCAAAACACTCATGGAGTTTAAAGACATTTTGCGCATGGTCGTACGACGACATGCCAGGACTCAGCACTGATCTAGTGGTTCATAAATTACCCATTGATCCGGCATATCCTCCCGTCAAGCAAAAACTACGGAAATTCAAGACGGAGATGAGTGTAAAGATCAAAGAGGAAGTAACCAAGCAGTTGCAGGCGAAAGTCATTCATGTCACTCGATACCCTGAATGGTTGGCTAACGTAGTACCGGTGCCGAAGAAAGACGGAAAGATCATAGTATGCGTGGACTACCGCAATCTCAACAAGGCAAGTCCTAAGGATAATTTCCTGCTTCCCAATATCCATATCCTGATTGATAATTGCGCTAGACGTGAAATCGGATCCTTTGTGGACTGTTATGCGGGATATCATCAGATCTTGATGGATGAAGAGGACGCAGAAAAGACGGCTTTTATCACACCATGGGGGACTTATTGCTACCGGGTGATGCCGTTTGGTTTGAAGAATGCAGGGGCCACATACATGAGGGCGATGACTACGATATTCCATGACATGATACACAAGGAAATTGAAGTGTACGTGGATGATGTGATCATAAAATCTAGACGTCGAGAAGACCACGTTGCCGACCTCGGGAAGTTCTTTCAAAGACTTCGAAGATACGACATCAAGCTCAATCCAGCCAAATGCGCATTCGGAGTTCCATCAGGAAAGTTGCTAGGATTTATCGTCAGCCGACGGGGCATTGAGTTAGACCCATCCAAAATCAAGTCCATTCAAGAGCTACACCCGCCAAAGAATAAAACAGAGGTAATGAGTCTGTTGGGAAGGTTAAATTACATCAGTAGGTTTATTGCTCAGCTTACAGCAACCTGTGAACCCATATTCCGTCTGTTAAAGAAAGACGCGGCGATAGAATGGACGACGGAATGTCAGGAAGCGTTTGATCAAATCAAAGGGTATCTGTCAAACCCACCCGTACTAGTTCCGCCCGAACCAGATAGACCCCTGATTCTCTATCTGACGGTTTTGGAGAATACGTTCGGCTGCGTACTGGGGCAGCATGATCTTACTGGCAGGAAGGAACGGGCCATCTATTACCTCAGTAAGAAATTCACGGTCCACGAGGTCAAGTACACTCATCTAGAAAAGACATGTTGCGCTTTGACTTGGGTAGCCCAAATGTTGAAACATTATTTGTCTTCTTACACCACTTACCTCATTTCGCGTTTGGATCCGTTGAAGTATATTTTCCAGAAACCTATGCCTACAGGGAGGTTGGCAAAATGGCAAATATTACTTACGGAGTTCGACATCATATACGTGACAAGGACGGCTATGAAAGCTCAAGCCCTAGCCGATCACTTAGCTGAGAATCCTGTTGATGACCGATACGAACCTCTGAGGACATATTTTCCGGACGAAGAAGTACTACAAATTGATGGGTTGGAATTAACCGAGGATCCGGGGTGGAAGCTTTTCTTCGACGGAGCGGCGAACGCAAAAGGAGTCGGAGTAGGGGCCGTGCTCATCTCTGAAACAGGACATCATTATCCTGTTACTGCTCAACTGCGTTTTCATTGTACCAATAATATGGCCGAGTACGAGGCATGTATCTTGGGGTTGCGATTAGCGGTGGACATGGATGTACGGGACGTCTTGGTCTTGGGGGACTCGGACCTTCTAGTACATCAGATTCAGGGAGAATGGGAAACCAGAGATTTAAAGCTTATCCCGTATCGTCAGTGTTTGCATGATCTAACCAAACATTTTCGATCAGTAGAATTCAGGCATATCCCAAGGATGCATAACGAGGTTGCTGATGCTTTGGCTACTTTGGCATCAATGCTACATCACCCGGACAAGGTTCGTGTCGATCCATTACATATTCAGGTTCGGAATCAACATGCTTATTATAATATGATAGAAGAAGAGATGGATGGTGAGCCATGGTTTCATGATGTCAAAGAGTACCTCAGGTTAGGAATATACCCAGAACAGGCGACTGGAGATCAAAAAAGAGCTATTCGGTGATTGGCGAATGGATTTTTCCTTAGTGGAGGGGTGCTGTACAAAAGGACCCCAGACTTGGGATTGTTAAGATGTATAGATGCGAGTCAAGCCACAACAATGATGACAGATATACACTCCGGAGTTTGTGGACCACACATGAGCGGGTATGTATTGGCAAAGAAGATTCTTCGAGCAGGATATTACTGGCTCACTATGGAGCGTGATTGTATAAGTTTCGTGCGAAGATGCCATCGGTGTCAGATACACGGAGATTTGATTCATTCTCCACCGACCGAATTGCATACAATGTCAGCACCATGGCCGTTTGTCGCATGGGGTATGGATGTTATTGGACCTATAGAACCTGCAGCCTCCAATGGTCATAGGTTCATTCTGGTAACGATCGACTATTTTACCAAGTGGGTGGAGGCCAAAACCTTCAAATCGGTAACCAAGAAGGCGGTGGTGGACTTCGTACATTCCCACATCATCTGCAGGTTTGGGATTCCCGAGACAATAATCAAAGATAACGATGCCAATTTTAACAGCGGATTAATGAAAGAGGTCTGCCAACAGTTCAAGATTACACATCAAAATTCCACACCATATCGTCCCAAAGCAAATGGTGCGGTTGAAGCAGCAAACAAAAATATAAAGAAGATATTGAGGAAGATGGTAGAAGGGTCTAAGCAATGGCATGAAAAGTTACCATTTGCATTGTTGGGTTATCGCACTACCGTCCGGACTTCGGTAGGTGCAACTCCTTACTTGTTGGTGTACGGGATTGAAGCAGTAATACCCGCAGAAGTTGAAATTCCATCCCTCCGAATTGTCGCTGAAGCCGAGATTGACGATGATGAGTGGGTCAAAACCCGATTAGAGCAATTGAGCTTGATCGATGAAAAGAGATTGACAGCAGTATGTCATGGCCAATTGTATCAAAAGAGAATGGCAAGAGCATATAACAAGAAGGTACGTCCCGGGAAATTTGAAGTGGGACAACATGTGTTGAAGAGAGATCTACCACATCAGGCCGAAGCGAAAGGCAAGTTCGCTCCAAATTGGCAGGGACCGTTTGTTGTGACTAGGGTATTATCCAACGGCGCGCTATGTCTAACTGATATTGAGGGAAGATGCACTGATATGGCCATCAATTCCGATGCAGTCAAGAGATATTATGTGTAATTCTTTAATGTATTTATCAACGATTGGTTTCGTTTGTGTGTATTTTGGCATTTTTCGGAGAATGAAATGACAGAGGCAATTTTTCTACTACCCAAACACTTTAACCTTTGTTTTCCCCTTTGAGCCTTAATAATCCTTTCACATACCCTCTTTCGGAATCACCAAGGAAGATGTGTAACAAAATAGAAGAAAGAAACAAAGAAAAGACACAAGAAAAAGTGAACTACGTTCGACCTGATTCCTTAAGAAGGATACGTAGGCGCCACACGGCTCGGTCATAATAAAATAAAAATAAAGATTCCCCAAGCAACAAAACTGGGGCAGAAGTCATTGTTTCGTTTGAAAGATAGTGTGGATTCCGAAAGTTGTAATGAGCTAACCGTTGAGGTTAAACCCCTTTTTCTTTAGCCTCACGCGCAGAAACCACATTAAGAACCAAAAAGACCTCTCGATCGGTATTTGAGAAATGCCAAGTCATGCGAGTGAAACTACGAATGACACTTCAATCCTCGATTGAATTTAGGACTTACAAGCTGAAAAGGGATGGCCCCTTTTGAGGAAATTCTATGGATAATACCCCAGCCCACCGCAGGGAAAGAAAGCAAAAATGAGAGAGTCTTAACGGTGAAGACCCTCGCGGCACCTTAAGGCGAAGAAAGTTGAGAGAAATAAAATGAGAGAGTCTTACGGTGAAAACCTTTGCGGGCACCCTAAGGCGACGGGAGATAGAGAGAAATGAGAGAATCTCATTAGTGAAAACCCTTTCGAAGGGCACTATGAGGTGACAAGGCGAGATGGTTACAAGGTGTCTGCATGAGACAAGGTTTGGACATTCGTTTACTCCTAGCAAAGCGCGGCCATCAGAAAGTGATTGACATGAATAGACTGGGTAGAATAATCTCAAAGGCGCGGCATAACCACTGGATCAGTCACACATTCAGATAAGTTTTCCTATTTTTGGTTTCAGAAAAGTTTTCCCTTTCTTTTGTCATTTGCGGTCAGCATTCTTTTTCTTTTCTTTCGTTTTCGAAAATTGATTTTTCAAAGCTTACTGCCAAGCCTCCCAAAGCGGTACAATGAAAATGAATGGGCGTGGAACGAGGCAATAAGGCAAAAGGCGTTCCGATATTAAGATTGGAACGACAGGTTGATTGGAAGGTTCACAGGGATTATGGAGTATGATGGACACATATGGCACGTCCGGAAGATGATTTCTCACAACAGATCACTGGCTAAAAGAGTCGGATCAAACCAAAGGTTGGAATAAAAAGGAGAGATGAGAAACCATCTGTGGAAAGAGCATCGTCCCCAGCAAGCGCCAACTTCGTCCCCAAAGTTCGAGGGAGGCCAAGCAGCTGAAAGAGAAAAGAAAATGGCCCCTACAAGAGTGGCACGACCACTCGCTGCGTTTTGAAACTAACAATTTTTCTTTGATTTAAAGCAGGAAAAGAGGGTTCGTCGGCGGAAAAGCATACCATCTAGAAGTTTATCAAACTGGGGCAGAAAATTTTCTCCTGTTGCGAAAATTTTCCTGAAAGCAAAGACCCAGTGGATAAGGATAGAAAGCAACACAAGATTTCGGGAAATACCAGTTCCGAGCAGAATAGTTTTGAGAAAGGCCAGACAACACGATGGGGTGATCTTTGAGCCTGGTATCATCCCCAGCAGTTGTTGGAAAAATGAAACACTGGCTTCGAGATTCCCCCAGCAGTATTATATCCCACAATTTGTTCAAGGAAGCAAAAGCGTGAGTCCCAGAGGAGGTATGGGAAGAAGGAAGAGGAAAAGGGGTCCCCCGCCAGGATAATCCCCAGTCCATGACATTTCCCCAGCAGCATCGTCCCCAGCATGTGAGTAAACAAGTCCGAAGATATCTCCAGCAGCCAAAGTAAAAGTAACACGACCCAGGGGGAAAGCAATTCCAAGACGAGGTAATTCAGAAGAAAGTGGCCCAAGAGGCAATGCAGGAAGAAGAAAATGGTACAGAAAGCAAAGGAAGGCGATAAGGATGGGATGAAATTAGAAGTTGTAGTAGAAGTCAGGGAGCCCGCCTGAAGAATGGAGTGGCGATTTATTTTGAAGTTGTAGTTGAAGTCGGGAGCCCGCTCGAAGAATGGAGTGGCGATTTATTTTTGAAGATGTAGTTGAAGTCGGGGAGCCCGCCTGAAGAATGGAGTGGCGATTTATTTTGAAGTTGTAGTTGAAGTCAGGGAGCCCGCCTGAAGAATGGAGTGGCGATTTATTTTGAAGTTGTAGTTGAAGTCAGGGAGCCCGCCTGAAGAATGGAGTGGCGATTTATTTTGAAGTTGTAGTTGAAGTCAGGGAGCCCGCCTGAAGAATGGAGTGGCGATTTTATTTTGAAGTTGTAGTTGAAGTCAGGGAGCCCGCCTGAAGAATGGAGTGGCGATTTATTTTTGAAGATGTAGTTGAAGTCAGGGAGCCCGCCTGAAGAATGGAGTGGCGATTTTATTTGAAGTTGTAGTTGAAGTCAGGGAGCCCGCCTGAAGAATTGAGTGGCGATTTATTTTGAAGTTGTAGTTGAAGTCAGGGAGCCCCCGCCTGAAGAATGGAGTGGCGATTTTCTTTTGAAGTTGTAGTTGAAGTCAGAGAGCCCGCCTGAAGAATGGAGTGGCGATTTATTTTTGAAGATGTAGTTGAAGTCAGGGAGCCCGCCTAAAGAATGGAGTGGCGATTTTATTTGAAGTTGTAGTTGAAGTCAGGGAGCACGCTTGAAGAATGGAGTGGCAATTTATTTTGAAGTTGTAGTTGAAGTCAGGGAGCCCGCCTGAAGAATGGAGTGGCGATTTTATTTGAAGTTGTAGTTGAAGTCAGGGAGCCCGCCTGAAGAATGGAGTGGCGATTTATTTTGAAGTTGTAGTTGAAGTCAGGGAGCCCGCCTGAAGAATGGAGTGGCGATTTAGTTTTGAAGACGTAGTTGAAGTCAGGGAGCCCGCCTGAAGAATGGAGTGGCGATTTATTTTGAAGTTGTAGTCGAAGTCAGGGAGCCCGCCTGAAGAACGGAGTGGCGATTTTATTTTGAAGTTGTAGTTGAAGTCAGGGAGCCCGCCTGAAGAATGGAGTGGCGATTTATTTTTGAAGTTGTAGTTGAAGTCAGGGAGCCCGCCTGGAGAATGGAGTGGCAATTTAGTTTTGAAGTTGTAGTTGAAGTCAGGGAGCCCGCCTGAAGAATGGAGTGGCGATTTATTTTGAAGTTGTAGTTGAAGTCGGGGAGCCCGCCCGAAGAATGGAGTGGCGATTTTATTTTGAAGTTATAGTTGAAGTCAGGGAGCCCGCCTGAAGAATGGAGTGGCGATTCATTTTGAAGTTATAGTTGAAGTCAGGGAGCCCGCCTGAAGAATGGAGTGGCGATTTATTTTGAAGTTGTAGTTGAAGTCAGGAAGCCCGCCTGAAGAATGGAGTGGCGATTTATTTTGAAGTTGTAGTTGAAGTCAGGGAGCCCGCCTGAAGAATGGAGTGGCGATTTTATTTTGAAGTTGTAGTTGAAGTCAGGGAGCCCGCCTGAAGAATGGAGTGGCGATTTTATTTGAAGTTGTAGTTGAAGTCAGGGAGCACGCTTGAAGAATGGAGTGGCAATTTATTTTGAAGTTGTAGTTGAAGTCAGGGAGCCCGCCTGAAGAATGGAGTGGCGATTTTATTTGAAGTTGTAGTTGAAGTCAGGGAGCCCGCCTGAAGAATGGAGTGGCGATTTATTTTGAAGTTGTAGTTGAAGTCAGGGAGCCCGCCTGAAGAATGGAGTGGCGATTTAGTTTTGAAGACGTAGTTGAAGTCAGGGAGCCCGCCTGAAGAATGGAGTGGCGATTTATTTTGAAGTTGTAGTTGAAGTCAGGGAGCCCGCCTGAAGAATGGAGTGGCGATTTAGTTTTGAAGTTGTAGTTGAAGTCAGGGAGCCCGCCTGAAGAATGGAGTGGCGATTTTATTTTGAAGTTGTAGTTGAAGTCAGGGAGCCCGCCTGAAGAATGGAGTGGCGATTTATTTTTGAAGATGTAGTTGAAGTCGGGGAGCCCGCCTGAAGAATGGAGTGGCGATTTTATTTGAAGTTGTAGTTGAAGTCGGGAGCCCGCCCGAAGAATGGAGTGGCGATTTATTTTGAAGTTGTAGTTGAAGTCGGGAGCCCGCCCGAAGAATGGAGTGGCGATTTAGTTTTGAAGACGTAGTTGAAGTCAGTGGGAGCCCGCCCGAAGAATGGAGTGGCGATTTATTTTGAAGTTGTAGTCGAAGTCGGGAGCCCGCCCGAAGAACGGAGTGGCGATTTTATTTTGAAGTTGTAGTTGAAGTCGGGAGCCCGCCTTGAAGAATGGAGTGGCGATTTATTTTTGAAGATGTAGTTGAAGTCGGGGAGCCCGCCTGAAGAATGGAGTGGCGATTTTATTTGAAGTTGTAGTTGAAGTCAGGGAGCCCGCCTGAAGAATGGAGTGGCGATTTATTTTGAAGTTGTAGTTGAAGTCGGGGAGCCCGCCCGAAGAATGGAGTGGCGATTTTATTTTGAAGTTATAGTTGAAGTCAGGGAGCCCGCCTGAAGAATGGAGTGGCGATTCATTTTGAAGTTGTAGTTGAAGCCAGGGAGCCCGCCTGAAGAATGGAGTGGCGATTTAGTCTTGAAGTTGTAGTTGAAGTCAGGGAACCCGCCTGAAGAATGGAGTGGCGATTTATTTTGAAGTTGTAGTTGAAGTCAGGGAGCCCGCCTGAAGAATGGAGTGGCGATTTTATTTTGAAGTTGTAGTTGAAGTCAGGGAGCCCGCCTGAAGAATGGAGTGGCGATTTTATTTGAAGTTGTAGTTGAAGTCAGGGAGCACGCTTGAAGAATGGAGTGGCAATTTATTTTGAAGTTGTAGTTGAAGTCAGGGAGCCCGCCTGAAGAATGGAGTGGCGATTTTATTTGAAGTTGTAGTTGAAGTCAGGGAGCCCGCCTGAAGAATGGATGGGATGGAGTTAATGAGTTGTAGTTGAAGTCAGGGTGCCCGCCTGAAGAATGGAGTGGCGATTTAGTTTTGAAGTTGTAGTTGAAGTCAGGGAGCCCGCCCGAAGAATGGAGTGGCGATTTATTTTGAAGTTGTAGTTGAAGTCAGGGTGCCCGCCTGAAGAATGGAGTGGCAATTTAGTTTTGAAGTTGTAGTTGAAGTCAGGGAGCCCGCCTGAAGAATGGAGTGGCGATTTTATTTTGAAGTTGTAGTTGAAGTCGGGGAGCCCGCCTGAAGAATGGAGTGGCGATTTATTTTGAAGTTGTAGTTGAAGTCAGGGAGCCCGCCTGAAGAATGGAGTGGCGATTTATTTTTGAAGATGTAGTTGAAGTCAGGGAGCCCGCCTGAAGAATGGAGTGGCGATTTTATTTGAAGTTGTAGTTGAAGTCAGGGAGCCCGCCTGAAGAATTGAGTGGCGATTTATTTTGAAGTTGTAGTTGAAGTCAGGGAGCCCGCCTGAAGAATGGAGTGGCGATTTATTTTGAAGCCGAAGGAAAAGTAACACAACCCTGCGGGAAAGAAATTTCGAGACAAGGTAATTCAGAAGAAAAGGGTGGCCCAAGAGGCGATGCAGGAAGAAGAAAATGGTACAAGAAACAAAGGAAGGCGATAAAGGATGGGATGAAATTAGTGAGTCGTAGTTGAAGTCAGGGAGCCCGCCTGAAGAATGGAGTGGCGATTTAGTTTTGAAGTTGTAGTTGAAGTCAGGAAGCCCACCTGAAGAATGGAGTGGCGATTTAGTTTTGAAGTCGTAGTTGAAGTCGGGGAGCCCGCCTGAAGAATGGAGTGGCGATTTAGTTTTTAAAGTTGTAGTTGAAGTCAGGGAGCCCGCCTGAAGAATGGAGTGGCGATTTATTTTGAAGTTGTAGTTGAAGTCAGGGAGCCCGCCTGAAGAATGGAGTGGCGATTTTATTTTGAAGTTGTAGTTGAAGTCAGGGAGCCCGCCCGAAGAATGGAGTGGCGATTTTATTTTTAAGTTATAGTTGAAGTCAGGGAGCCCGCCTGAAGAATGGAGTGGCGACTTATTTTTAAATTTGGTTAAGGAAAGCGGTTGAGTGCAACGGAAATCCCCAGCGTGAATCCAAGTTCATAATCAAAAGGAAGGCAACAAGGATCAGAAAGATAGGTTCAAGTTGTAGTTGAAGTCAGGGAGCCCGCCCGAAGAATGGAGTGGCGATTTTATTTTTGAAGTTATAGTTGAAGTCAGGGAGCCCGCCTGAAGAATGGAGTGGCGATTTATTTTTGAAGATGTAGTTGAAGTCAGGGAGCCCGCCTGAAGAATGGAGTGGCGATTTATTTTTGAAGATGTAGTTGAAGTCAGGGAGCCCGCCTGAAGAATGGAGTGGCGATTTTATTTGAAGTTGTAGTTGAAGTCAGGGAGCCCGCCTGAAGAATTGAGTGGCGATTTATTTTGAAGTTGTAGTTGAAGTCAGGGAGCCCGCCTGAAGAATGGAGTGGCGATTTATTTTGAAGTTGTAGTTGAAGTCGGGGAGCCCGCCCGAAGAATGGAGTGGCGATTTTATTTTGAAGTTATAGTTGAAGTCAGGGAGCCCGCCTGAAGAATGGAGTGGCGATTCATTTTGAAGTTATAGTTGAAGTCAGGGAGCCCGCCTGAAGAATGGAGTGGCGATTTATTTTGAAGTTGTAGTTGAAGTCAGGAAGCCCGCCTGAAGAATGGAGTGGCGATTTATTTTGAAGTTGTAGTTGAAGTCAGGGGAGCCCGCCTGAAGAATGGAGTGGCGATTTATTTTGAAGTTGTAGTTGAAGTCAGGGAGCCCGCCTGAAGAATGGAGTGGCGATTTATTTTGAAGTTGTAGTTGAAGTCGGGGAGCCCGCCTGAAGAATGGAGTGGCGATTTAGTTTTGAAGTTGTAGTTGAAGTCAGGGAGCCCGCCCGAAGAATGGAGTGGCGATTTATTTTGAAGTTGTAGTTGAAGTCGGGGGAGCCCGCCTGAAGAACGGAGTGGCGATTTTATTTTGAAGTTGTAGTTGAAGTCAGGGAGCCCGCCTGAAGAATGGAGTGGCGATTTATTTTTGAAGATGTAGTTGAAGTCGGGGAGCCCGCCTGAAGAATGGAGTGTCGATTTTATTTTGAAGTTGTAGTTGAAGTCAGTGAGCCCACCTGAAGAATGGAGTGGCGATTTTATTTTGAAGTTGTAGTTGAGGTCAGGGAGCCCGCCTGAAGAATGGAGTGGCGATTTATTTTGAAGTTGTAGTTGAAGTCGGGGAGCCCGCCCGAAGAATGGAGTGGCGATTTTATTTTGAAGTTATAGTTGAAGTCAGGGAGCCCGCCTGAAGAATGGAGTGGCGATTTATTTTTGAAGATGTAGTTGAAGTCAGGGAGCCCGCCTGAAGAATGGAGTGGTGATTTTATTTGAAGTTGTAGTTGAAGTCAGGGAGCCCGCCTGAAGAATGGAGTGGCGATTTATTTTGAAGTTGTAGTTGAAGTCAGGGAGCCCGCCTGAAGAATGGAGTGGCGATTTATTTTGAAGTTGTAGTTGAAGTCAGGGAGCCCGCCTGAAGAATGGAGTGGCGATTTATTTTGAAGTTGTAGTTGAAGTCAGGAAGCCCGCCTGAAGAATGGAGTGGCGATTTAGTTTTGAAGATGTAGTTGAAGTCAGGAAGCCCGCCTGAAGAATGGAGTGGCGATTTAGTTTTGAAGTCGTAGTTAAAGTCAGGGAGCCCGCCTGAAGAATGGAGTGGCAATTTTATTTTTGAAGATGTAGTTGAAGTCAGGGAGCCCGCCTGAAGAATGGAGTGGCGATTTAGTTTTGAAGATGTAGTTGAAGTCAGGGAGCCCGCTTGAAGAATGGAGTGGCGATTTTATTTTTGAAGATGTAGTTGAAGTCAGGGAGCCCGCCTGAAGAATGGAGTGGCGATTTTATTTTGAAGTTGTAGTTGAAGTCAGGGAGCCCGCCTGAAGAATGGAGTGGCGATTTTATTTTGAAGTTGTAGTTGAAGTCAAGGAGCCCGCCTGAAGAATGGAGTGGCGATTTATTTTGTAGTTGTAGTTGAAGTCAGGGAGCCCGCCTGAAGAATAGAGTGGCGATTTAGTTTTGAAGATGTAGTTGAAGTCAGGGAGCCCGCCTGAAGAATGGAGTGGCGATTTATTTTGAAGTTGTAGTTGAAGTCAGGGAGCCCGCCCGAAGAATGGAGTGGCGATTTATTTTGAAGTTGTAGTTGAAGTCAGGGAGCCCGCCTGAAGAATGGAGCGGCGATTTATTTTGAATTCGGTTGAGGAAAGCGGTGGAGTACAACGGAAATCCCCAGCATGAATCCAAGTTCATAATCAGAAGGAAGGCAACAAGGATCAGAAAAGATGGGTTCAGATTTCGAAGGAGAATAGTTCGAATATCACAAAGAAGGAACCGATGGTCGGAGTTCGGCAATCAAGATAGGCTGAGACAACAATTGGCAAAGGAGAAGAAGTATGTGAAGAAACATCAAAGCCAGCAGGATGGCAAGGAACATGGCAAGAAGAAGTTGAAAAGATAGATAAGCATTTGCAATACTGTAACCTAGTCTAGCTTCTTATTTTTCGTCTAGCACGGTGTAATAAGGGGATCAGTTAAGCAGTGACATCAGCAGTAACGGCAGTAACAGCAAGATCACAACAGTCATGGTAGTCCCAGTTACCAAAACTTCCCGAACTACATTGACCTGATTCCCTTTTAGCCAGGGATATGTAGGAGACCTTTTGAAGCAAGGTTCGGTCAAACTTTTCCAAAATGCTTCATACGGAGTGCTTGAACGGGAAAAAATCGCTCGTATCCGCTCACTTATCTTTGCACGAAAACTCTTCGTGTTTTCGCGCAAAGAGGGGCAGCTGTGAGCACGTGATTTTCGCCCTATACGAGAATTACTCCCAAAATATCAAAAATAAAAGAGTTTTTGTTTGTTTGCAATGTTGGGGGATCACATGTTCTTTTTTTTTCTTATCGCTTGCATTTGTGGGTCCGTGTCTGTTTGCTTAAGTTAATAAACAAAAATACATATACCAAATATGTCGCATTTATATTTGTAGGGTTAGTTTCGTACTTAGAAATAGTTAAGTTCATTTTTTTACAAAAATGAGAAAAGCATAAAAAATGTATTTCTCACATTTCTTGTCATTTTAATGTACATCTGTAAGGATTCGGTATTTACGTATGTCAATTGTTAGTAAAATTAATTATGTGTGTTACAAATTAATCTTATTATATATATATATATATATATATATATATATATATATATATATATATATATATATATATATATATATATATATATATATATATATATGTATGTAATACAATATAAAGTTTAGTGTAGGAAATAACAAAGAAGGAAAATCGGAATTGGGCCATAGCAAAACCAGGCCCAATGTAATTCATTACACAACCCAATCCCTTACCCGATCTGCCCAACCCCAAGTGGCCCCGTTGATCTGGACCGTTGGATTTTATTATCCAACGGCCCAGATTAATCAATCAATTCCCAAATATACCCAGACCCCAACTTAATCAAACGACGTCGTTTGATGCTTAAAAAATAATCCAGGCCCTTGATCAAGTTTGATCCGACGGCCGAGATTAAAACTCTAATTTTAAACACACCAAAGAACCCCAATACCCCCTTACCCGTTTTCATTCTCGCCTAGCCCTTGCCCGTCTCTCTCAGAGACGATAAAACCTCCGCCGTGCCTCCGCCGCCCTCCGCCTACCGGAAATCGCCTCGCGGCGGTTCCGGTAGACCAATCCCAACCAAATTAACACCATAAAACCTCCTGGTCCCCCTCTCTACGAACCCATCCTTCATTTACCTCGAATCACTCCGGAACTCCTCGAATCTTCATTTGAAGATTCGAGTCAAACTCGAACCAACGCCAAACCACCCCAAACTCATACCCTAGCACCTCCAGACCACCCTCACACCCAAACCACCCTTAGTTTTGCTCAAATCAAACCCAAAGCCCCAAGCCCCAAATTTGAGCCTATGAACCCTAGATTTCGAAATTAGAATCTTCATTTAGATTCGAGAGAAGTTGAAGCCTAATAGAATTTAATTGGGATTTTTTCGCTTGAAAACATCTCAATTAAAGTCCGTTAGACTCCAAATTCAAGTCCAAGCTCAAAACAGCCCGATTTTGCTTTGATTTCGATTTCGTTCAAGGTAATCTCCCTTTTCCTATCTATTTCAATTAGGTATGTGTTGTTTGTATATTTGTTTAGTTCAATTCGTTTAATTTTCTTCTCATTCCTGTTGGCCGTCCCTATCTGTCTTCTCCCCTCAAAGACCTTTTATTTGGTCAAATTGTATTCTGTTATTTGTTCGAATGTGTTTGTCATAGGATAGTTATTCGTTTCGATTAGCGTCGTTGAATACTTAGTTTCACTTTGGCCGAGATTTTAGAATCACTGCTTGGCCGATTAATTTGTTATCCATGTTATGTGTTGTAGTTAATTGAATGTCGTCGTTTAACTGTGTAGGTTTGGTTGTCTAAAATTCCGGACAGTGATTAGCATTGTTGAAGGGAGTTTAGGTTTGTTTGATTTGAACTGAAATTAGGATTGGAATTAGCTGACTAGGAAATTAGGTGTTAGCATTTTAAAATATTTCTAATGCCCTGCACATGAAGCTGGACAGTGGAGCCTGCTGTCACAGCAAGGCACTTAGCCATGTCTGGACAGAGATTATTGTTTAACTAATAAGGCCCATACATGGACAATGGATAGTGGGAGTTCAGGGAGCAATAGGGTCTGGGCAGAGATAGGAATGGGCAGGGGTATTAGTTTAGTTAGGGGCACCATTAGGAGCTGGATTAAAAAGCTATATATATAGGCTTAGGACTGGATTTTGGGGGAGGACTGAAAACATACACAGATTTCATATACAAACATACATACACAGATTTGAGGGAGATAGTTTGAGAGAAAAGTAAGGAAGAAAACATTGTGCTTCTTCACTGGCTCACTGTTTCATGTAATCCTTAAGTCTTTTGATTTAGATCTTGATACGGCATTAGTTTGTTGGAGTCTTTGAAGCAATCGTCAAGTGTTTTGGAAGTTGAAACAGGGCTGTCGGGACCCTTTTGTTGTTACTCTTAAACCCCTGGACACTGTTTTATTAAGCTTGGATTGGGTTTTGTATTAGTTTATTGCCATTTGGTCTTTGGACTTGTTGCTGGGTGTCTGCTTCTATTTGTCATTGGCCCTGGTTTGCTGTTTGGTGTTGTGTCTGGTTGCTAAGTGCGGTGGGGTTTGGCTACCACTGGTGTGCAGAGTGTTTGGTTACTGTTTGCTGGTGTGGTTTTTGTTGCTGTGGTTGTGTTTTGGCTACTGCTGAGTGTGGTGTCTGTTGGCTGTTTGCTGTTGTGTGTTGTTGCTGCTGGTTCACTGCTGCTGTTGCTTCATTGCCATAGCTGATCCTTTAGTCCTCTACTTTTTGTCAATTTCCAGGTACACATTCATGAGCTCACTTTGATGTAACTGGGAAGAGGAGCTAAGAAATGAAATGCTCATATTTGTTGATAGTTTTTTTTTTGTTATCTAAATGGATAGATTGTGTAAACATTTGTTCATTGTACTTTCTTTTCTAATGGACAATCAATCGAAGTGTAGTGATTTAAGTGATATTGTTTTAAGCTTAAAAGGTTGGGCTAGTTAGGTGTATTGAGATAAGATGTCTTAAGAAGGCAGAGAATGCAGTGTATACTTGATTAAGATTTGTTAGTCATTACAGAATCCTTAGTATGAGCTTAGTCTAAATTTACCACATTGGCATGAAATGAACGACAGAATTAACACTAGGAAAGAAGCAGTTCTTGAACTTGTTTAATTGTGCGATAATCCATTAAGGCATAGAGACAATTCGACCCATATCTTGGCTTGGTATGAGCTGTGATTTGAAGCTCCTCTTTCATATGCAATTGATTGTTTATAGCCATGGCGTGACTGATTTCCCTTTTGTCTTACCAAAACACACCTCTGAGTTGTATTCGCTTTTAAGGAAATAAACAGAATCTTTTGCATGATTTAATGTTGGGGTATGTCAAATCGACCTTTTATGCTACGAATTAAACCATCTTGCAGTCCTCTTGTATCATCGTCTTGCTTCAATATCAGTCGATCACATAATTAAATTGTCATGGCTACGGGTACGGTCCCCGTGACGTAGTGGTGGTATTAGGTTTCAAATTACCTTTAAATAGGCATATCTTTAATTCATTTAGCGGAGTAAATTCGAGGCGAGATAATAGGTTAAAATGGTGCTAAGCCGGTTAATGTATAATTGGTAAATTAAGGTAATCTTTCTTAGTAACGTTTATTAGGACTTTCTTTCTTTTTGATACAAAAACAAAGCGATAGAAAATTTAGTTATGCTAGGTATGACCTTAAATAATAACGAGACGAGCCTCGCCAAACGAAAATACACAATTGCCGGGCCCTCAAATTAGTTGTTATAAAAAACTTAGATTTGGAAGGACCGTTAGTGAATTTCACGGTCCTTTCCCAAAGTTAATAAAGACGATAGACTCTTTCGGCACGATTTGTAAGTAAATTACTTTCCTAAATACGGGTGCGCATTTATGTGACCCATATCTTACTCTCGGCGGAACTGAAATACATTAAAGTCACAGGTGTACTGGTTGCGGTGTGACTCGAAATGTGTTTTCGTGACGTCGCAATTCTTCTCAAAAATAAAAGCGGAGCATTAAAAATACATAGTTAAAATACATAAAGAAATCAGATAAAAGCAAAAAGTGCAGTTGAGCGACCGTGCTAAAACCACGGAATCCGGGAGTGCCTAACACCTTCTCCCGGGTTAACAGAGTTCCTTATCCGGTTTTCTAGTTTCGCAGACTATATTACACAGTCATAAATTTTCTCGGTTCGGGATCAAACCGGTGACTTGGGACACCATTATTTTCCCAAGTGGCGACTCTGAATTTAATAAATTGATCCCGTCTCGATTGTCCTTTAATTGGAAAAACTCCCTCGCGCTCTCACGGATGCGTAAAAAGGAGGTGTGACATTTACAATTGATGAACCATCAGCAAACAATGTCCAAATCTCTGGATTTGCACCATTAAAAACTTGTAACTCTTTTTCTGCCTCTAAATATATCCCCTGACTAAAATCAACTACGAAATCCGCAAGTACTTGGAATTTGATAGCGGTTCTAGGTTTATAACTTATTTCATACTCGCTTAATTCTATAGCCCATTTTGCTAATCTACCTGACAGTTCATGCTTATGTAGAATACTTCGTAGGGGAAAAGCTGTAACTAAAACAATAGGATGACATTGGAAATAAGGCCTTAATTTCTTAGATGCCATAATTAAAGCTAATGCTAACTTTTCCAACTGTGGATACCTTGTTTTCACATCTAATAAAGTCTTACTTACATAATAGATAGGAGATTGTTTACCTTGGTCTTCCCGAACTAAGACAGCACTTACTGCTACCTTTGACACTGCCAAATAAATAAGTAGCTTCTCGCCTTCTTTTGGCTTTGCCAATAGAGGAGGATTTGACAAATAAGTTTTCAAATCCTTAAGAGCTCGTTGGCAATCTTCATTCCACTCGAAATGATCCTGTTTCTTAAGTGCCGAGAAAAATTTAAAATATTTTTCAGAAGACTTAGAATAAATATCCATAGGGCCGCAATTCTTCCAGTCAATCGTTGAACCTCCTTTTTATTTGTAAGGATATCGGGTATTTTTTCAATTGCTTTAATCTGCGAAGGATTCACCTCAATACCATAGTTAGAAACAAGAAAACCTAAAAATTTATCCGAGGCTACCCCAAACGCACATTTTTCTGGGTTAAGCTTCATATTGTACTTACGTAAGATTTCAAACGTGACAGATAAATGAGAAATGCTATCAGTAGAATGTTGAGTTTTGACAAGCATGTCATCTATATATACTTTCATGGTTTTTCCTAAATGTTTCTGAAACATTTTAGTGACTAACCTTTGATAGGTTGCACCAGCATTTTTTAGACCAAAGGGCATTACTTCATAACAGTAAGTCCCCCGGTCAGTGATGAAAGAAGTCTTTTCTTCATCATCGGGATGCATTTTAATTTGGTTGTACCCCGAATATGCATCTAAAAAATTTAGGAGCTCGTGACCTGCAGTTGCATCTATCATTTTATCTATATAGGGTAAGGGGAAAGAATCTTTAGGGCAGGCTTTATTTAGATTAATATAATCTACGCAAATTCGCCACTTACCATTTTTCTTACGAACGACCACCGTATTGGCTAACCAATCAGGATACTTTACCTCGCGGATTGACCCAATTTGTAATAATTTCTGAACCTCATCTTGAATTACTTGATTTTTGAAGGCTCCTTGCTTTCTTTTCTTCTGTTTGATAGGAACAAAATATGGATCTACGTTGAGTTTATGAGTCATCACCTCTGGTGGTATACCTGTCATGTCAGCATGGGACCAAGCAAAATAGTCCCCATTAGTTTTTAAAAATTTAATTAACATACCTCGCATGTCAGATCTTAGATTAACCCCTACGTAAACTTTTCTTTCAGGACATTGTTCAAATAAAATAACTGCTTCGAGCTCTTCTATTGTTTACTTGATGTTTTCATTTTCCTCGGGTTCCTAAATGACATCAGGTCTCGAGTCTAAATCCGTTTTTTCTTTTGAAATTTGTTTGTTGCTGCCTCCAACTGTTCCTATGGTACTCGTACTTACCACAACGTTGATGCTCCTGGCTGTTTGTTGATCTCCTCGAATTTGACATATTCCCAAAGCCGAGGGAAACTTGATGACTTGATGTAAAGTTGATGGAACATCATCCATATCATGAATCCATAGCCTCCCCATGATTAATTTATAAGTCATTTTCATATTCACTACCTGAAATTTAGTTTCTTTAACGACGCCTGCAACATAAGTTGTTAAAATTACTTTACCTATCGTTATCACGTTTGTATTATCAAGCCTGATAACGTATGTGCTTTGGGAATCATTCTATCTTCATCTTGCATTTCCTGCAACACTCTTAGCAAAATGATGTTGATAGAACTTCCAGGATCAATTAAAACTCGCTTCACATTAGTATCTTGCACGAGTAATGATATAACCAGCGCATCATTGTGAGGAATGATTATTCCTTATGTGTCTGCATCATCAAAAATCATACTTTCATTCTCTAAGGTTTGACGTACTCGCTTCCCGTGTGTAATAACCACTTTAGAAATTTTATTTGAAGTTGTGTACGTTACTCTATAAATATCCTCTCCTCCACTGATGACATTCAATGTCCTTTTTGGAAATAATGTGTTTGATGCAAGAGTGTCTCCATGAGAGGCTGGAGGAGAAGGAACTATGCTAACATTGTTCAAATCCCCTTGAACGTGAGGAATCTGATTTTCGACAACATTGTTGTTGTTGTTGTTGTTGATGTTGTTCGACATGATGTTAACCACAAGTAAAGTGTGTATAAGCTTTTGAAAGAATTGATTATCAGATTCCCGGTAACAGAACCAATTTGTTTAACCAATATATAGAACTTTGATTAAAACCAGAAAATAATAGAAAAATCGGGTTACTGATAATCAAGAGACCGAGAAATGTAATAGGCTTTCAATAATCAGAATGAACAGTAAAGTAAAATTGTATTTCAGCAAGCTTTCAATAGTTGATCGTGTCTACAATTGGTATAACTTCCTCCTTTTATAGCTGACTCTAGGTAGAAGAATGAAACCTAGGCTTTAATGACATAATTATGAGTAATAAATGATATTAAATAGGTCGTTACACAATCATTCTTATTAAATACTAAATCTTTAACGTATCAGGTATTTATTGATTGAATTTGGACTTCTTTCCTTCTCCAGATCCATACTTTAAATGCTTTTCGACGCGTTGCCTTTGAATGTCCTAAATAGATACGAAACTCATATCTACTTATTCTTGATATCCTTTGTCTTTAGAATTACGTTTCAACCCACTCTAAACAGATACGGGACTCGTAGCTGAATTATGTCTCAATGTCCTGTGTCTAATTTGTCTCATCGTATCTTCTTTCATAATACTAACCTTTTAAATATTCCACGTATCTTGTCACGTCAGAAAAAAGTTTTTTCCCAATACACTTTTCTTTTTCTCTTGAAGCACCATGTTGTGGCACTAGCGCGTACTAACTAATTACTCAGTGAATTTTTAGACTTCTACAATTGGAATTGAGTCAAGGTTAGGTATTGTGATGGTTCATCGTATACTGGCGATATTGAAGAAGTTGACCCAGTAAGTCCTACTATCTTCTTATAGTACTTGGAATTTGTATATTGGAATCTTCTCATTATAAGTCGTGTTAGAAGTTTATCTGTATAATTTGATCTCTAACTAGAAATGCCAACATATTTAGGATACTAACGTCACTTCAGAGGAGCAAGAATTTTTGAAGCTATTATGGAGTATTTTTTAGGTCAAGGGAAGATTTATGCTCAAAATGTATGTCTTCTCCATACCCCAAATTCTGATATCTAAGATGGCTAGAATACAAAATAATTTCAAAATTTTTATGACAGGCCATCCTCAGTGGAACTTCAGCTGGAGGATTGGGTGCAACCCTACATTGTGATAAGTTCAGATTGTTTCTCCCATTAACTGCTAGAGTTAAATGCATCTCTGATGCTGGTTTTTTTGTCAATGTGTAAGTTCACCGATTGTATTCTAATGGAGTACCTAACTTCTCTTAAAAATGTTTTAAAAAAAAAAAATAATAAGTAGTGCACCTTATCATCACTGCAGAACTAGTTTTCCAAATTCCTATAGTTGTGTGTGGAATAATTTGCTATGCTACAATGAGTATTATTTTGCTAACTTTGAAAATAGATTATAGTTCCAAAAAAGATATAAAGAAAATTATAAACACTATTTCCAGAAGAGAACCATATAAGTAGTATATATATAAAGTGTTTTCTTACTAACTGTGGAATGAGTTTATGCAGAGAAACAATATCTGGTGAACCACTTATTGAGGAGAAGTATAAGAGTTGTTGCTTTACACGTAAGAAGCATCATTTAAAATAGTTTCTTTTTTATTAGATATTTTATTTATCTTAATTATAGTTTACTATTATTGTTGTACCTTATGTATATAAACATTAATTGTTGACTCTTGTACTTTAGGGATCTGCCAAGAACCTACCACTCTCTTGCACGGTCTTGAGCTCAGATCCAAGTTTGGTAAGTCGAACAATTTTATTTATATTTATTTCTTTATGAAAAATAATTATCCAACATGATCTTTCAAACTAGTAATATACTAAATGAATTCAATGATTTGGCAGTGCTTCTTCCCACAGTATGCAGCAAGACATATTTGCACACCTCTTTTCATTGTCAATTCGGCCTATGATTCTTGGCAGGTTAGAAAATCAATTTCTATATAAGATAAACCAATTATTTATTTTGTTTCCCTTAGGATTATAAATGGATTTGTCTTTTGATTGATATTTTAAAATATAGATAAACAACAGCTTGATTCCTTATAATGAGTGGACATATTGCAAGAAAGATATAAATGTATGCTCACCAAGTCAAATTCAAACTCTCCAAGGTCAGTACCAATAGATGGGATTAATATACTTCTCTTTTAATCCAATTTAGATGAGTTCTCTCTTTAACTTGCTTTTGAATTATTATTATTATTTGTTTTCAGATTTCAGGTTGAAGTTTTTGGAGGCATTGACCGAGATAGGACCAAGTACATCAAGAGGATATTTCATTTCCTCTTGCCATTCCCACCACGGCATTGAAATACAAAATTACTGGTCCTCCAAAAAATCACCAACATTAGATAACAAGGTCACTTTTCTTTTTTAAATGTAATTTTCAGTTTTATTTATTGTGTTGTTATCTGATTTTTGAAGTCTAATTTATTGAAACAGACAATTGCTGAAGCAATTGGAGATTGGTTTTTCGACCGAAGTGGATTCCAGGGGGTTTATTGCCCCTATCCTTGTGCCAAATTTTGCCAGTAGATGTGCTCATATGGTACTACTATTTCATTTCTGCCAGTGTAGGAATTTTTTTTTTTTTTTTTTTTTTTTTTTTTTTTGCAGTGTAAGAATTTAGTTCGCTCTCGTATCTTAGATATTGTTAGCCAACTACTCATATAATTGCTTAATATATTGTCTCAGTTTGAAATGTTTATTTGGTTTCACGTTTAAAAAAAATGATTATTGCAAAGAATGCAATGAACTATGCAATGAAAACATACAAAAAGAAATTTGAAACTCCCAAATGAGTAAATGCATTTGCATTATACGTTACAATGACAAATCTATTTATTAGCCATTTCTTATCTTACATAAAATTGATTAAGCATTATTAATCAGAACAAAACTGTTGCGCAGACATTGCTTAAGACTGTCAAAATTACGTAAGCAAACTTAATTACATCAATTTCTTGAAATTGTTCGTTTGTTGCTATATTTATTTATTGAGCTCTTTTCATATTTCGTACATCAAATCTATTCAGCTTTTTGGTATAATCTTAACATACTTTATATAACGAAGGATAAAATGAAATTAAGAATTTAAAAAAAAAAAAAAGAGGTATTGGTAAGGAAAGGAATCGATCAACTTTCTTCTTCAGTTTTATCGATGCAATATGCAAAGAACTCCTACTAATCAATTCCTTATTCTATTTCAGCTATATGACCATAAATGTATTTATTCAGTTTTACGACATAAATCCCCATAAATTACAAACTTTTGTAATATTCTATTATAGATTTTCTGAGCATAATAAGTATGAGGTATAGTATGGATCAATAATGTTAACCATCGAAAATTATTGTTCCCAATATGCTGGGTTTTAAATTTAGAAGCCATACTTACATTTCGTTACATTATTATTAAGACTACCTATTGTTGAGTTGGGGAAATTGTGCAAGTGGATTTTAAGTTCACACGCTGATGCAAGCTTAGATGAAATGACACTACAATAAAGCTCCAAGAATGCTGGAAATAGAAGAAAGATGAAGAAAAATGCAGAAAATGCAGAAATGGCAGTAAAACGCAGAGAAGAAAATAAGAAATGGAAAAGATAGAGAATTCTTGTTGTATTCCATCTGATGAAGGTGTACAATTATAGAAGATTCTCTAACACCAAAGGACAAAAGGATATAACTAACTCGATGGACCATAAATGCTCTGAATCATTAAATCCATGGACCTAATTGAACTTTCTAAAACTTAAACTAATAAATATAATGGACTAAAGTGTAACTTTCTGGACTTCCAATTCCTAACTACTTAACCAACTTCTAACGGCTAGGAACAACCACTGAAGCTCCACGTACACCTTCTTCAATTCTCCCATGTTAAAAAGCTTCCTTGTCCTCAAGGAAAGAAGGAGGGAAAACGTATCTTGAGAGCTGAAAAATCTTCCCATGTAGCTACCTCTGCTGGCAGATCCTTCCATTTAACCAAGACTTGAGCCACTGCCATGTTTCCCTTCTGAATTAGCCTTCTTTCAATTATCTTTTCTGGTTGTGGACAGTAAGGGCTAGAAAGCTCAATGACTGGGGGGTGTGCTATGGTAGAAGGAAGTTCATGGCAGAGCTTAAGTTGAGAAACATGAAAGGTAGGATGCAACAACAGATGAGGTGGAAGAGAAAGTTTATAGGCTACAGAACCTATTTTCTGCTGTACTTGATAAGGACCATAGTACCTGGCTGAGAGCTTAGAAAAATGCCTGCCTGACATGGATAATTGTCTGCAGGATTGAATCTTGAGATATACCCAGTCTCCCTCTTGAAATTGTCTATCAGACCTATGCTTATTTGCCTGTTCCAACATCCTCTGCTGAGCTCTCTTCAGATGGTATTTTAACAGATGTGTTTTGAATTCCCTGGTCAATAAACTCCTATCTACCTCCTCCAGTTGAGAATCACCAGCCATGTAAGGTAAATGTATTGGAGGTGGCTGACCATATAATGCTTCATAGGGGGTGGTTTGTATAGAGCTGTGAAAAGAAGTGTTATACCACCATTCTGCAGCAGCCAAGTATTGGACCCAGTCTGTTTGTGAATCTGAGCAAAAACACCTCTGGTAAGCCTCTACACATCTATTCACAACCTCTGTTTGCCCATCAGTCTGAGGATGGTATGCAGTAGAGGTGTTGAGAGTTGACTCCCATCATGGAAAATAGCTCCTGCCAAATCTTACTGGTGAAAATGGGATCCCTATCACTTATGATGTTTTTAGGAATTCCATGTAGTTTGTATATCTGATCCATGAACAACTTGGCAATGTCATAGGCAGAATAAGGATGAGATAGAGTCAAGAAGTGGGCATATTTAGTTAGCCTATCTACCACTACCCAAATAACTATTTTCCCCTTTGATTTAGGCAAACCTTCTATAAAATTCATACTGATACTCCTCCAAGCTGCCACTAGAATCTTGAGAGATTGTAACAAGCCAGGATAAGGAGCATTGTCATATTTGTGTCTTTGAAATGTATCACAAGCTTTAACCAGTTCTTGAATATCCAGCCTCATATTCGTCCAATAGAAAAGGGCACCTACCTTCTTATAAGTGCTCTCTACTCCTGAATGCCCTCCCAAAGTGGAGCTATGCCACAATTTGATTATCTCCTTCTTGAGCTGTTCATCAGGTCCTACTACTAGCTTACCCTTCTTCCTGAGCTATCCATGTAAAAAGGTGTAGCCTTTGTTGTTGTCCTCTCCTCCTTGCAATTATAGTATAATGGCCTTCAGTTCAGCATCAAGTTCCCAACTTTGCATAATCAGCTCTAGCAGATTAGTTTTCACAGAAGATAGAGTCAAGGAGGCCAATTGGATTAATGGAATCCTGGACAAGGCATCTGCTGCCTTATTTTCTTTTTCCTTCTTATACTCTATTTCAAAGTCATACTGCATAAGTCTTGTGATCCACTTAAGCTGGGTGCCAGTGTGTAGTTTCTGCTCTAACAGGAATTTTAGAGCCTTCTGATCAATCTTAACAATGAAGGGTCTAATGGTCAGATATTGAGACCATTTGTTAACTGCTAGGACCAAGGCAAGTAGCTCTTTGTCATACACAGATAGAGATCGATGCTGTGTAGATAACCCTTTACTAAGGAAGGCAATGGGGTGTCCTTTTTGCATTAACACAGCACCAGTTCCTACATTGCAAGCATCATTCTCCACTACAAAAGTTATTGAGAAATCAGGCAATCCAAGCACAGGAGCTGTTGTGAGTGCAAGTTTGAGCTGGTTGAAAGCCTTCCTGCTCTTTTCAGTCCAAACAAATTCATCCTTCTTCAACATCTCAGTAAGAGGATTGCTAATGATCCCATATCCTCTTATGAATCTTCTGTAATACCCAGTTAGCCCTAAGAACCCTCTCAATTGAGTCACAGATTGTGGTTCTGGCCAAGACTGGACTACTTCAATTTTCCTGGGATCTGTTGCCACCCCTTGAGCTAAAATGTAGCGTCCCAAGTACTCCACCCTTTTTGCTGCAAAAACACATTTACTTCTTTTGGCCAACAACTGATGTTGTAAGAGCAACTCAAATACTATCCTTAAGTGTTGTAGGTGCTCACTCATACTGCTGCTATAGATCAAGATGTCATCAAAGAAGACTAAAATGAATTTCCTAAGGTACTCCTGAAAAATGTGATTCATAAGACTTTGGAAACTTGAAGGTGCATTGGTTAGCCCAAAGGGCATGACCAAATACTCATAGTGTCCTGAGTGAGTCTTAAAGGCTCTTTTCTGGATATCCTTAGGTGCCATTCTGATTTGGTGATATCCTGCTCTAAGGTCTATTTTAGAATAAACATGTGATCCTCCCAATTCATCTAAAAGCTCCTCAATAATAGGTATAGGAAACTTATCTTTTACTGTCATCTTATTGAGGGATCTATAATCAACACAAAGCTTCCATGATCCATCTTTCTTGCCTACAAGCACCACTAGAGAAGCATAAGGACTAGAGCTATACTGTATGATGCCTTGATTCATCATCTCCCGCACCATGGCCTTAATGACATCCTTCTGCACAGGTGAATACTTGTAAGGTCTGGAGTTGACAGGCAAGCTTCCTTCCTTCAAAGGAATATGATGATCAAACACTCCTCTTGAAGGTGGTAGCTGAGTTGGTTCTCCAAATATTCCTGCATACTCCTCTAAAACCTCCTTGAGTTCTTTTGATGTTTCCTCCTTTTCAAGTTCTGTCAGATCTGCTTCTTTGATCTCAGCTTCCCTCACTTTGATCATGAATAGTTGTGATCCTTCTAAGGCCATTTTACTGATAGCACCAGGCTGCACAGTTTTAAACTTAGGTTTGATCCCCTTCAAGGTCAGTAATTGTCCTTGATATTCAAACTCCATCATGAGTTTCCTGAAATTGAACTTGATGTCTTCTAGAGGGTAAAGCCATTGTATTCCCAGAACTATGTCACTCTTGCCAATGGGGAATACTAGAAAATCATCTTGGAAAACAGTTCCCTGCATTAGCCATTTAAATCCCTTGCAAATGCTATCAGTAGGCACCTCTCTGCCATCTGCAACCTTCACTAACTGAGTCTTTGTCTTAGTGACTTTACATCCTAACCTGGTAGCAGTCCTCTCATCTATGAAGTTGTAGGTGGATCCACAGTCAATGAAAATTTCCAGAGGTCTTTGCTCTGTAAACCCTCTGAGCCTTAATGTTTGGTAACCTAGTGTCCCATTCAAAGCTTGCAGAGATATAGCACAATTTTCAGTGGTTTCTGCAACTATTTATTCTCCTTCATCCTCTTCATCCTTCTCTTCCTCCTCTTCTATTGGTGAGTCCCATGTCTCCACTTCTAAAGACAACAACTGCCTCTTGGCCAGACATTTATGGCCAGGCACAAATTTCTCATCACAGAAGAAACATAATCCCTGGGTCCTCTTCTCTTCCATTTCAGCTGGGCTTAGTCTCCTTCTACTAGTGTCAAATCTGGCTGTGGGTGGTTTCTTAAGTGTATTCACATTTCCTCTTGTCCATCTACCTGATCCATGTCCTGCATTGCCCCTATGCACAGCTGGTACATGGTGACTTGCCTTAATAACCTTACTCTGAGCTGCAAAGCTAGCTTCATATAATCTGGCCAAGTAAAATGCCTGAGGGAGAGTGGTAGGATTTCCAATCCTTACAGCATTGCTGAGCTCTGGTTTGAGATTGTTCAGGAAGATGCTGATAGCATGTTCTACAGCTATGTTCAACCTAGTCATCACATTGGTAAAGGATCTTTGATACTCCTTTGATACTCCTTTACTATTCCTGTGTGCTTGATGTTCATGATCTCAGTCATTGGGTCAGTTTACTCAGCCCCAAATGTGTCACACAAAGCCCAGATGTATTCTTCCCAAGAAGGTAGAGGTGACTGTCCTCAACTTCTCATATAGACCAAATGCCACTTAAGTGCATCTCCTTCAAAATGAAGAGATACAAGCTTCATTTTTTGTTGTATGGTAACCTCTTCTTCAGCAAAGAACTGTTCCACCTTATACAACCAGGTTCTCAAGTCTTCACCATCAAACTTTGGGAACTCTACTTTAGCATATTTAGTAAAAGGTAGACTAGGATATGTTACATTTTGGTTGGAAGAGTGGTTCATGTAGGAGTGGTTGTTCTGGTAAGGGACTTGTCCATGTGCAGGTTGAGTATAGGGTTGTTGATGATATAATGGTGGAGAAATATAGGTAGGTTGAGGATAGTAGTTTGGGGAATAAGAAGCATAGGAAACTGGCTGATTCTGAGCATTCATATTCATCCCTAGAGGTGTGAGGTAAGGAGGGTAGTAAGTGTTAACTCCTCTGGGCTGAGGAGAGAACACAAGTATGGTTGCTTGGTTTGGAATGAACTGTGGCAGAGCAGCTCGACCCGTGGAAATAGGAACCGAAGGATTGTAGCTGGGGTGTATTGGAAAGGGTTGAGGATTAACATTCAGTGTAGAACAAGGTAAAGGAGCAGAAAAGATATGAGATTGACTAGTGACATTCAATGGAACAGTGCTATTACCTATTCCCACAGGCATGATGTTGCAGATACCAACTGAGGAAGGAGTATTCATCTCTCCTAGCTCCAATGGTTTGTCACTGGGTGCATAAAGATCCTTATCTCGTTCTAGTCTCTTTCCCACATGTAAGGCTTCATTCAATACCTCCCTAATCTCATTCAAGGCTGCCTCTTGATGCTTGCTCGACTGCTCTTGTTCAGCTTCCATTTGATTCTGTCGAGCTGCAAAACCAGTCATGTCTGTAGATAGTTGGTGTAACAACTTCATCACTTCTGTTAATTCCGACATTTCACAGATGCCAAGTCGATGCTCTGATACCAAATGATCCAAGCTAGATGAAATGACACTACAATAAAGCTCCAAGAATGCTGGAAATAGAAGAAAGAAGAAGAAAAATGCAGAAAATGCAGAAATGGCAGTAAATCGCAGAGAAGAAAATAAGAAATGGAAAAGATAGAGAATTCTTGTTGTATTCCATCTGATGAAGGTGTACAATTATAGAAGATTCTCTGACACTAAAGGACAAAAGTACATAACTAACTCCATGGAAATTAAATGCTCTGAATCATTAAATCCAGGGACCTAATTGAACTTTTTGAAACTTAAACTAATAAATATAATGGACTAAAGTGTAACTTTCTGGACTTTCAATTCCTAACTACTCAACCAACTTCTAACGGATAGGAACAGCCACTGAAGCTCCACGTACACCTTCTTCATCCCATTTCTTCTGTGTATCACACGCTAATTGCCAAAAATTGATTTATTAAAGGATATTTTTGCTATTTTATTTATATTTGAAAAAGATGATCACCAAGAATTTTTGTCGATATTAACAAAAGTATTATCTTGCAGGAAATATATAGCAAGAAAAAAGAATGTGTTTTAAGCAAATTATAGCGGTGTTGCAAATTTATATATTCGTCTTATTTTTATATTCCGAGACATTGGCAAACGGTAGAACTCTTGAAGAAACAAAACTCCTTTGCTATGTGCAATGCGTGGAAGACTATACAACTTATGGTTGGGACATATTTAAGGATCATACAATGGAACAGGTTCATGAAAAATGCAAAAAGGGTGAAAGCTATAGGCCATGTGAAGTTGAGGGAGAAGTGGTTGTAGTTCACTAAATTGCTATTTTCTTATATGGTTCTTTCACAAGAGATAGTAAAAAAAAAAAAAAAAAAAAAATTAACACACGATCTCTATAGGGTTATTTTCTGCTATTCAAAAATTCAGTGAGCGTTGGAGATTATTGTCTCTGGATTGATCAATACTAACATTATGAAATTACAAAAAAGTCCATTACTCCAATCTCTCTTATTAGATTAATAAATTATGTATATATTTTTGTATCCGAACGTGTGTAATGTCTCTCGTTTAGAAGAATAGGGATGAAAATCTTAGTGTTGTTCATTTTATGGAAGATGTAATGGAATAACCAAAGTGAAGCAAAATAACATTAATCATCGTATCATACAATATTATAAGCATGAACGTTTTTATGTGACTGTAGTTTACTAAAATGTCCTTAAAAAACTGAATGACCAAATTACTATAAAGACCTGACGGGTTGTTTTGAGCATTTTCACTTTGCTTGGCAGTTTGAGGGCACGAGTATCTCTGCATAATGTATTATGATTTGTGTGAATCGTCGATTTTGATTTTCAAGTTACTCGGAATCGATTTGGAAGAATAAACTTCAGGATTGAAGCTTTGAATTGGAAGAGTTGACAAAGTTTGCCTTTTTAGCATTTGATCGCGGATTGGAGTTTTGATGACTCCAACAGCTTTGTATGGTGATTTCGGACATTGCGTGAGTCCGGATATAAAATTGGAGGTTCGTAAGGTAAATTAAAGCAGAAAAGTAGAAAGTTTAAGTTTTGGAAGATTGAGGGGTTTGACCGAGGTTGACTTTAGTAATATCGGGGTCAGAATATAATTTCTAGAGTTGGATTAGCTCAATTATGACATTTTGGAACTATCATGCAAAATTTGACGTCATTCTGGATTGATTTGATTCGGCACGAGTTGTATAATTTAAAAGTTCACAAGTTTATTAAGTTTGATTTGAGGTGTGATTGATGTAATTTAAGGCATCGAGTAGGTCCTTATTTTGTTACGAGACTTGTTGCTATGTTCGGACGAGGTACTGAGTGGCTTAAGTGAGTTCCGGATAGGTTTAGGTTGTGTTGCGCTTGCTTTTTTTTTGTTTCTTTGACATCATTTCATCAAGAATGAATGGTTTCATATTAAGAAAATGAGCTTCAAATTCAGTTTTTATTGAGGCATTAGATCCATATCGTAATTACGGAACCATAGCAAAAAGAATCGTCGAATTCAGACATCGTGTGAGAGAGTTATGCTCATTTTCGTTTCAGAGTGTAATGATCCGACCGGTTATTTTGAGCATTTGCACTTTGCTCGGTAGTTAGTGGGCACGAATAGCTTCGTATGATGTATTAGGACTTGTGTGCAACATTTGAGTGAATTCCGAGTTGATATGATATGTTTCGGCGCAAGTTTTTGGGAGTCGAAAATTTGAAAGTTCACTAAGTTTGATTTGAGGTGCGTTTTATTGTTTCATTGTTGTTATGCATAATTGAAGGCCTCGAATAGGTTTGTGTTATATTATGGGACTTTTTGGTATGTTCGTACAGGGTCCCAAGGGGCTCGAGTGAGTTTCGGATCGGTTTGGGTTGTGTTGTGCTCGTTTTTCTTATATTTCGACGTGGTTTCTTCAAACATAAATGGCACTACATTTATCATATGAGTTCCAGTTTTTGGTTTGATTGAAGAATTAAATCCTTATCATAATTATGGTGCCATAGAAAAAAGAATAATCAAATTTGGACATCGTATGAGAATTTATGATCATTTACTAAGAATTAGGTTGCCAGATTTTTCATATTAATTACGAGATTGTCATTGACTTCGTATTTAAAAATTTCCACGATTTTAAATATTAAAACTAATATATCTCCTTTATTAAAAGGTCAAGTTCAGTAACTCAAAAGCCTAACTTGACTAACATTTCATAAGGAATTTATTGGAGGCATAAAAGCAAGTTTCGGGATTGTTTGACACACAAAATGAGGAGGAACCACTGGGCAAAAATTCTTAATATTGAAGGTTTGCTCATTTGGTCATATTTTAGGTTGGGGAGCTCGGACTTGGACAGTTTTTGGAGGCGATTTTCACCATAAGGATTGGGATATGTGTTTTATACTCAATTTTGTTAATATTTTATGAATACATCTTCGCTTTTTGTATTTGATTGATAATTTCAAAGTAAAATATGGGAGTTTTATCTAAAATTTCATAATGCGAATTTTAGAGTTTTGAACATCAATTCGGAGTCGCATTTGAGTAAAACTCGTATGGTTCGGCTCATAATGGAATGGGTTGTTCGATTTTGTTAGTCTTGTTGGGATCTGAGGTGCATTCCTGTGTTCGACATTTTGGTTGATTTGGGGATTTTGATTAAATATTCGACTTTTATCTATTGGGTTTTTTCTTTTGGTATTATTTAATATATTTGAGTTGCTTTTGGATAGTTTCGAGCTGTTTAAAGGTTGGCACGCGTGATATGACATTTTGGAGTATTATTTGACTTGCTGGGTATTGGATTTGGCTTGTTCGAGGTAAGTAACATTTCTAATCTTGGTGCTGAGGGTATGAAATCCCGAATTACGTGTTATGTCTTTGGTGTTGAGGTGACGCACATGCTAGGTGACAAACGTGTGGGCGTGCACGGTATGAATTGTGACTTACTTATTCCTGTGGTACTGTGTAGTTACTTAATCTTATTTGTAACCATGAAATCTCTACAAACTAAAGATACTGAGTTGTGATCCATATTAGAAACCATTTCTAGGCTTCATGCTTATTTTGTAGGGACTCGCTGATGTCTTTTCTACAGTTGAATTATTTGATTAAACTGTAATTTCATACTCAGTCATATTCATTCATTTTATATCATATCTAAGTCTCTATTGCTATTTATTGACACGTCATATAATCATTTGGGGCTAGTTTCATGGAAATGTGAGCCCGAGAGACTGGAGTGGTTGATGAGTGAGTGAGATCAAGGGTCTCGTTGCGAGGATATTGATACTATAGCACGTGAGTTGTCCGTGCAGATTATAGAGCTTGGGATGAAGGAGCCCCTTTGGAGTTTAGTGAACGATACATATATATGGATCGTGCTGCACGACGCAACGAGCCTTATGGCTATTTATATGTGGATCAAGTTTCACGATGCAACGGACCTTGTATCTATATGTAGATCGGGTTGCATGCCACAACAAGTAGTGTACGGTCCTAAGTGATAGAGTGTGCTAAGTATTGAGCATGGTGAGAAAGAATACAAGATAGTGAGATTGAGTGCTTTAAGAGTGTGACTACATGTATTCATCTCTGAGATGCATTGCATTTGATATGTGTACTTGAGATACATGCTTATATATGTATTTCCTTCTATTACCCGGTTTTGGTGACATTTCTGATTTTACATATATATTGACATGTTGGCATAGAGATATATTTTCTCATGCTATCTGAAAATGAAACATCTTATTTGTTGTTGAAAGAGTTTTGGGACAAATCACACTTTTCAACTCACTCATATATTTTCTTGGGATTTTCGGTGAAAGATTTGGGATCTACTGTTATAATTGAATAGTATGCCTATTTTTCCGGCCTTGTGAGCGAGTTGAGTATCTTATTTCTAAGTATCGTTCTTGTACCATTATTATTATATTATTATGAGCTGTTGCTTGTTATTGGAATGGGACTCTGACCTTTGTCCCAACTCGTCACTACTTTTAACCTAAGGCCAAATTTGTTACTTATTGAGTAAATGGGATCGGACCTCCAAAAAATCTCAAACATTAGATAACAAGATCACTTCTTTATTCTCATGCAATCGGCAGTACAGGAAAAATGGAAGAAAAAACTCTCCCAACATCTCCATACATTCATTCACCTATCATTCCACCAAAACCACCTAACATCATTAATTCTCAAATAATTCCACTACAAAATACTTCTATTGATATGAATATTGATCAACCACATCAATTGGTTGATTCTAATACTCAACCGAAATCTTATCTCCAAACTTTGAATACTCACACCTCCCAAATATCTTTCAAAAATCTTACACCTCCACTTACTGATGCTTCAGAATACACTGATGAGTTAGAAGCACCTGATGATTCTTCTAACTTCATTCCTCTTACTGTGGAGGAAAAACATAGGATTTACAAGCCTTGGGAACATGCTGTAATTATCAAAGTTTTTGGTCGTAAAGTGGAGCATCAACTCCATAGACAGAAAGTATACGCACTGTGGAAACCTACTGAAAATCTTCCTTTGATAGACTTAGGATATGATTTTTTTCTTCTAAAATTTCAAAAGGAGGAAAACAAAATACATGCCTTGCAGGGAGGGCCTTGGTTTGTTCTAAATCATTTCTTATCTGTCCGGCAATGGGAGCCAAAATTTAAAGCATCAACAACTCAATTATCTTCTTCTGCTATTTGGTTACGTTTGCCAGAATTACCTACAGAATTCTACGATTATCATATTTTGAAGAAATTGGGACAGAAAGTAGGTAAATTTCTATCTATGGATATTTGCACTTCCAACACTACTCGAGGACAATATGCTAGACTATGTGTTGAAGTATTGCTAAACAAGCCATTAAAAACACATTTATACATTGGTGAGCATAAACAAACTATTATGTATGGGGTTTGAATTTACTTTGTATTACATGTGGTTGTATGGGGCACAATCAAAAAATGTGCCCATCCCTTGCAAAGGATACTACTTCCTCTAGTAATGTTCCTGATAATTCAATTATACAAGACTGTTCTAAAGTTGATCAAGTTGATCATGAGCCTTGGAAACTAGTCAAATTTCCTAAGAGGCATGCAAAAACAATGCCTACTCGCCCCTTGCAACCAAATCCTGATGAGGTAAGGAAACGTTTTGCTGGTAAGCACTCTTTAATTCATCCTAATAATCTTCCTTTTGATCATTTATCTTTAAGAAATTATGACTCTGTTGCTAATAAAGTCACTAAACAAGGGTTAACTAATTTGTTAAATACTAACAAATTTGAGGTATTATCAAATGATTTAGTTGCTACAAATAATGGTTTAACTAATACTAATTTGGCTACTAATCTTGTGGGTCAAAGTTCCAACTATACTCAAGTACCTTTTTGTGGGATCCAATTAAATTCATCTCTTCACAACACATCTAATACCAATACTACACATGCAAGAGGACACGACATTAACTCTCACATGCAAACCATTTCCCAAACATTGCCTACCCTACAAAATCTACACGGCCAATCCAATCCCATTATCACTACACCTCCTACTCCCTTCATTAATTCCATCTCCAACTCTTCACACATTGCTATTAATGACATGCAACTAGGGCTTGATAATGACCGCCACCCTAGTACTTGTAATAACAATACTACTTGCCTTGATATTAACTCACACATGCACAATAACTCACTCAAGCCTTCTGCCAAAATATATATACAAGACCAACATACTACATCACTTCTTACACCTTCTACTCCTCTCATTAATTCCATATCCACCTCCTCCAATCTAGCACATGATGACATGCAACTAGGGACTAATGAAGCAATCTCACACAAGCCATCTGCCACAACACATATACACGACCAACTTACTAAAAATCTTCTTACACCTTCTACTCCTCTCATTAATTCCATATCCACCTCCTCCAATCTAGCACATGATGACATGCATCTAGGGACTAATGAAGACTTCATTAATTGTTTCCATTCAAACAAGTCACTTTCAAATCCATCTTGTCCTACACCGGCCACTCCAATATTAACAAATACTACTAACACTTCTCTTATAAAAAACACTTCTATCTTGTCCATTACCCACCCTTCTACTACTTCAAGCAATGTTGCCCTTCAACTTTCTAAGTCATCTAAGGGGAAATCGACCTATACCACGCCAAACCTCTCATTAATTACACAACAATCCCACTCCTTACTCTCATCCACCCCCTCATCTCTCCATGGATCAAAACTCCATAGTATACACGGCTCATACTCCCCATGCACCGATATATCTAGAGTCATGGTTGGAGGCGGGTTTACACAATCATGCACTCACATTCACCATGCAAGTGAACAAGATGTCACGATTATTGTGAATCATCCGAGGGACTTAGCACAAATAGTAGCCGAGGGAATGAGGTTGGGAACGGAGATATTTGCCCGCTACCACTGGGCGATGACACAAGCCTCAAACATAGCACCATTTCAAGAAATAATACCACCTTCTCCAGTAAGGGAACAACAAGAAACTCTCCACCCATAAATAATTCAAATGCCTTTTATCCTCCTCCGACACAAGATGTTCCATGGATTCAACCATATTGGGAGAATCAACCTTACACTCCACTGATGAGGCCAGGAACACCCCGAGTACCAACACCACCACCACCCCTCCTTCACCAACCCCTCACAATCCTCCGGAACAAGAAAAATAGGAGAGGAATTTACAGGTAGAACTAGACGCAGCAATCGCATACAACAGAGAAACCAGGCCTCTTTATGCATGCATGAACGGAATCAAGGTCTTTTTGCAGAAGGAAGAATTCGAAAGAAAAATATTCATCAGGTGTCCTCAAAATCTCATATCAACCTCTTTCCGTCTAAGACCAACAACAAATCCAACAGTGGGCAAATATGCCATGTTATTTCTTCCAGCACTGTCACTACGTCCCGGACAGTCTTAGTACTGAATTGTTTGCTTCAAATGATAATCACATGAATTTTATCATATGAAATTGTAGGGGTAGTCAATCAGTGGAGTTTAGAAGAAATTTTAGGTCCTTGTTGGATTATAATCGACCAACCCTAGTTGTACTGTTAGAAACCCATTCCCAGTCCCACCAAGTGATTAAGGATAATTTTGATTTTTCTGGTATGATTGAAGTCCCGGCTATAGGTCATTTAGGGGGGGATAGTCATTTTGTGGAATGCTTCATTGCTAAATGTTACACAGGTTGCTACAAACACACAGGAAGTTCATTGCCATATCCAGGTTAGTCCTTTACCTTTTACTTTTTTATTTAGTACAATTTATGCTAGTAATGATTTAGTTAACAGACTTACGCTTTGGAATAATCTTAAGTTATTTTTGATCATTATAAAGGACCTTGGTTGATAGGGGGTGATTTTAATGAAATTCTTCATGCCTCGGATAAATTTGGTGGACTTCCTATCAATAATAAACGAGCCAATACATTATTAGACTATTTTAACTATTGCATGCTTAATGATTTAGGATATAAAGGAAGTCGTTATTCATGGACTAATGGTCGCCATAATACTGCCAATATATTAGAACGAATTGATCGTGTGTTATCAAATTATGCTTGGCTTTCACACTATTGTGATGCTCTTGTGACTCATCTTCCTCGAATGCATTCGGATCATTGTCCTATCAAAATAGACCTTCAAAACAGTGTATTGCCTAGGACAAAGATTTTTCGTTTTGAATCCACTTGGATTACTTATCCTTCGTTAGAATCCGTGATAAAACAAGCATGGACAAAAAATAATCTCCTATTACCTGCCATAAATCATTTCCGAGATTCTGTCCAAATTTGGAATAAAAATGTTTTTGGAAATATTTTTAAACGTAAAAGAAAAATTTTAGCTAGACTTTTGGGTATACAAGCTTCAATTCATTATCCTACTAGTTCTTTTCTTCAAAATTTAGAAATTGATCTTATTCAAGATTTTAATCATATTCTTAAGTTAGAAGAAGATTTTTGTAAATTAAAATCGCGTATTAATTGGTTAAATGATGGTGATGCAAACACCAAGTTTTTTCATTTAACTACTTTAAATAGAGGACGTAATAATCGTATTATTACTATTCAAGACTTGGGGGGGAATTGGATTAGAGATCCTATTCAAATACAAAATGATATTACTTCTTATTATACTAACCTTTTCACGACTCAACAGTCTTTTTCCAAACCTAGTTCAACCATTTTTCCAACCAATATTGTTACACATATTGAGCAATCTATGTTAGATAGGTCTCTTAATGATATTGAAATTACTAATGGCTTACATTCGTTCAAACCTTTTAAGGCACCGAGTCCGGATGGACTACATCCAATATTTTATCAAAAATATTGGCATATTGTAGGAAGTTCTGTAAAGGCTCTTTGTCATCAAGCTTTTAGAGAATCCAAAATTGATCATACTATTAACACTACGTATCTTTGTCTAATTCCTAAAAAGGAGCATGCTGCTACTATAGCTCAATATCGTCCAATTAGTCTTTGTAATACTATTTACAAAATTATTACTAAAATAATTGTTAATAGACTTAAGCCTTTTCTTGATCATCTTACAAAACAAGCCCAATCTAGTTTCCAAAAAAAATAGACGATCTTCTGATAATGCTATTATTGTTCAAGAACAGTTAAATCGTTTTGCAAAAATGAAGGGTAGGAATTTCAATATGCTTCTTAAGATTGATCTTGAAAAGGCTTTTGATAATTTAGAATGGTCTTTTATTTACAATAATTTGCATAATCTTAATTTTCCTATTAATATTGTCAAACTAATTATGCCTTGTATTACAACCACTTCTACTGCAATCCTTATAAATGGAAAGTCTACTAATTTTTTTTACCCTTCGAGGGGAATAAGACAAGGTGACCCTCTTTCACCTTATATTTTTATTCTATGTCTCGAAATGCTTTCTAGACAAATAAACTTAGAAGTTGACTATAATATTTGGCACCCTATCTCGATTGGAAAAAAATGACCTCAATTATCTCATCAGTATTTTGCGGATGATATAATTTTATTCTCTAAAATTACTTCAAAATCCTGTCATTCTATTATTGATACTATTACTTCTTTTAGTACTTATTCGGGCCAATCTATCAATTTAGACAAGTCAAAAATTTTCTTCTCAAAAAATTACCCTCATTCCCTAAAGCTTGATTTACAGCACTTGTTTAACATAAAATAGTGTACTAAGTTTGGACAATATTTGGGTTTTCCCATTTTTACTTCGAAACCTTTAAAACGAGATTTTTAATTCTTAATTGATAAGTTTAAATCAAAATTAGTTGGGTGGAAAACTCACTTTTTAACTAAAGCAGGAAGACAAACTCTTATTCGTTCTACTTTAAATAGCCTTCCTATTCATGTAATGCAATTTATTACCATTCCTAGTTCTATTATTACCTTACTCAATACTTACCAAAAGAACTTTCTATGGTGTTCTTCTCCTCATAAGAAAAAAATTCATCTCTTAAAATGGTACATTGTAACCCAGCCTTTGACTATTGGACGTTTAGGTATCCAAAATCTTCGTACAAAGAATAAAGCTTTACATGCTAGTTTGGCATGGAGACTTTTTTAAAATCTTACTCAGCTTTGGGCTAATGTTTTAATTCATAGTCATTTAGGAAATTATAAGACTATTATCTCTTCTCAATCTAGAATTTGGAAAATCATTCTTAAAGGTTGGTCCTATTGTCAACTTGGTTTCCAATGGATTTTAACAAATGGTGATCATGTCCATTTTTGGACTGAATATTGGATTAATCATCGCACTATTTTGTAAAATTCCATTCATGGTCCTTTTCCTGAAGCTGAACTAAATAAGCATGTTTCTGACTATTTCTACAACCATAAATGACATTTGCAAGACTTACCTTTTGTACTTCTCCCTTTATTGGAAGCATCTATTACTAGTATTTACATGCCTAAAATACCAACAAATTATGATCATCTTATTTGGGCTATTACTCCTTCTGGTTTATTCTCTGTCAAATCTATTTACCATGAACTCTCTACTTATTCCTCTATTAATAATTCCCAACCCTTAAGTTTCAAATGGATTTGGCAACTTCATACTCTAACGACCCGGCCCGTCGTTACGGGAATTACCACCCTGTTATGTTAAAATTGTATGTTTTATGCTTTTGTATCAGTGTTAAAGTCTATCGGGTGCGTTAGGAGTGAATTGGATTGAAAATGAGGCATATAGCCTTTTTTGAAGGAGACTTGAATAAGGAAAGTCAACCCGGAGTTGACTATTTGGTTAGAGGGCTCGGAATCGGATTCGATGATTCGGTTAGTTCCGGAAGGTGATTTGTGACTTAGGGGAGCAATCGGAATTGAATTTGGAGGCCCGGTGTAGAAATAGGCTTGAATTGGCTAAGGTTGAATTTTGGCGAAATCCGAACGGTAGGTGAGATTTTGATCCGGGGGTCGGAATGGAATTCCGACAGTGGCAATAGCTTCGTTAGGTGATTTTGGATGTGCCTGCAAAATTTCAGGTCATTCGGACGTCGTTTGGTCGGGTTTTTGATCGAATGTGTAATTCGGAAAGTTTTAAGAAATTTAGGCTTGAATCCGTGTGTAACTGGTGATTTTGATGTTTAGTATGGTGTTTTTATGATTGGAACAAGTTCGTATCGTGTTTTGGAGTATGTTGGTGGTTTTCGTTGGGGTCCCGGGGGCCTCGGGATGAATTCGGGGGTCCAAACGGACCAATTTGTGCCAAAAGGCACTGCTGTTCTGCTGCAATAATCGCAGAGAAATTTTGTTCTCCGCGATCGCGGAGATGGCCATGCGGTCGCGTAAGGGAGAAATCCTGAGCTCTGCGATCGCGAAGTAAAGCCTGCGATCGCGTAAGTCTGAAGGTTGGAGTATTGCGATCGCGTGAGGTTTTATGCGATCGCGTAGGGTATTTGGTCGGAAGCAGTGCGATCGCGTGTCGAGTGTCGCGATCGCGTAGGTTAATCTGGGAGCCGGCCGAGTTTGTTCTTCGCGATCGCGTTAGTTCGTTTGCGATCGCGTAGGGTCACTGAGTTGTTCACTGCGATCGCGTCCAGGATCACGCGATCGCGTAGAGGAAAATTAGGCCGCCCAAAATTTGTGCATCGCGATCGCGTGCCAAAGGCTGCGATCGCGTAGGGTTAATTGGTCTGGCAGAGAATTTAATCACAGAACAGAGGGGCTACGGGTTCATTAACCCAAAACGCCATTTTTGAGTTCTAGAGGGAGAAACTCACGGGAATTGCTGGTAATTCATCGGGGATTCGTCGGAGGTAAGTTTTGTGGCTTAATTACATCATTTTAACATGAAATCCTTGGTTAATTCCATGTAAATGGAAGATTAATTGTGGGTTTGAGCCCTAAGCCTAAATTGAAGAAAAATACCGATTTGAGTGGGCAAACGGAGTCCGATTTTGGTAAATTTTATATGTATGGACTCGTGGCGAGACGAGGGTTCCAGAAATGTGAATTTCGTAAATTTTCGGAATGTGGACCCGGGGCTCGGGTTTTGGCAACTTTGGGAATTTTGATGTAAATTGAGTTATTTCGAATGGGTTGTGTTTAATTAGCCTATATTGATGTATTCGCATTGATTTTGAGCAGATTCGGCATTCAAGGTGATTGAATTGCGAGGCGAGCGCAAGGCGGATTAAGGCTTCTATCGGATCGAGGTGAGTGGTGGTAGTAAATAATGTACTGAGGGTTTGAAACCCCGTACTTGCACTTTACAGTGCTATGTAGAGATGAGACATGCGTCATGTGACGAGCGTCGTGGCATTGGGATTTGGGGATTGGACTTGGTCCTTCCCGACTAATAGTATACTGTGTATTATGACTGATAATGAGATTATAAATGTGTAGTTGGGCTAATAGCCATGTTTGGGGCCTTGTGCCGATCTGTAGAGCATTAGGGAACCTATAGAGCTAGGTGACCCTTATATCGTGTTAGATACATAAACTCATCCGTAGTTATAACTGTATAGCATATCATGAGCCAGTACTAGATGTGTACTTGGAGGTAGACATAGGGTGGAATTCCTTATTCTAGCTGAGTGAGCCTGAGAGGCCAGGTCTATATTGCCTGGGATAGGGTCGAGGACCTATTGCGAGGTATTATATATATATATACCTATATTGGATCGGGCTGCACGCCGCAGCAGTATATATATTGGATCGGACTGCACGCCGCAGTAATATACATGTGGGACGGACTGCACGCCGCAGTATTATTGCGTTTGGGCTGTAGGAGCCCCTTCGGAGTCTGAGTCTGCACACATTCCAGTGAGCGCGGTATTATAATATTATATGTATATATATATAATTTGGATCGGACTGTACGCCGCAGTAATATATGGTGGACCTGGCTGCACGCCACAGTATCATAGCGCTTGGGCCTAAGGAGCCCCTCCGAAGTCTGCACACACCCCCAGTGAGCGCCGTCGACGTTAAATGGCTGCACGCGGCAGCGGTATATGTATTGGAGCGGGCTGCACGCCGCAGCATTATACTTATTGATATTCATATATATACTAAAATACTGATATGATATAGACATATGTATATGTCTCCATATATTGAGATAGTTGTATACCGTAGTGGTATGAGTGAGAATGTGGTCAGTGTGGGACCTAGATGGCATAGATGTGGACCGGATATTGGGGGTATTCATTATAGTGATGACTTACCTGTAAGGTTACCCTTAGAACTGTATAGTGATAGTACAGGTGTTCTCACTTCCAGTCGTTGTTTATTATTGTTACTCACTGAGTTGAAATATACTCACCCCACTCCCCCGTATTTTTGTGTGTGCAGATATACATGATTAGGAGGGCAGTTGAGCTATCGCAACCGTTTGTGTTATCGCCATTCTATGGAGACTTCGAGGTAGCTGCCGACGTCCGCAGGACCCGATATTTCTTCCTACTGTCTTGATTTATGTATTGATTATTTCTTTCCGCTCCGATCTTTGGTTGTAAACCTTATTACACTTACGTTCTTTAGAGGCTCATGACTCTTGACCCTTCGGTCTAAGGGAGTTAATATGTTTTGGGACTTGGTTCCCTGTTTGATATATTTATATCACTATTGCTTATGACTTGATATGCTTAAATGGCCTAAAGAGAGCTTCTAGCCCCGTTATTGTTATTGATTGGTCAGGCTGGCTTAGCAATGTGCTAGGCGCCATCACGACCGGATTTGGGGTCGTGACAAGTTGGTATCAGAGCCTAGGTTTACTAGGCCTCACGAGTCTTGAGCCGGTTAGTAGAGTCTTGTGGATCGGTACGGGGACGCCTGTACTTATCCTCGGGAGGCTGCGAACCTTTAGGAAACACTTCACATTTCTTGGAATTCATATCGTGTGTACTTGATTCAGCTTGAGATATAATTTTTGAAATTCCTTCCACACGTATGTGTACGCATCGAACGCTCAGTAATATAATTGCCTTATGGCTTGTGATTTCTCCGAACGAGTGGCGAGATATAATCCCCGTGAATTCATGTTGGGCCAGTCGGGAGGACTTGAGGGCAGATCTTTGTCTATGGCTTGAGCACCAAGGTACTGATTTCGCGAGCCGGTATTATGAAGTTCATACGATCGGTATTGATCTTTATTGTGATTTGATATATAGCCCTAGCTATGGGCATGAGAAATATTTTCATCGCCTCTTAATTAGAAGGTAAAGTGCCTTATGTGTAGTGGAACGAGTTCAAACTCAGGAAGACTAAAGTGATTATGCTATGTGTATCCTGGTGGAAGGTGTTGTACTGAAATGCTAAATTGAGGCGAGGTAGGTGGATTGATTCTGATGTGTAATTGAAGGGTATTTGATATATGTTATGATTTGAGCAGGTGCAGTACATGCTCAGGTGTAACAGTGATAATATGATTCGTATAATATTGGGATTTAATGTTGTTGAAATACATTGTGATATCTTGTTGAGTTGTGGATGTATTGTTAGAATGGTTTGGTGATTCTCTGGCGGGTGGATAGGCCAATTTACAAAGGAAACTCTGCCGAAATTTTTGGAAAATTTGGGACTTAGAAAAGATTTTGTCACCTAAAGAGGGGGCGTAACTGTTGTGTGTGAATGAATGCAAGAATTGCAAAAGAGTTAATATTTCTGATGATTCGAATCTCCGCCGAAGCTTGTAAATGACTTGAGTTTAATCTCATATTAACATTTCGGCATCACTTGAGTAATAATGATATGAGTGGTTGAAAGTGCTTTGATGAATGGCTTCGAGCTAAGTTGGGGAGGTTGCTATTGATTAACCGATTGCACTATTGTGTGCTATGTTGATTCTGTCTCTAAGTATGTTGGGAAATTCTGGTAAAGGTTATGGTGCTTCGTAGATGTGAAGAAATACTAGGGTATTTTGAACTGATGTTGGTAAGGAATGCTTGGTGTATAGAAAAGAGTGATAGCTAATAGTATCCGTATGTAATCATGATCTGCAATGTCAGAGTTCTAATAAGGCACGAGTGGTTCCGTTCAATAAGACAGTTGAATTACAGCTGAATAAGGATGACTGACGCCCGAGAATTGTTTACGGTGTTCAAGATTTTACTTGTAACAAGTCAGGTGTCTCAAATTTGTGCATGTGGCTAAAGATGGTGGTTTCGTTAGAAGAGATCGGTACTTGTGTTATATTATGTGAATGATGGGATTCTATGTAATCCGTATTGGAAGGTAATGATAACGAATTCAAATCGCAAGAGGTTCTTCAAAATAAAGTATTGTAAGATGTGATCCTTCTGGAAATTTGAGAGAGTATTCAGTGGCCTATATGTCTCAGACCGTGTGGTCTTATGTACGAGTCTCGTGTGGAATGAGTTCATGTGTTATGGTGCTACGGTAGTGGCTAATATTAAATCAAAGATGAATCAGAAAGGAAACTGGGTAAATGGAACAACTTGTTAATAAACCGAAGCGGTATGATAAAGAATACGACTAATTCCTGGTATGTGGTTGAAGTAATGAGTCTTGCGGATATTGTGCAATAAAGCTTTTGAGTGTTGGCAGTCGTGTAACCCGATATGAGTATAATATGGGTATAAGGACTCAGTCCTGGCAGTTTAACTTATGCAATGTGATTGGGAGAAAGAGTTTATGATGTGTTTTAATGTGGTTTGAAAAATGAGTGTATTTCCTGTTGGTATGCAAAGCTTGGAATGTGTAATGAGTCTTCTCTATATGAGATCATAAAAGTCCTTGACTAGTTGATTGCGTCGATGTTTTCGGCGTAGGAAAGGGATAAGAGTTTCCATGTTATCTTAGTATGGTATACGCGATGTGTTATGGAAAGTTGATAATGGTATATTCTAGGTTTTGAGAACAGTTCATAATATATGGGAAGTCAATAAAATTATTGAGCAGCGCGAACAGCTGCAGATGAATTAAGAATCGATCTTTCTGATGATTTAAGAAAAACGGTACTGCTATTATATTAACTTGGCAGGGAATATGATCCAAAAAGGACAAGGTAATGTAAACTGATGATATCCAGTGGTATGGTGGTATTCTCTTGTGGGATCGACTGTAATAATTGAGTCGTTGATGACATAGTGAAATTTATGAATGGCTTTCTTGGGATGAATGGACGCTTGAGGTGCGTTATGTAATCGCACGGTGAAGTACGGAATCAGGCATAGTGATTCATGTGTTATGTATGTGTTGGAGACTAGAAGTTCTCGTAATCCGCCTATGCAGTGGTTGTATATCGTGTGTATCAGCACCGTTTAGCTCTTAGCTTGATATGATGAATTTGGGTTATGATACCTTATTTCAGACTGGTTGACATAAGCCGGGTCGTCTAGACTAATGTGATATGGGCTATGTCGGAAAATGGCACAAATTGCGTAGCAGAGAGCATCAAAGTATGCTCCAACAGAGTAGTTGTACACAGGACCAGCGGACGGCTTGTAGGCATTGCTTTGTCAGTTGGACCTTAGTGGCGGATGTTAGTGTAGAAGTATCTACCATTGATTCAGTTCCAGTATTGGGGAACTTTGACGGGTGCAATGCAGGTGGCCGAGCTTGAGGCTATGCATATGTTGTTGCAATGAGCGACTTGTCTCGATGTGCATTCCCTTTGCTAGGTGTATTCGTGGATCGGGTGGCACGCCGCCACAGGTATAGTATTTGGGTCGGGTGGCACGCCGCCACATGTATGGTATCTGGATCGGGTGGCACGCCGCCACATGTATGTTGTTGGAACGGGTTGCACGCCGCAACAGAATATTCTGAAAATATAGTTAGTTATATGCTACCTGGTATACAATACTTCCTCGCTTCTGAGGAAAAGTCTGTATTGAGTATCGCTCGGCGAATGACACATCGGTTGTGTCCTTTTCAGGATTTGATAGCATACGTTAATTGTTTCACCGTGGGTGAGGTTGATTGCTTGGGTTCAGACCTAAATATGTGTGTGGCTGATCGTTTGAGCTTGGTAAATTGGGGTGCTTCTTGAGTAATAATGTTTGGATAGAATCATGAGTCGTGGAAAGGCCACGTGATGTTATGACCTTTCGAGAAGGAGTCATGTACTCTATTTCTATAATGCGAGACGCGATCTCAGTTCTATGTTATGATGGCACAGAGGAATTGAATTACAGCTCTCTTGTTGAAGACAATTGTCATGATTTGAGTATGTTCGGATGTCTCTATTGGAGCCTGTGTTGTGCTCGTTGTGGCTTAGGCCGGTGTTGAGGTGTCATATCACCGGTGCGGTGTGTCATAATGGAAATGGTCGTTGGAGCCAATAAGGAATGTGAGTATATGTGATTTCAGCTGGTTAGAAAGGTAATACCGAGATTTGGGTTGTTTGATACATCATATGATCTCACCCGGAGTAGTGAATATGGGTTATTACAGTGGATTCGAGTGTATCCTGAGTATAGGCATGGGATTTGCATTTGGCATATGATTTCAGAAAGTACAACGTGATTTATGGTTCAGATGGTCTGTGAAATTCGGACTATATGGTGTTTTCGGACTTATGTGAGATTGGGTGATGTATGATCGCCGAATATATGCTGTGTAAGGTCATTCAGTTATTGAGTTGCTTCTAGTACCACTCTGGTACGCTCGAGGACGAGCGATTGTTTAAGTTGGGGAGAATGTAACGACCCGGCCCGTCGTTACGGGAATTACCACCCTGTTATGTTGAAATTGTATGTTCTATGCTTTTGTATCAGTGTTAAAGTCTATCGGGTGCGTTAGGAGTGAATTGGATTGAAAATGAGGCATATAGCCTTTTTTGAAGGAGACTTGAATAAGGAAAGTCAACCCGGAGTTGACTATTTGGTTAGAGGGCTCGGAATCGGATTCTGATGATTCGGTTAGTTCCGGAAGGTGATTTGTGACTTAGGGGAGCAATCGGAATTGAATTTGGAGGCCCGGTGTAGAAATAGGCTTGAATTGGCTAAGGTTGAATTTTGGCGAAATCCGAATGGTAGATGAGATTTTGATCCAGGGGTCGGAATGGAATTCCGACAGTTTCCGTAGCTTCGTTAGGTGATTTTGGATGTGCCTGCAAAATTTCAGGTCATTCGGACGTCGTTTGGTCGGGTTTTTGATCGAATGTGTAATTCGGAAAGTTTTAAGAAATTTAGGCTTGAATCCGTGTGTAATTGGTGATTTTGATGTTTAGTATGGTGTTTTTATGATTGGAACAAGTTCGTATCGTGTTTTGGAGTATGTTGGTGGTTTTCGTTGGGGTCCCGGGGGCCTCGGGATGAATTCGGGGGTCCAAACGGACCAATTTGTGCCAAAAGGCACTGCTGTTCTGCTGCAATAATCGCAGAGAAATTTTGTTCTCCGCGATCGCGGAGATGGCCATGCGGTCGCGTAAGGGAGAAATCCTGAGCTCTGCGATCGCGAAGTAAAGCCTGCGATCGCGTAAGTCTGAAGGTTGGAGTATTGCGATCGCGTGAGGTTTTATGCGATCGCGTAGGGTATTTGGTCGGAAGCAGTGCGATCGCGTGTCGAGTGTCGCGATCGCGTAGGTTAATCTGGGAGCCGGCCGAGTTTGTTCTTCGCGATCGCGTTAGTTCGTTTGCGATCGCGTAGGGTCACTGAGTTGTTCACTGCGATCGCGTCCAGGATCATTCGATCGCGTAGAGGAAAATTAGGCCGCCCAAAATTTGTGCATCGCGATCGCGTGCCAAAGGCTGCGATCGCGTAGGGTTAATTGGTCTGGCAGAGAATTTAATCACAGAACAGAGGGGCTACGGGTTCATTAACCCAAAACGCCATTTTTGAGTTCTAGAGGGAGAAACTCACGGGAATTGCTGGTAATTCATCGGGGATTCGTCGGAGGTAAGTTTTGTGGCTTAATTACATCATTTTAACATGAAATCCTTGGTTAATTCCATGTAAATGGAAGATTAATTGTGGGTTTGAGCCCTAAGCCTAAATTGAAGAAAAATACCGATTTGAGTGGGCAAACGGAGTCCGATTTTGGTAAATTTTATATGTATGGACTCGTGGCGAGACGAGGGTTCCAGAAATGTGAATTTCGTAAATTTTCGGAATGTGGACCCGGGGCTCGGGTTTTGGCAACTTTGGGAATTTTGATGTAAATTGAGTTATTTCGAATGGGTTGTGTTTAATTAGCCTATATTGATGTATTCGCATTGATTTTGAGCAGATTCGGCATTCAAGGTGATTGAATTGCGAGGCGAGCGCAAGGCGGATTAAGGCTTCTATCGGATCGAGGTGAGTGGTGGTAGTAAATAATGTACTGAGGGTTTGAAACCCCGTACTTGCACTTTACAGTGCTATGTAGAGATGAGACATGCGTCATGTGACGAGCGTCGTGGCATTGGGATTTGGGGATTGGACTTGGTCCTTCCCGACTAATAGTATACTGTGTATTATGACTGATAATGAGATTATAAATGTGTAGTTGGGCTAATAGCCATGTTTGGGGCCTTGTGCCGATCTGTAGAGCATTAGGGAACCTATAGAGCTAGGTGACCCTTATATCGTGTTAGATACATAAACTCAGCCGTAGTTATAACTGTATAGCATATCATGAGCCAATACTAGATGTGTACTTGGAGGTAGACATAGGGTGGAATTCCTTATTCTAGCTGAGTGAGCCTGAGAGGCCAGGTCTATATTGACTGGGATAGGGTCGAGGACCTATTGCGAGGTATTATATATATATATACCTATATTGGATCGGGCTGCACGCCGCAGCAGTATATATATTGGATCGGACTGCACGCCGCAGTAATATACATGTGGGACGGACTGCACGCCGCAGTATTATTGCGCTTGGGCTGTAGGAGCCCCTTCGGAGTCTGAGTCTGCACACATTCCAGTGAGCGCGGTATTATAATATTATATGTATATATATATAATTTGGATCGGATTGTACGCCGCAGTAATATATGGTGGACCTGGCTGCACGCCACAGTATCATAGCGCTTGGGCCTAAGGAGCCCCTCCGAAGTCTGCACACACCCCCAGTGAGCGCCGTCGACGTTAAATGGCTGCACGCGGCAGCGGTATATGTATTGGAGCGGGCTACGCGCCGCAGTATCATACTTATTCATATTCATATATATACTAAAATGCTGATATGATATAGACATATGTATATGTCTCCATATATTGAGATAGCTGTATACCGTAGTGGTATGAGTGAGAATGTGGTCGGTGTGGGACCTAGATGGCATAGATGTGGACTGGATATTGGGGGTATTCATTATAGTGATGACTTACCCGTGAGGTTACCCTTAGAACTGTATAGTGATAGTACAGGTGTTCTCACTTCCAGTCGTTGTTTATTATTGTTACTCACTGAGTTGAAATATACTCACCCCACTCCCCCGCATTTTTGTGTGTGCGGATATACATGATTAGGAGGGCAGTTGAGCTATCGCAACTGTTTGTGTTATCGCCATTCTATGGAGACTCCGAGGTAGCTGCCGACGTCCGCAGGACCCGATATTTCTTCCTACTGTCTTGATTTATGTATTGATTATTTCTTTCCGCTCCGATCTTTGGTTGTAAACCTTATTACACTTACGTTCTTTAGAGGCTCATGACTCTTGACCCTTCGGTCTGAGGGAGTTAATATGTTTTGGGACTTGGTTCCCTGTTTGATATATTTATATCACTGTTGCTTATGACTTGATATGCTTAAATGGCCTAAAGAGAGCTTCTAGCCCCGTTATTGTTATTGATTGGCCAGGCTGGCTTAGCAATGTGCTAGGCGCCATCACGACCGGATTTGGGGTCGTGACACATACACTTCCAAAAATTTCTTTCTTTATTTGGCTAATTTGTCATGGTCGAATTCCTACTGCTGCCTATTTACATAAATTAAATATTTTGAATACTCATCTATGTGCACATTGTGGGTTACGAAGTGTAACTATTACTCACATTTTTTTTGAATGTAGTAATGCTAATTCACTTTGGCGGGCCCTTAATATTAACATAATTCAAAATTTTGGTCCTATTAATGTGAATTCTCTGCCATGGTGGCATACTTTCTTTACGAAAACAAAATTAGATCAGTATAAAGGAATTCCTTTTGAACATATTCTTCCTTTTGCTATATGGCATCTCTGGACGATTAGGAATAAAAATTTGTTTGATAATTCTAATAATGTTTCAAATGCTCTTTTAGTGTATAACCAAGCAGCTGAATTTTTTTATCTTACACACTCTAAGAACAGTAGAACTACTCCAATACCTATCTATATCAAATGGCATCCACCCACAGGAAATTTTCTAAAACTTAACATTGATGGCTCTACTGAGATGAATCCAACTGCTTGTGGAATTGGGGGTGTCTTTAGGGACTCTACCAGTAGTTGGGTCGTAGGTTTTTCAGGCCATGTTCAAAACGGTTCTAGCTTACAAACTGAGTTATTATCACTTACCATGGGCCTTCAAATTGCTGTGCAATTCAAGATCTTTCCTTTAATGATTGAAATAGATGCAACTACAATCTTGGACTTGCTAAAATTTACAACACCCAAATTCACTAATATTATTACTGATTGTAGGTACTTGCTCCATCAGTTGCATGATCCAGCATTACATATCATCTATAGGGAGCAAAATGGAGTTGCGGATTGCTTAGCCAAGTATGGAGCATCACAAATGGAGGCAAATGTGGAAATGTTTTCAAGACATCAAATTTTGTGTTATCTTCTTTTCAACAAGACCAAGTGGGAACACTGAAAAGAAGATTTTGTAAACCTTCGACTATGTTAGATGATAATCGGATAAGTAGTACTAGTTTTTCTACTTCTTTTTTAACTAGTATGTATAATGTAGTAGGAAGTAATCTGATGCATTTTAATGCATCCAACAAAATACTTTTGTAACTTTTATTTTTATAATATATCTATCTTTTTAACAAAAAAAAAAAAAAAAAGATCACTTCTTTTCCCCTTTGTCTATTGTATAATTTTCAGCTTTCACAGTGTTGTTATTTGACGTTTGAACACTAACTTATTGTAACATATAATCGCTGAAGCTGTTGGAAATTGGTTTTTGGACCGAAGTGAATTCCAAAGGGTTTATTTCATTTTTTTAGCCTATTGCAAGCATGCAATGAACGATGCAATGAAAACATACAAAAAAATTGAAACTCCCAAATGAGTAAATACATTTGGATCATACGTTACAATCTCAAAATCTATTTATTAACCATTTTATCTTACATAAAATTGATTAAGGATTATCAATCAGAACAAAACTGTTGTGCATACATAGCTAAAGACTGTCAAAATTACGTAAGGAGACTTAATTCCATCAATTTCTTTAATGTGTCTTATTGCTATATTTATTAATTGAGCTCTTTGCATTTAGCACATCAAATATATTCAGCTTTACCAGAAATGAGGGATAAAATGAAATTACGATTTAAAAAAAAAAAGAGGTTGGAAGGGATGGGAATCAATAAAATTTCTTCCTCAGTTTTATCGATGCAAAATGCAAAGAACTCCTACTAATCTGTTCCTCCATTATTTCATCTATATGGCATAAATGTATTTATTCAGTTTCAATGTATAAATCCAGGTAAATTACAAACTTTTTTAATATTCTATTATATATTTTCTGAGTATAAATAAGTATAAGGTATATATGTATCAATAATGTTAACCACCGAATTATTGTTCTCAATAAGCAGGATTTTAAATTTAAGAGCCATATTTACTTTTCGTTACATTATTATTACGATTACCTAATGTTTGAGTCGAGGAAATTTGGGCAAGTGGATTTTAAATTCACAATTTGATACCAAAAATTGGTTTATTTTTTAAATTATTTTTTACTAATTAATTTATATTTGAAAAAGTTGGTCACCGAGAATTTTATTCGATATTAACAAAAGTATTATGTCGCAGGAAATACATATCAAGAAAAAAATGTGTTGCAAGCAAATTATAGCAGTATTACAAATTTGCATATTTGCCTTTTTATTTTGTGAGACACTGGTAAACGGTAGAACTCTGGAAGAAATGAAGCTTCTTTGCTACTTGCAATGCATGGAAGACTATAGAAGTTATGAGTGGGACATATTTAAGGATCTTACTATGGAACAGGTTGACGAAAAATGCAAAAGGGGTGAAAGCTATAGGCCATGTGAAATTGAAGGAGAAGTGGTTGTAGTTCATTAAATTGTTATTTTCTTATACTATTCTCTTCACAAGAGAGTAAAAAAAAATATATATATATAACACACGATCTTTATAGGGTTATTTCTTTCATTCAAGTTTTCAGCGGACGTACAACTGTCTCTAGATTGATCAATACTGACATTATCCAAAATTATAAAAAAGATCATTACTCCAATATCTCTTATTAGATTAATAAATTATATATGTATATATTGTTTGTATCCAAACGTCTGTAATTATGATGACCCGACAGGTCATCTTATGTTTTTGAACTTAATTATGCGCTTCGAAGTTTTAGATACCTCATTTTACCCATTCCTGATTTGTGTGTGCAATCCGAGTATGTTTCCGGAAAGCTTTTATGTTAATAACTGGAAAATTTGAAAATTTTGCCTTAAAATTCATTTGAGTTGACTTCGGTCAACATTTTAAGCAAACGAACCCGGATTCATATTTTGACGGTCTCGGTGGGTCCTTATCGTGATTTGAGACTTGGGCGTATGATCGGAATCGAATTCAAAATTCCCTAACCCGAGTTATCGAACGTTGTTGTAATTTGAAAGTTAAAGGCATAATGAATTTGAGATGTTTGACCAATGGTTGACTTTTTGGATATTCGGTTCGTATTTTAGTTCTGGAACCCATTATAGGTCCAATACCATATTTAGGACTTGTCTCTTAATTTTGGTAAGAAAAGGAGTTGATTTGTGTGATTTAGACGTTCAGTTTTAAAAATAGAAGTTTCAAAGTTTTCTTAAAAAAATCATTTGATTTGGCATTTAATTCATAGTTCTAGATGTTATTTTGGTGATTTGATCGCGCGAGAATGTTTGTATGATGCTTTTAGACTTGTGTGCATGTTTGGTTTGGAGCCCCGAGGGTTGGTGGACTTCAGATAGGCTACATAGTAAAAATTAAACTTAAAACATTGCTATTGTGCTTCAGTTTTTGTTGCTGGCCTCAGACCCTCAAATTGCGAGGTTGAGGTTTACCTTTGTGACTGATGGATTGCATTTGCGAGCTACTTGCATTTTGATGTGCATAGATTATCAGCAGTTAAACAAGGTGACGACAAAGGGTGTTTCCTACAGAACTGCTGGGGATTCCTCCCAACAAGGATATTGCCTTCTGTATTGGTTTGGCTCGGGGCACTCAACCCATTTCTATTTTGGCATACCGTTTGGCCCCGCTAGCGTTGAAATAATTGAAGGTGTAGTTACAAGATTTCCTTATAAGGGCTTCATTAGACCTATTGTCTCGCCTTGGTGGGTTCCTGTGTTGTTTATGAAGAAGAAAGATGGATCGATGAGGATGTGCATAGATTATCAGCAGTTGAACAAGGTGACCACCAAAAATATAACAAGTATCCATTGCCAATGATTAATGACTTAATTAATCAGCTTTAGGGTGAGAAGGTGTTTTTAAAGATAGATTTGAGGTCTGGCAACCAACAGTTGAGGATTAGGGCATTTCATATCAGTAAGACAGCTTTTCAGACGTTGAATGGGCATTATGAGTTTCTAGTGATGACATTTGAGCTGACAAATGCCCCAGAAGCATTTATGGATTTGATGAACTGGGTGTCAAGCCCTATCTAGATTCCTTTGTGCTTGTGTTTATTGATGATACCTCGATCTACTCCTGCAGTCTAGAGGATCATGAGAAGCATCTTCGTATCGTTCTTCAAACTATAAAATATAGTCAATTATATGCTAAATTTTCAATATATGAGTTTTGGTTGAGCTCAGTCATTTTCTTATGGCATGTTGTGTCAGCATAGAATATTTAGGTAGAACCTAAAAAGATTGAGGCAGTTAAAAACGGACCTTTGCCCACTTCAGGTAAAGAGACACGTGGTTTCTTGGGTTTGGCAGGTTATAACTTAGCCGCTTTAATTGCATTTTGAAACTTAAATGATATTTCCGCTATTGTTTGGGTTAAGTACTACTATTTATTGATGCCCGAGAGGCTTATGATGTTTCTCTGGACTGAGTGAGGCTTTCAGGCCTTGAGTGTGATGTGAGGAGGCTTTCAGGCCTTGAGTGTGATGTGAGAAAGCTTTCAGACCTTAAGTGTGATGTGAGAAGGCTTTCAGGTGTTGAGTGTAATGTGAGAAGGCTTTCAGGCACTGAGTGTGATGTGAGGAGGCTCTCAGGCCTTATGTTGATATAGCGCTTGGGCCGTAAGGCGTCCCTCCCGGAGTCTGCACACCCATAGTGAGCGCGGGTACCCATGTGATATAAGAGTGAGCCCGAGGGGCTGATATTATGCTGAGTGACTGATACTGAGCCCGAGGGGCTGATACTGTTCTGAGCGATTGATACTGGTCCCGAGGGGCAGATTTCTACTCACTATTTACTTGTTGTTTCTACCTAATTTATCGATTTTTTTAAAGGGAGATTTCATTGACTCTTTTTTGTTTTTACTATTTAAGTGATTTACTGCATGCTATAGAATTGCCTTGTGTATTTGTGTGTTTTCATGCCTTCAGTTATTATTTATTATTATTACTCATTGGGTCGGAGTACTCACATTACTCCCTGCACCATGTGTGCAGATACAGGCATAGAGGAGTCTGCACCTGAGCGCTGATTCTTTCCAGACCAGGTAGCTAATTGGAGTAACGAGGTATTTGTTGACGTCCGCAGCCCCTTGTCTCCTATATTTTATATCTTTTGAGTTCATTCAGACTATTGTATCAGATTTTATATTCCGTAGACTCATTACAAACTCTGTAGTAGCTCATGACTTGTGACACCCCGGTTTGGACTTTGTCGGGATGGTATCCTTATTATTATCGTTGTTTTTACTTTATTAGCTATTTTAAGCATGTGTTAGAGTTATTAATGATAATTATTTATTTTAAAAGAGGTTTTTGTGTTGTTCTGGCTGGCCTTGTCTTCACGAGAGGCCCCATCACGATCAGGTTTGGGAATTGGGACGTGACATAAGAGATAGCAAAAAAACAAAATTTCCGATCGATTTCGATCGGAAATTGGTCAAATATTTTATCATACTTGTATATAATATAAAAAACTAATTATTTATTATACGTTTTCCAAATTTTCGACCGAATATGATCGGAAATTGATCAAACATTTGGTCATGCTTGTTTATACTATCCAAAAATAATTATTTATTAAAAAATTTCAAATTTCCGATCAAATTCTCTCGGAAATTAGTCATATATTCTGTCATACTTATACATAATATACAAAAATAATTATCTATTAAAAAATTCTCAAAATTTCGACCGAATTCGGCCAGAAAAATGATTTTAAAATGATAAAATATAAATTTAATATATTTTTGTGTGTATGTAAATAATAAATAGTTTTTAAATAATTAATATTTTTCTTTCATATATATATATATATATATATATATATATATATATATATATATATATATATATTTGTAGACTAAGTGTGCATGGGAGGACCGGTATAACCGTAAAATTTATGCAAATTGAGAGTACAAATGTTGTAAGAGACTTTGATTCCTTTTCCTCCGCTCGAAAGGTTAAGAAGAACCCTTAACGGTTTCTACCGGATTTGTGGGAGGATCTGTAGAGGTACTGGAGAATCGAGAAATTCGAGAAGCATAGCGAACTAGGGAAAAGGCTAGAGCATCTGAGAAGGGTGGCTTCTTGCACTGTCTGGGTTCAAGAAGCATGGGGGATACGAGGAGATACTTGGTAATTCCTTTAAATATTTTGACCTTTATTTATTGAACTATATTTATATATGTTTAATTCTTAACACATTTTATTATATTAGTAGGAAAAAAATATGGCAGAAAGATGAGTCATAATGAGTTCTTTATGGAGACTCATATTTGGAAGGAGAAGGCACCTACAAATCCAACTAGATGGGTCAAAGACCGGCAAAGATTACATATATAAGTTTCATAACTATTATAAATATTTATAATCGAGAATTTTTCACAAAAGGCATTCATTAAGACCTAATTAGCAATAAATAGAAACTTTTTCCTATATTACGTGATATAGATATGGTTTACGTTATTTTATGATGTATATAGTGTATTAAACGAATTGTATTCAATAATACAACATGAAATGACGCCGCACAAACAGGGATTCCTGTAAATCATGATCTGTATTTAGGTGTATTAAGCTGTATTAAGCAGGAAAAAAGTAACGTTTCAGCGCAAATCACGGGAAGATTAATCTGTATTTAGGTCTATTAAGCTGTATTAAGCGGCGTCATTTCACAAAAAATAGGAGTTATACCATAAATTGGTGAGAGAAAAATATTTTGTACCATCTAATAAGGCTTAAATATAGGAAAATATTAAATTTAAATTTTTTGCTACAAAATAAAAAAGATTATTATATTATGTAAAATCTTAAAAAGGTATTTATATATTATAAATAGGGTACTAACCTATTCTATATGGTAAAATTTCCTTTATAATATTATATAGTTAGTTATTTGTCGAGGACCGGGCTGATGCACTTCGTTACACAAAGCTCAAAATACATATGAATTTTTAAAGAGTAATAAAAATCATTGCTAGAAAATCATTGCCATTACTGCTTAGCCAAGTTCTTTTTTTTTAATTCAAACCTTGAAGTTTTTTTTTTCAAACTTAAAAGATGGTTCTTTTTTTCTTTAAAAAAAAAGTTTATTTCCTTAAGCCCCATTTAGGTGTATGATTTTAGTCACATGCTAAATTTGAAGTTTAAACTCGATTATAAATGGAATAGATTATGAACTTGTTCGAAATTTAAGCTAATTAAAAAAAAATAGGTTTCAAATTACTTTTTTCATAATTAAATGAAATAGGCAGATATGTCGAATTAGTTTCTGTTGTAGGAAAGTAAACACTATTTTGGGACAACTAAATATTAAAAGTAGGTCTGTTATTTACAAAAATATATGAAGTATATAAAACAGTTAAGATTAAGTGAGAGCTTCTTCAGAACAGTATTGTATTTTCAAAGATAGAATAGAAATTTAGGTGACATTCATTTGTATTGGCAGAAATATTAAACAATTACTTCAATAGTATATGTTACAGGAACAACTACTCTACTTGTTTAGAATGAATCACGACATATGCAGCTATTTAATTGCTTTTAAATGTTAATATTGTTGCGGAAGCCAACCGTATATAGTGTGAACTACTATACCAAAATTATGGCAGCCACTAAATAATAAATAAGACAATAAAGCAACAATAAAAGGAACACCAGAATTTACGAGGTTCGGCGAATTTTGCCTACTCCTCGGACACAACCAATATTTTATTCAACTCCAAAATACAAGTGAAATAATACTAAAGAGAGAAGATACAAATGTCTTAAGAAGATAAGAAGGCAAATGAGAGGTGTATTTAAATCTTAAACATTAGGCCTTCTTTTATAGGGGGAAAATCCCCCCAACTTAAGTCTCCCACCGATGTGGGACTACTATTTGCCATATTCAACAAATCTCCACATTGGAAAAAATTCCACATCTTCAATTTTCTCTCTATAATAAATTTTGGTTGTGTCTTCATCTTCAATCGTCAGTGTTCAACAATGTTGATCAAATCCAAACAATGTTGAAACTTGATCGCAGTCACCACTTTTGTCAGCATATCAGCAGAGTTGTCGGTAGTTTGAATTTTCTTCACCGTGACTCCACCTTCTTCTATGATTTCTCGTACGAAATGATACCGAACATCAATGTGCTTCGTCCTTGCATGATAAACTTGATTCTTCGCTAATTGAATAGTACTTTGACTATCAAAAAAAATTGTGATACCTTTTTGTTCAACACCAAGCTCTTTTTGCAATCCTTGAAGCCAAATTGCCTCCTTCGCAGCCTCTGTAATAGCCATGTACTCTGCCTCTATTGTAGACAAAGCAACTGTTGACTGCAAAGTAGACTTCCAACTAACCGGTGCCTTTGCAAAAGTAAACACATAACCAGTAGTTGATCTTCGTTTGTCGAGATCACCCGCAAAATCCGAGTCACAATATCCAACTACAGACTGATTGTCTTCCTGCTAAAAAACTAACCCGACATCTACAGTATTATGAATATACCGTAGAATCCACTTCACAGCTTGCCAATGCTCCTTTCCCGGATTATGCATATATCTGCTAATAACTCTAACAGCTTGTGAAATGTCAGGTCTCGTAAGACCATCGCATACATCAAGCTACCAACTGCATTTGCGTATGGTACCTTTGACATATACTCTCGTTCAGCTTCATCCAATTGCGACATAGTAGTACTTAGCTTAAAATGAGGAGCAAGTGGAGTACTAACTGTCTTAGTCTTGTCATCTATGCCAAAACGTTGTAGTACTCTCTTCAAATATTCTTTCTGAGATAAACAGAGTTTCCTTGAATGTCTATCTCTTATTATCTCCATGCCAAGAATTTTCTTCGCCTCACCCGGATCCTTCATCTCGAACTCCTTCTTCAGTTGAATCTTCAACTTATCAATTTCTTCCGAATTCTTGGAAGCTATCAACATATCATCAACATATAGGAGAAGATATATAAAGGAACCATCTTTAAGCTTGCGCAAATACACACAATGATTGTATTTGCTTCTCTTGTACCCTTGCTGCAACATAAAATTGTCAAATTGCTTGTACCATTGTCTAGAAGATTGTTTCTACCCGTACAATGATTTTTCAAGTTTGCACACCATATTTTCCTTTCCAGCAACTTTGAATCCTTCTGGCTGAGTCATATGGATTTCCTCCTCCAAGTTTCCATGTAAAAATGCAGTTTTTACATCCATGTGAACTAGTTCCAAATCCAACTGTGCTACCAAAGCCAACATAATTCTAATGGAGGAATGTTTTACAACTGGAGAAAATACTTCATTGTAATCAATTCCCTCCTTTTGAGCATATCCTTTTGCCACCAACCTTGCTTTGTAGCGAACATCTACTTGGTTAGGAAATCCTTCCTTCTTTGCAAATACCCATTTGTACCCAATTGCTTTTTTTCCCTTCGGGAGATTGGCCAATCTCCATGTATGATTCTGATAAAAGGACTGTATTTCATCATTCATGGAAATCCTCCACTTATCTTCTTTCTGAACTTTGGACTGCGTCTTTATAAGTGATAGGAACATCATCAGCTGCAATTGTGGTTGCACAAACAACTGTCTCTATAAGACGAACTAGTTTCGTTATTTTCCTTTTTGGCCTACTGGTTGCTATTGATTCAAGTTGTTATTGAGGTTCCTGAGTTGGAATCTCCTCTAGTGGCTATCCTTCCAGAGGATAATCTTCATTTGTTTTCTCCTCTGCTTCTTGTGTAGGAAAAATAAATTTTTCCTCAAACTCCACCTGCTTAGAAGCACTGTCATCTTGTTTGGTATCTTCATTTGTTACCTGTTTATCATAGCAGATTTATCGAAGGTAACATCCCTGCTGAATATTACTTTTTGTCATAGGACACCATAAGCGATATCCTTTGACTCCAGAAGTAATCCCCATAAAAATAGCCTTTTTTGCCCTTGGATCCAATTTTGACTATGTCACGTGATAATATGCAATTGAGCCAAACATGTGCAAAGAGTCGTAATCTACAGCAGGCTTTCCATACCATTTTTCAAATGGTGTCTTGCCATCAATAGCAGCAGATGGTAAGCGATTAATGAGGTGGCATGCATATGTAATTGCCTCAGCCCAAAATTCTTTGCCCAATCCAGCATTGGACAACATACACCGTACCTTCTCCAGCAAGGTCCGGTTCATTCTGCCACTCCATTCTGTTGTGGTGTATGTCTGACAGTGAAGTGTCGGACGATGCCATCATTGTCACAGACCTTATTGAAATGATCATTTTTGTATTCACCTCCATTGTCTGTGCGAATACACTTGATCCTCCTGCCTGTTTGATTCTCCAACATCGTCTTCCATTTGAGAAAAATTCCCACCACTTCATCTTTGCTCTTCATTGCATACACCCATACTCTTCAGGAAAAATCATCAACAAAGGTCACAAAATAGTGCTTCCCACCCAATGAAGGTGTTTTGGAAGGACCCAAAACGTCAGAGTGTACATAATCCAAAATGCCTTTAGTATTATGGATTGTTGTACCAAATTTAACCCTTGTCTGTTTCTGTAACGACCCGACCGGTCGTTTTAGAAAATTACGCCCCAATCCCTAATTTAACTGTTCCCCTAAGTTCATTTCTGCTATTGTGGTTTGCCGGGAGAGTCGGTTCTGAAATTTGGAACATTTTGGGACACTTAGTCCCTGAATGGGAGCTTTAAAGCTAGAAAATGGTCCGTAGCCGGAACAGTATTAAGACGATATCGGAACGGAAGTCCGATGGTTCCATTAGCTCCGTTAGGTGATTTCGGGGTTGGGAGCGCGTTCGGAATGTATTTTGGAGGTCCGTAGCTCAATTAGGCTTGAAATGCCGAAGTTTGAAATTTTGGCGAATCCGAACGATACGTGAGATTTTGATTCGGGGGTCAAATGGATTTCCAACAATTTCTGTAGCTTCATTATGTGAATTTGGATATGTCCGCAAATTTTCAGATCATTCGGACGTCGTTTGGTCAGGGATTTTAGATCGAATGTGTAATTCAGAGAGTTTTAAGAAATTTAGGCTTGAATTCGATGTGAATTATGTGTTTTGATGTTGTTAGACGTGTTTTGAGGATTGAAACAAGTTCGAATAAGGTATTAGGATGTGTTGGTGTGTTTGGAAGAGGTCCCGGGGGCCTCGGGGTGGTTTCGGATGGTTAAACGGGAGAAAACATGAAAAAAAAACAATGCAGGTTTGGGGTTCTGTTCTGCTATTTTCGCTCCTGCGGAAAAGGGAGCGCAGGAGCGAGTCCACAGGAGCGGACAAGTGAACGCAGGAGCGGAAGTGATCGCTGAAGCGGATCCTGGTCCGCAGAGGCGGCATCGCTGATGCGGAAAGAGGATTGCAGAAGCGGTCCGGAGTTGCGAAGGGGAGTTCCGCAGAAGCGGAATATTGACCGCTTAAGCGAGTCCGCAGGAGCGGACTCTGAGGCGCGGAAGCGGAATGCTCTGCAAGAGCGGAAGAGATTTCGCAGAAGCGGCCTCGCGGAAGCGACCATAGGCTCGCAGAAGCGGAATGTGCCAGCCAGGTCTGGGGATCGCAAAAGCGACCACGTGGTCGCAGAAGCGGTTCCGCAGAGGCGGAAATGGTCCGCAGAAGCGAAAATCGCAGAGAGTTAATTGTATCAGAAGTTAGAAAATTTCAGAAAACGTTCCAACATTTGGGGTCTCGGCTTAAGAGGCGATTTGGGCAATTTTTGAGGGAGATTCAAGGGAAATCATCAGGTAATCAACTATGGACTCATCTTATGATTAGTATTGGTAATATTATGCAATTATACCATGAAAATGGAGGAATTTGGGGTAATTTATGGAGGATTTAGCCCTAGGCTTGAACTTTAGAAAATCAAGGTTTTGAATGGGCAAATGGAGTCCGAATTTGGTAAATCTTATATGCTTAGACTCGTATTGAGATAAGGAACCCGAATATATAATTTTCGTGATTTTTAGATAAGCATACCGAAAGTCGGGTTTTGGCAACTTATGGGTTTTGGCGTATTTTGAGTTGTTTTTATTGGGTAATGCCCAATTGACCTATTTTGATATGATTCTATTGATTTTTATCAGATACTACACTTGTGGAGGCTGACATTCGCGGAAGAGAGTTGTTTCATAGCGGTTTTGTACCGGAGTCGAGGTAAGTGGCTTGTCTAACCTCGTGTGGGGGAATTTTCACCCCTAGGATATTATGTGATAGTTTAAATGCCTTGTACGCGAGGTGACGGGCGTGTACATGCGCCGGTTGTTGAACACGTACTTTATTTCAAACGTTCGATGAGCGATATTCCTGTCTTGGGCTATTAATTTGATATTTTTACCCGGTAGTGGTTAGAAAAGCATGATTAGGTAGCACTTAACTGTTTAGTTGCCTAATTGCCTTATTTGAACTCCTTGATAATTATTGGCACTATTTTTCGGTGAAGTTATAGTTAAGCATAATTATTCTCTCTGTGGATTCCTTTATTGGTTGTGCTTGTGGATTGCGGGTTCGATTCCCGGAGACTCAGGGATGTGGGTTCGATTCCTAGAGACCCAGCGTGATATTGGTAGGGACTACGGGTTCGATTCCCGAGATCCTGTGTTATTGGTAAGGACTACGGGTTCGATTCCCGAGATCTTGAGTTATTGGTAGGGACTACGGGTTCGATTCCCGAGATCCCTGAGTTATTGGTAGGGACTACGGGTTCGATTCCCGAGATCCTGAGTTATTGGTATATTCCGCGACGTGTTAGGCTCTGATACCACCATTAATTGATTATTTATTGAGATATGGGCTGCGGGTTCGATTCCCGGAGACCCAGAGGTACTGTCAATGGGACTGTGGGTTCGATTCCTACAAGTCCTGGACTTGTTTTATTGAGTTGGCTATTCATTGTTAGCTTAATTGTAGACGATTGTAGTAATCATCTTATTGTTGCTAGTTCGGAAATTTATTATTCATTTAAACTTCTTATTGTTGTTATTATCATTGTATTATTGTTTTTCTCAGTAGGGCCCTGACCTTCCTCGTCACTACTCCATCGAGGTTAGGCTTGGCACTTACTGAGTACCGCTGTGGTGTACTCATGCTACTCTTCTGCACACTTTTGTTGTGCAGATCCGGGTACATCAGGGCAGGCTCACACCAGGTGATTCAGCAGCGTTTTGGGAGACCTCGAGGTATGATCTGCTACGTCCGCGGATCCGGAGGCCTTCCTTCTATTCTAGTGCTAATAGATGATTTTCCTTCATTCCGTTGTTAGATACTCCTTTTACATAGAGCTACAATTGTATGATCTCTTTTAGTCTGTGTTACCCGTGGGATTCCGGGTCTTGGTAGTGTTTTAAACAGCGTATTTGACTGGTGTATGTGCCAAGCGGCACGGATTTCATTCCTTTCATCTTATTTTCCGCTAATTCTTATTAAATGTTCATAAACCGGTATATTCCGCAACGTGTTAGGCTTACCTAGTCGTGGGGACTGGGTGCCATCACGACATGTTCACGATTGGTGAACTAGGGTCGTGACAAGTTGGTATCAGAGCTCTAGGTTCATAGGAGTCACGGGACACGGACCGGTTACTTAGAGTCTCGCTGATCGATACGGAGACGTCTGTATTTATCTACGAGAGGCTATGTAACTGTTTAGGAAACTCTTCAATTCTTTGAATTCCTTATCGTGCGTCATTTATTCAGTTAAAACCTATGTCATATGTTCTTTTGTATCCACTCGTGTATTGAAATTGCGCACTCGGTATCAAGTATGCACCGACGGTTCTTCCCAAGTGGCGACTCTGAATTTAATAAATTGATCCCGTCTCGATTGTCCTTTAATTGGAAAAACTCCCTTGTGCCCTCGCGGGTGCGCCAAAAGGAGGTGTGACAGCTGCTACTACTCCAGCACTACAGGAGACCCTGGCCCAGTTCATGAGTATGTATACCACTTTAGCACAGGCAGGACTGCTTCTTCTCGTCGCAACTACATCTCAGGCCGGGGGAGGGGCCCAGACTCCTGCAGCCGTTACACTGGAGCAGCGTGTGCCAGTGGGACAAGTACCAGATGTTTTGGTTATGCCTCCTGCCGCTCCAGCACAATCCGGAGGTAGACCAGCTGCCTCTGAGGACGAGCAGCGTAGATTGGAGAGGTTCAAGAAATATGACCCTCTAGTGTTTAGTGGTTTGGCTTCAGATGATTCATTGGGTTTTCTAGAGGAGTGTCATCGTATTCTTCGTACTATGGGGATTGTGGAGACCAACGGGGTTTCCTTCACTGCTTTTCAGTTTCATGGGGCCGCTTATGATTGGTGGCGCACGTATGAGTTGGATAGTCCAGAGGAGTCTGCTTCATTGACTTGGACGCAGTTTTCAGATCTATTATTGAGGGAGTTTGTTCCACAGAGCCTTAGGGATTCTTGGCACTCGGAGTTTGAGCGGTTGCGACAGGGCTCCATGTCGGTATCGGAGTATGCTATCAGTTTCACCCGTCTAGCCAGGCATGCACCGGCCTTAGTAGCCACGGTTCGGGAGAGAGTGCGGAGATTTATTGAGGGCCTGATTCCGCCGATCCGATCCAGCATGGCCAGAGAGTTGGAGATAGATATATCTTATCAGCAGGCGGTGAGCATCGCTAGGAGGATCGAGAGTATGCTCCCTAGAGAGCGGGGAGATAGAGAGGCCAAGAGGTCTCGTGAGTCGGGCCATTTCTTTGGTGCCCACACTTCAGCAGCCGGACGTTTTGGCAGGGGTTATTCCGGCCGACCAGTTCACTCAGCATTGCCCGCGGCCGGTAGTACTCCAGCTCTTCCAGCACCTCAGGAGCCCTATTATGCTCCCCCAGTTTCCAGTGCACCTCCTGCGCGGGGTCCTTCCAGAGGGTCAGACAAGTGGGGGTGAGGCCGGTCAGTCACAGTCACCGTGTCCTCCCAGAGCTTGCTTTGGGTGCGGGGATACTCGCCATCTGGTCAGGGAGTGCCCCAGGCGTAGGAGGGGAGCACCTCACCAGTCTTTGCAGCATCAGCGTGGCTCTCAGGGTCAGCAGGCTATCATTCCAGCTCCAGCTGCTATTCCACCTGCCCAGCCAGCCAGGGGCGGGGGTCAGGGTTCTAGAGGCCGCCCTCGAGAGGGGGGACAGGCCAGATTCTATGCTATTCCCGATCGCGCTGCAGCTGTTGCATCTGACTCTGTTATCACAAGTATTATTCTGGTTAGTCACAGGGAGGCATCGGTTCTATTCGACCCTGGTTCCACTTTTTCATATGTGTCTTCTTACTTTGCTTCTCATCCGGGTGTGCCTCGGGATTCTTTGAGTGCCCCCATTTATGTTTCCACTCCGGTAGGTGATTCTTTGGCTATGGACCGCGTAAATCGGTCGTGTTTGATTACCATTTGTGATTTTGAGACCAGAGAGGATCTATTGTTGCTTGGGATGGTCGATTTTGATATTATTTTGGGCATGGACTGGTTGTCGCCCCATTATGCTATTCTTGATTGTCACGCCAAGACCGTGACGCCGGCTATGCCAGGCATTCCACGTATTGAGTGGAGTGGTACTCTAGATCACACCCCTAGCCGTGTTATTTCTTTTCTCGGAGCTCAGCGTATGGTTGAGAAGGGGTGTGCTGCTTATCTAGCCTATGTGCGGGACGTCGGTATTGACACTCCCTCTATTGATTCTTGTTCATGTGGTACGTGACTTTGCGGATGTATTTCCGGGCATGCTCTTCCGGGCATGCCGCCCGACGGAGATATTGACTTTGCTATTGACTTGTTGTCGGGCACTCGGCCTATTTCTATTCCACCGTACCGTATGGCTCCTCCCGAGTTAAAGGAGTTGAAGGATCGATTACAGGAGTTATTGGGCAAGGGTTTTATTCGACCCGGTGTTTCGCCTTGGGGTGCTCCTCGTATTGTTTGTGAAGAAAAAGGACGGTTCTATGCGTATGTGTATTGACTATCGTCGGCTGAACAAGGTTACAGTGAAGAATCGGTATCCTTTGCCCCGTATTGATGATTTATTTGACCAGCTACAGGGCGCACATGTGTTTTCTAAGATTGATTTGCGCTCCGGGTATCACCAGCTGAAGATTCGGGAGCCAGATATCCCGAAGACTGCCTTCAGGACCCGGTATGGTCACTATGAGTTCCTCGTGATGTCTTTTGGGCCGACTAATGCCCCAGCAGCCTTTATGCATTTGATGCACAGTGTGTTCAGGCCTTATTTGGACTCGTTCGTGATTGTCTTCATTGATGATATTCTAGTATATTCTCGGGGCCGGGAATAGCACGAGCAGCATTTGAGGATAGTGCTTTAGATTCTGAGGGAGAAGCAGCTTTATGCCAAGTTCTCTAAATGTGAATTCTGGTTGAGTTCAGTGGCATTTTTGGGCCACGTGGTGTCGAGTGATGGTATTCGAGTAGATCCGAGGAAGGTGGAGGCCGTGCGGAGTTGGCCCAGACCCTCCTCCGCTACTGAGATTCGCAGTTTCCTTGGTTTGGCGGGCTATTACCGTCGTTTCGTAGAGGGTTCTCTTCGATTGCAGCACCTATGACTAGATTGACCCAAAAGGGTGCCCCTTTTCAGTGGACAGACGAGTGTGAGGCGAGCTTTCAGAAGCTCAAGACAGCTTTGACTTCGGCCCCTATATTGATGTTGCCTACAGGTTCGGGGTCCTATACTGTATATTGCGATGCCTCACGAGTTGGACTCGGTGCCGTACTGATGCAGGACGGTAGGGTGATTGCCTACGCGTCAAAACAGCTGAAGGTGCATGAGAAGAATTACCATGTTCATGATTTGGAGCTAGCTGCCATTGTTCACGCCTTAAAAATTTGGCGTCATTATTTATATGGGGTTCCTTATGAGATCTACACTGATCACCGGAGCTTGCAGCACTTGCTTAAGCAGAAGGACCTGAATATGCGTTAGAGGAGATGGTTGGAGCTACTGAAGGACTATGATATTACTATTCTCTATCATCCGGGCAAGGCTAATGTGGTTGCCGATGCCTTGAGTCATCGGGCAGAGAGTTTGGGGAGTTTGGCGTATCTACCAGCTTCGGAGAGGCCTATGGCGATGGATGTTCAGGCTTTAGCCAGACAGTTTGTTAGACTGGATCTTTCGGAGCCCAGTCGGGTTCCGGCTTGTGTGATTTCTCGGTCTTCTCTATTTGACCGCATCAGGGAGCGTCAGTTCGACGACCCTCATTTTCTTGTCCTCCAGGATAGAGTTCGGCGTGGTGATGCTCGAGATGTTACCATCGGAGATGATGGAGTTATGAGGATGCAGGGGCGCATCTGTGTGCCCAATGTAGATGATCTTCGAGAGCTAATTCTAGCAGAGGCCCATAGCTCGCGGTATTCCATCCATCCGGGAGCCGCGAAGATGTATCAGGACTTGAAACAGCATTACTGGTGGAGGCGGATGAAGAGGGATATAGTTGATTATGTTTCTAGATGCCTCAACTGCCAGCAGGTGAAGTATGAGCATCAGCGTCCGGGTGGATTGATGCAACAGATCGAGATTCCCGAGTGGAAATGGGAGTGCATTACCATGGACTTTGTATCTGGACTTCCACGGACGGTTAGGAAGTTTGATTCCATTTGGGTCATTGTGGATCGGCTGACCAAGTCCGCCCATTTTATACCGGTGGGCACTACATATTCATCGGAGCGACTGGCGGAGATTTATATCAGGGAGGTAGTTCGGCTGCATGGTATTCCAGTTTCCATCAGTTCAGATAGAGGCACTCAGTTCACTTCACGATTCTGGAGAGCCGTACAACGGGAGTTAGTTACTCGGGTGGAGCTGAGCACAGCCTTTCACCCCCAGACTTATGGGCAGTCTGAGCGCACTATTCAGATTTTGGAGGATATGCTCTGTGCGTGCGTGATTGAGTTTGGAGGTTCATGGGATCACTTCTTGCCACTGGCGGAGTTTGCTTATAACAACAGCTACCAGTCTAGTATTCAGATGGCACCGTACGAGGCCCTATATGGTAGGAGGTGCGGGTCTCCCGTGGGTTGGTTTGAGCCGGGCGAGGCCAGATTGCTAGGTACTGATATGGTTCAGGAGGCTATGGACAAGGTCAAGGTGATTCAGGACAGACTTCGTGCGGCCCAGTCTAGACAGAAGAGTTATGCGGACGAGAAGGTTCGCGATGTGGCTTTTATGGTGGGTGAGCGGGTTCTGCTTCGAGTCTCGCCCATGAAGGGCGTTATGAGGTTTGGGAAGAAAGGAAAGCTGAGTCCTAGATTTATTGCACTACAAGAAATTCGTTATTTTTTGACTACTAAAATAGTCGGAAAATAGTCGGAAAAATGCCTGTTCCGACTACTTTCTGACTGATTTAGCGTAGTCGGAAAATGATTGGTCGGAAAATAGTTTCCGACTACTGTAGTCGGAAATTTCCGACTACATTAGTCGGAAAATATTTTCCGCCAAATATTTAAAAAACCAGCTATATTCCGACTGAACTAGTCGGAAAATAAGAAAAAATATTATTTATTTTCAAAAATATTTCCGACTACTGTAGTAGGAATATTATACTAATAATAAATATTTATTAGTTATTTTATTATAATTTCCGACTACAGTAGTCGGAATCTGTAATAATCCAGCATCCCATTATGACAATCGTAGTCGGAAAATCATTATGCTGCACACACTTTTCGACTACAATAGTCGGAAAACTGAATTAAAATTTGACAGCAACCATCCATTTTATTGGCACATCACCTCTGAAATATATGATATTATGACCAACCAATTCCAACATCAGCAAACATTCAAAGTTCATAATGTCAAACCAAAACATTACTTAACGTCGAAATATTTAATATAAAGTCTAAGTAGCTAATACATATCAACACTAATATAATAAAGTCTAAACATAAATATACCACATCATTCAAATCTACCATAAAGTCTAAATATAAAATTTAAATATCCAAGAACACTAATCAACCTTAAATCACTACTACACATCAGAATCAGACTCTTCATCATCGTAAAAGTCGGGCATATGTTTTTTCATGTATTTATCTATTCTAGCAATGTAAGCTTCGGATGTCTCACATCGTTTCGACAACTCCTCAATATTCTTTTGCATTGCTCCCATTTCTTCCTGATTAGGAGCATCCGAAACTAATGGCGATGGACGAAAAGAGGAAGGCCGTTGTACTCCAAGCCCGTAAACTCTTCCTTTGGATACACCACCTGCAACATCCGTCCATATTGAAGTCATAACATCGGGTGACGGTTGGATTGGGGTACCATCATCAGAAGCAGGCTGCATCTGACACCATTCATCCAATCTTCTATGGAATCCATCCTGAAATAAAAGTAAGGATTATATAAATAAATAATTTTATCGCTGAAGATTTAAAAAGCGAGAACAAAAGGCTAAATAAAGAACTAATGTTTATCACTGATGCTTCTTTCTATAATAGGCGATACCCAAACCATTGGCGGAGGAAAGGTAAAATTACGCCCCAGCCGATGGAGCCGCCGGGCGGCAGCATATCGGCGCGTACGGACCATCAGAAAGATCCCCAACAAAAAGCGAACCTACTAGCAGAAGGAATCCCAGCAAGTAGGCCCATTGTGAGTCGACTAATGGTCATTATGAATCTCAGCAAGTAGGCTCATTATATACTAATAATATAAGGAATTTACATTACAAGTGACCATATACTGATGTTTCTGATCTACCATTGCAGGATACCTCTGTGGCCGTATATAAGATAAGATTAAGTTCCATCTGTATGTTGGTGATACCTCAGTTTAATGGAGCATTATACTTTTACCAAAATATTATTTATCCAAGTTTGCCAGTGAAACTACTTGATGTCAACCTATATACTGTCACTGAATGGTTTAATGAGCTAAAGAAAGATCTATTTATCAAGAAAGAGAAGTTGCTGGCTGTAGCAGAGAGGTCTTTTGAAGAGAATGAATCTGAAACTCTGGCAAAACATACTGCAAGCAAGGTGATTTACATTGTATACAATCGACATTATAAGAAATTCTTACGAACCAGGTTATGTTTTTTAACCATTTGAAGAAGTTCCCAATTTTGATACTCCCTTATTCCAGCTTTCGGATCACCATTTGTTGTTGATAAACCGAGCATGTAATCAGCAACTTGGTGATTAACATGACCACAGCAAAATTGCAGGTTGGAAGTATGGTTGAAAATGGAGTTCAGATTGAGAAGAAAGCAAGTTCAGCTATACAGGTCTATGAACCACCCATTCGAGCAAGTGTTGAAGTGATCAAACTGCCCGAGACTTCTTTTAGACAGAAATTCCAGACAAGGTGGACATGTGAAATATGTCAAGTGACAAACTCATCAGAGCAGAATTTACAATCCCATCTTCGTGGGAGAAGACACCTGGCTGCGGCTAAGCTAAGGTGCCATTTCTGTAACTTGAGGTGCTCCGGAGAGATTGATATGATTGCACATCTTAAGGGGAGGAAGCACTTGACAAAGCTTCAAGAAGCTTTTGCTGGTGCTAATACGGGAGCTTCATAGAGATATTTGAGTTTTGTTTAATCAGGGCATGTCTATAGACAAATTTGTTTGTTAATGGTCTATGTCTAAAGATGACATATCGATATGGATTCTAGTTATGTGTACTGGTAGTTTACGAAAAGATATATACAGGTAAGTGGGAATATGATCTTACATATTGTTCTGATGCACGTGTCTCAACCCATCCTTCCCTTGAACCGTCTTTCTTCTTTTTCTTATGTGTCTCCGCAAAGACCTCGGCATCAGACACTGGTCCCCCTTTTAAATTTTCCTGCAAATAAAATATACCAAACTTCATACGGACAGAATTTGAAACTCCCCATTAAATATACCAAACTTCATACAGACAGAATACTATATAGATGTATAACTAAAAAACAAATCATGCCATTGTTGGTTGCTAAGTGTTAACATCACTTAAGGAGCAACTGTTTCGACATATCCATTCATGTACAGCAGATGCTGTTATTAAGATGATTCATCATGAAGGATTCAGAAGCTTCTATCAGGGAATGCGCACAAAGATAGTAAAAAGTGTCTTTGCAGCCTCTGTACTTTTCATGGTGAAGGAAGAGCTTGTTAAATTGTATGCGGTTCTGGCTAACAGGTTAAGTGTTAACATCACTTAAGAAGCAAGGTTAAGGTTAATATTTAGTTTGCAGTGAATAGATGTCTATGTAAATCTCTTTGCTGCATAATTATAAATGATTGTACTGTATTCAAAGGTTTCTTTCTTTCACTCCTAATTCATTTTCTCTCCATAAAAATTCAAATTTGAAATTTATATAGGGGTTTTGTTGATCACAAAATATATTATCTAAGTTTTATGGAGTAAAAGATCTAATATATTCTATAAAAAACATTGTTCAGATTACTTCTCTAGAGAAAGCTCTCAAAGATAAAAAGGTAGCTCAGCTGAATAAAACTATTATCTTCGAAACATACAAACTATCCTTAAGTGATGTTAACACTTAGCAAGCTTGAATCTGAAATACAAAGTTAATGAACAATTCAGACCTTAACATAGTCCCTAGACACCATGATCCCTTAGTATAGCAAGACCATTACACCCAACAATTTTAAACAAAAGAAAATCAACCCATGACAGCTTAGGACTAGCATTCAACAAGGACTAGGCATTCAACAATAAAACAAATCCAGAATGATAAGATTACCCGTGAAGAAAAAGAGTGAATAAGAAAAGATTAAGCTTTCTAGTGAACATTACCAATCTCTGTCGATGCGCAGCAAAACTCATAGATCCCCGGTGTGCAACGAGCCACCCTTTTGAGAGGCTCGTGCTGCCTTTGCTCGTTCGCTCTTCGCCTTAAATTCAGGACTATCCCATATTGCTAAAAATTTTAACCACACATCCTTTCTTAGCCAACCAGGATTCTTTCTTGTCTCGAGCTTCAAACAATGAACTTGTAATCATTCTTTTTGCTTTCTTCTCGTATATATATTTTATTTCATTGTCATATCTTTGCTCCCACACACACTTAGTCTGCAAAATAATTAAATAAAGTAGGTAAAATTGGATATTTGATATATAATTTAAAAATAAGGTTTATACGTACCCTAAATTGATTCCACATTTTATCTCTGATCTCATATGGAATCTCTTTCCATCTACCCCAAGCATCATCGTAAAGCGGCTTCATAGACTCTATAATCATATGTGCGCCAGCAAATGAAGGGAAAAACCTGTATTAAAATTAACATATGTAAAATGTATATTCAACAGAATAAAAATAAACATAAGTATTACTTACCCATCTTTCTCATCCGGAACGATAATCAGCCTACCATATATATCAAATTGTGGAGTCACTTTACCACTTCGACCCCGAGAAGCTGCTGGTGTAGCACTACCAATGGATGGTGATGTTGGTGTACCAGAGTCTCCAATATGTGACCTAGATACGCTAGGTGTGCTTGATACCGGAGATGCAGCTGGACTCGATGAAGTAGGCAGTGCTGATGAGCTACCTTGTTGACTAATATGAAAACCAGGAGAACAAGTTATATTTGGTGTGGGAATAAAATTAAGGTTAGAGCCAGAGTTCGGGCCAACTGAAGATACAGAAATGTGAACAGGCCCAGGTGGCGGCATAAAAAATGTTGGTGGCAATGAAGTCGACTGAGGAGGAAAAGTAGGAGGAGGCCCTATATGTGGAGGAGAGTGACCTACAGTTGGACATTGTAATTGAGTCCCCTTACGCTTACGGCGTCGACGGTCGCTACCCCCAGATGCCATCTACGTAACATAACCATAAAAAAAAAATAAAGAAACAATACAAAAACATAAAGAATTAGATGATTAGGAAAAAATATAAAGAGATAAAATCTTCAACATATTAGAAGATTAAGAAAAAAAAACATAAAAATCTTACAAAATAATAAAAACATGAAGTAATTCCTCAACAAATTAGATGATTAAGGAAAAATATAAAAATTTAAGAAATAATAAACACATAAAGTAATTTTCAACAAATTAAATAATTAAAGAATAACATAAAACCTAACGACATACTAAAAACATAAAATAATTCTTAAACATATTAGATAACTAAGGAAAAATATAAAATTTAAAGAGAGAAAAAAAAATCCAACACGTCAATCATCATCATTTGATTCATATTCATTATTAGATTCTTCCTCATCACTTGTTCCATTGTCGTCAAGAAATTCTTCTCCATCGCTTGTTTCATTTCCATCAGATAATTCTTCCTCATCGCTTGTTTCATATTCATTGGTTGGGTCTTCCTCCTCATTTTCCCTAGATGCTCCTTCCCCATCATCATTTAAATTTGATCCAAGGACAGAAATATCAAATTCTTCGTAGATGCCTTCGCTATGGTGTAATTCACCTGCTAATTCATCATCTACCACTGCTTCAATAGTTGAAATGTCATTTTGGTAAGCTACATCCAAAACATCCTCGACTTCCACTCTACCCACGGGTTTTGTTTTAATAACCACCCTCCATGAGGACTTATTCTTGCACAAAGGATAAGGAGTGTAATACACTTGTTTTACATTTTGTGCAATGATAAATGGATCATAGAATGGATAATCCCTTGTGTGCTTAATTTCAACTATTTTGTACTGGGGGTGCACCTTCGTACCTCTATTTGGTGATGGATTATACCACTTGCACCGAAAGAGTACCAACTTTTTCTTTGGCCAACCAACACTGTACTCGAGTTCTAAAATCTCTTGAATCGTACCATAATAATCAACATCCCCTTCACCTTTCACCCACACCCCACTATTATTGGTTTTCTTGCCCTTAGACCATTCTTCTGTATGGAACTTGTACCCATTAACACAATACCTAGACATACATCTGACTTTAGGATCAGGTCCCCAAGCTATATCATTCAGAAATTGATCACATATGCCATTAGCTGGATTATGAACCTATATAGAATTAGAGAAAATTTAGAATTTTAAATTACATGTAATTAATTTGCAACTAACAAAAACCATGTTAAATATTAAGTAACACTTACAAATTCTCTAAACCACTTTGCTAACGTAGGATAAACAACATTCTGCCCGTATGTACCCACAAAGTAACTGTCCAACACAATTATAATATTTATTAGTTAAAACAAGGACCTGAGCTTGTATGAAATTTGGTAATATAAATATATATTTACCTATAATAAGGTTGGACTTCAGGGCAATTCAATAGTACATGTGTTGTAGCAGACACTAGTTCCTTCTCAGTCAAAATTCGCGTTGAACTATTTTTTGGACCACCTTTTCCTGGTTGATTGAATATGGAAAATGGTGGTGCTGAAGGATCATTACTTCCTCCGTCGTCATGTCGATTGGGTCTATTTCTCAAACATGTCACATCATGTTTAAAATAATATGAACAAAAATAAGAAGTTTCTTTAGCGAGATATGCCTCACATATCGATCCCTCAATTCTTGATCTATTTTTGACGGTTCGCTTACATTTGCCAATAATCCTGCGTAGTACGATTTCTTAGATGGAATAGTATTTAATTAAAATAAACAAAGGGCAAATTATTAAAAATCGTTTATTAATTACCTCTCAAATGGATACATCCATCTATACTGAACTGGCCCTCCAAGTCGTGCCTCTTGCGGAAGGTGAATTGGAAGATGCTCCATTACATCGAAGAAACCAAGAGGAAAAATTTTCGCCAACTTATTTAGAGTTAGGCGAATATTACTCTCCATGTAAGTTAAATTCTCCATCCTCAATGTGCTAGAACACAACTCCTTAAAAAATAAGCTTATCTCTGTGATAGGCTTCCATATTCTATCAGGCAAGGCATTGAACGCAATAGGCATCAATGATTCCATGAAAATATGACAATCATGGCTTTTCATTGACATCAACTTCCCTTCTTTCATGTCAACACACCTAGATAAGTTTGACGCATATCCGTCTGGCATACTCAAATTCTTAACCCACTGACAAATCTCCCTTCTCTCATCTAAAGTGAATGTGTAACTGGCCTTGGGCTTCTGAATCTTGTTATTCATGTATGTAAGGTACAACTCACTTCGCGTACAATATTCCTTTAAGTCCATCCTGGCCTTCAAGTTATCTTTTGTCTTGTTATTGACATCCATCACAGTATTAAACAAGTTATCAAAAAAGTTCTTCTCAATATGCATGACGTCGAGATTATGCCTTAGAAGATTATGCTTCCAATAAGGTAACTCCCAAAATATGCTCTGTTTAGTCCAGTTATGGGAAACACCATAACCAGGTATCTTATTATGCAATAGAGACTCTGTTACCTTAGGTAGATCCCTAACTCTATTCCAAATTTCTTCTGGCGACAAGACTGAAGGTGGCTCTTCATAATCAGTTTGATTCTTCATAAATGCACTAGTGTTTCTCCTAAATTCATGATCCATTGGCAAGAAACGACGGTGACAGTCAAACCATGTGTTCTTACCTCCATATTTCAAAGTGAACGCTTTTGTGTCTTCCATGCAAGTCGGGCAAGCTAACTTTCCAGCAGTAGACCATCCGGATAGCATTCCATAAGCAGGAAAATCATTTATAGTCCACATTAAAGCAGCACGCAATCTGAAGTTTTGTTCAGTTGATATATCATAGGTTTCCACACCTTGATGCCACAATAACTTTAACTCATCAATCAATGGCTGCATGTATACATCAATCAAACTTTTTGGATTACGTGGACCTGGAATAATGCAAGTTAGAAACAAATATGGACTTGTCATACAAAACTCTGGAGGAAGATTATACGGCGTAACAAACACTGGCCAACATGAATATGGTACGGCAGAGACTGCAAATGGAGTGAATCCATCAGCACATAATCCCAACCTAATATTTCTTGGTTCACTTGCAAAGTCCGGGAACACCCTATCAAAATGCTTCCATGCTTCTCCATCTGACGGATGACATAGAACACCGGTTGCCCTTCTACGTTCATAGTGCCATCTCATATGAGGAGCGGAGCTCATTGATGCATACAACCTCTTTAACCTTGGTATAAGGGGTAAGTAATGCATCGCCTTCACTGGAACTTTCTTTTTATTAGCATTTGTAGCCTCCTTATAACGAGGTTGGTTACAAAACTTACAATTTTCTAACGCTGCATCATCCTTATAAAATAGCATGCATCCTTTCATACAACAGTCAATCCTCTCTGATGAAAGTCCTAACTTGGACACCAATTTCTTTGCAGTATAGAAATCTTTGGGTAAGTCAATTTTATTCGGATTCAGTTCATTCATAAGCCCAATGATAGAATCCATGCCCGCTTGAGAAATAGAACTATCAGATTTGATAGTTAGTAATCTAACTACAACAGACAATTTAGAATGCATTGAGCCTTCATACAATGGACGACTAGCTTCCTCTAGTTGTTCATAAAAGCGCTTAGCCTCATCATTTGGTTCGGATTGATCCCCTGGGAACATCTCAAAAGCATCTCTCATCATTTCATTGAATCGAGAATTTTCAAAATTATTCTCTACTCTAGGACTACCCTCACCACCAAAAGAATTATGAAAATCATGATTCTCTCCATGAACAGTCCACACATAATAATTTTCTACAAATCCATTCTTGTAAAGATGAAGTTCAACTACATCCGGTCTTAATAACTTGACACACTTGCATTTAACACAAGGGCACCTAATTGTCCCTTCAATAAGAAAATCATTCAGCGATTTCACCTTAGCAATAAACTCCGCAACTCCTTCTATAAATTCATCCCTCAATCCGGCATGATTAGGATGAGTCCTATTATACATCCATCTACGATGTTCAAACTCCATCTACATCAAGAGAAAAAACTATTGAGATATTCTTCTAAAGGTTCCTACTTTGAATAATTGTAATACCTTCAACATTTAAAAAGTAATGTCAAACAAACGAATTAAATTTTGTTGGCTGCACCACATTTCAAGAAAATATAGCCATTAACTCAGTAACTTGAAGGGAGGTGACAGTGAAAATGATCAAAATGCAGAAAGCAAAACAACAAGCATATACTCATCAATTCTTAAAATGCTAACAAGCTTAGATTATTGTAAAAGTTCTTTTGAACTATAAGCTTCACTATTCACAAATCAAAAGATATCATCCAGTATATACTCATCAATTCTCAAAATGCTAACAAAATGTAAAGGAGAAAAATTGGAAAAGTAGTGTTGCTACTAAAGGAATTAATTAGTTGATGAAATATTAGTTCATGGTTACTACACCAACTGAAGATATACTTATAGTCGTGGAGCTGTTATTTGCACTTGTTTCCCTCAAAGTGGAGTGTAACTTAACTAAAGTGAATGATAATTTGGCTTATTTTTCAATGGAACCCATGTTATCCAAGATTATTGTTGCATGTTACAATTACAATTGCTCTATTGACATAATAAGTGTTGAACAAATGCTTTGTGTTATGAATTCAGCCTTCTATCATCCAAAGGATAGAGAAAGCAAATCTACCAATTACAACAATCACAACTAAATAAAAAGAAGATATGAGAAGGAGCGGCAGAAATATAAGTTTAAAAAGAGGCGAGATACATAGTTGACGAATATAAATGACATTCCTGCATTCTAAGTTTGTTTCTGTTGTATGATAGAGTATTAATATCTTTGAAGGCAGCAATTGGCAACAGCAAGATCTTGTTAGCAGAGAGATAAGGAATTCGGCTTTTACACTTTTAAAAAGTCCTTATGTTTCTAGTCGTAAAAGACCAAACAGGTTCTAGTTCAACAATTTCTTAGCAACACTGTGTTCTTTTAAATAAGAAATCCTCTGAATGTGCATCCTAACTACAGAAACCAGTAGATTTTGGTGCAAGCAGTGCAAATATTTATATTTTCATATTTTCATCTGGCGACCAATAGATTCACAGACCAAAGCACAGTAAAATCGAATAGATTCACAGACCAAACCACAGTAAAATCGAATAGATTCACAGACCAAAGCATAGTAAAATCGAAACCCTAGTGGTACCATTGATTTTGCACAGTAAAATCGAAACCCAAATCTTGGTCGACGACTAGACGGGAAAGAGAGAGAGAGCGAGCGTACCTGAAGAATAGCTGATTTTCCCAGCGCCGTCGAGAGAAAGGCAGGAATACAGAAAGAGAGATATCGACAGTGTGAGAGAAATTGTGGGGAAAAAGAATTAGAGAATAAGGTTACTGGAAAATAATTTAACATTTCCGACTACTGTAGTCGGAAAATATATATTATTTAAATAATTTAACGTTTCCGACCACTTTAGTCGGAAAATATATATTATTTAATTTTTTAAATTAAAAAATTCAGACTACAACAATCGGGAGCACTTGGTCAAAAATGGGTTTGACTTTAATTAGCTAATGTTTCGACTATAGTAGTCGGAAAGTTTTACGCGGGCAATTTCCCGCGAAACTTTTTAATTATATTTGTCGAAAATATATTCTTAATAATTTTTAAAAATAAATTAAAAATTAAATATCAGATTTCCGACTACAGTAGTCGGAAAATTGCGACTGACATTTTGTAGTCGGAATTTGTAGTCGGAAATAAGGTATTTTCTAGTAGTGTTGGCCCTTTTGAGATTTTGAGGCGTGTTGGGGAGGTTGCTTATGAGTTGGCCTTACCTCCCAGCCTAGCCGGAATTCACCCCGTATTTCATGTCTCCATGCTCCGGAGATACCATGGTGACCCGTCGCATGTGTTGGATTTCACGTCTGTTCAGCTAGACAAGGATCTGTCTTATGTTGAGGAGCCAGTAGCCATTCTAGATAGGCAAGTCAGAAAGCTAAGGTCAAAGAACATCGCTTCGGTAAAGGTTCAATGGCGGGGCCAGCCGGTCGAGGAGGTGACTTGGGAGACCGAGCAGGATATGCGCAGCCAGTACCCTCATCTTTTCACTACTCCGGGTATGTTTTCTATGCTCGTTCGAGGACGAACGAATCTTTAAGTGTGGGAAGATGTAACGACCCGACCGGTCGTTTTAGAAAATTACGCCCCAATCCCTAATTTAACTGTTCCCCTAAGTTCATTTCTGCTATTGTGGTTTGCCGGAAGAGTCGGTTCTGAAATTTGGAACATTTTGGGACACTTAGTCCCTGAATGGGAGCTTTAAAGCTAGAAAATGGTCCGTAGCCGGAACAGTGTTAAGACGATATCGGAACGGAAGTCCGATGGTTCCATTAGCTCCGTTAGGTGATTTCGGGGTTGGGAGCGCATTCGGAATGTATTTTGGAGGTCCGTAGCTCAATTAGGCTTGAAATGCCGAAGTTTGAAATTTTGGCGAATCCGAACGATAGGTGAGATTTTGATCCGGGGTCGGAATGGAATTCCGACAATTTCTGTAGCTTCGTTATGTGATTTTGGATATGTCCGCAAATTTTCAAGTCATTCAGAAGTCGTTTGGTCGGGTTTTAGATCGAATGTGTAATATTCAGAGAGTTTTAAGAAATTTAGGCTTGAATTCGATGTGAATTATGTGTTTTGATATTGTTAGACGTGTTTTGAGGATTGGAACAAGTTCGAATAAGGTATTAGGATGTGTTGGTGTGTTTGGATGAGGTCCGGGGGCCTCGGGGTGGTTTCGGATGGTTAAACGGGAGAAAACATGAAAAAAAAACAATGCAGGTTTGGGGTTCTGTTCTGCTGTTTTCGCTCCTGCGGAAAAGGGAGCGCAGGAGCGAGTCCGCAGGAGCGGACAAGTGAACGCAGGAGCGGAAGTGATCGCCGAAGCGGATCCTGGTCCGCAGAGGCGGCATCGCTGATGCGGAAAGAGGATCGCATAAGCGGTCCGGAGTTGCGAAGGGGAGTTCCGCAGAAGCGGACTCTGAGGCGCGTAAGCGGAATGTTTCGCAGGAGCGGAGGATGATTCGCAGAAGAGGTCTCGCGGAAGCGGCCCTAGGCTCGCAGAAGCGGAATGGGCCAGCCAGGTCTGGGGATCGCAGAAGCGACCACGTGGTCACAGAAGCGGTTTCGCAGAGGCGGAAATGGTCCGCAGAAGCGGAAATCGCAGAGAGTTAATTGTATCAGAAGTTAGAAAATTTCAGAAACATTCCAACATTTGGGGTCTCAGCTTAAGAGGCGATTTGGGCAATTTTTGAGGGAGATTCAAGGAAATCATCAGGTAATCAACTATGGACTCATCTTATGATTAGTATTGGTAATATTATGCAATTATACCATGAAAATGGAGGAATTTGGGGTAATTTATGGAGGATTTAGCCCAAGGCTTGAACTTTAGAAAATCAAGGTTTTGAATGGGCAAATGGAGTCCGAATTTGGTAAATCTTATATGCTTAGACTCGTATTGAGATAAGGAACCCGAATATATAATTTTCGTGATTTTTAGATAAGCGTACCGAAAGTCGGGTTTTGGCAACTTGTGGGTTTTGGCGTATTTTGAGTTGTTTTGATTGGGTAATGCCCAATTGACCTATTTTGATATGATTCTATTGATTTTTATCAGATACTACACCTGTGGAGGCCGACATTCGCGGCAAGAGAGTTGTTTCATAGCGGTTTTGTACCGGAGTCGAGGTAAGTGGCTTGTCTAACCTCGTGTGGGGGAATTTTCACCCCTAGGATATTATGTGATAGTTTAAATGCCTTGTACGCGAGGTGACGAGTGTGTACATGCGCTGGTTGTTGAACACGTACTTTATTTAAAATGTTCAATGAGCGATATTCCTGTCTTTGGCTGTTAATTTGATATTTTTACCCGGTAGTGGTTAGAAAAGCATGATTAGGTAGCACTTAACTGTTTAATTCCCTAATTGCCTTATTTGAACTCCTTGATAATTATTGGCATTATTTTTTGGTGAAGTTATAGTTAAGCATAATTATTCTCTCTGTGGATTCCTTTATTGGCTGTGCTTGTGGATTGCGGGTTCGATTCCCGGAGACCCAGGGCTATGGGTTCGATTCCCAGAGACCCGGCGTGATATTGGTAGGGACTACGGGTTCGATTCCTGAGATCCTGAGTTATTGGTAGGGACTACGGGTTCGATTCCCGAGATCCCGAGTTATTGGTAGGGACTATGGGTTCGATTCCCGAGATCCTGAGTTATTGGTAGGGACTACGGGTTCGATTCCCGAGATCCTGAGTTATTGGTAGGGACTGCGGGTTCGATTCCCAGAGATCCTGAGTTATTGATTATTTATTGAGACATGGGCTGCGGGTTCGATTTCCGGAGACCCAGAGGTACTGGCAATGGGACTGTGGGTTCGATTCCTACAGGTCCTGGACTTGTTTTATTGAGTTGGCTATTCGTTGTTAGCTTAATTGTAGACGATTGTAGTAATTATCTTATTGTTGCTAGTTCGAAAATTTATTATTCATTTAAACTGCTTATTATTGTTATTATCATTGTATTATTGTTTTTCTATATAGGGCCCTGACCTTCCTCGTCACTACTCCATTGAGGTTAGGCTTGGCACTTACTGAGTACCGCTGTGGTGTACTCATGCTACTCTTCTGCACACTTTTGTTGTGCAGATCCAGGTACATCAGGGCAGGCTCACACCAGGTGATTCAGCAGTGTTTTGGGAGACCTCGAGGTATGATCTTCTACGTCCGCGGATCCGGAGGCCTTCCTTCTATTCTAGTGCTAGTAGATGATTTTCCTTCATTCCGTTGTTAGATACTCCTTTTACATAGAGCTACAATTGTATGATCTCTTTTAGTCTATGTTACCCGTGGGATTCCGGGTCTTGGTAGTGTTTTAAACAGCGTATTTGACTGGTGTATGTGCCAAGCGGCATGGATTGCATTCCTTTCATCTTATTTTCCGCTAATTCTTATTAAATGTTCATAAACTGGTATATTCCGCAACGTGTTAGGCTTACCTAGTCGTGGGGACTTGGTGCCATCACAACATATTTACGATTGGTGAACTAGGGTCGTGACAGTTTCCCTTTGACACAATGCTCGCAAAACTCCAAATTGCAAGCCTCTACACCTTTCAACAATCCTTGATCTGATAGAGCTTTCAAGGATTTTCCTCCAGCATGTCCCAAGCGCATGTGCCATAGCCTGGTTGTTTCTGCCTCTTTGTTGTCGCTGTCCCAATAACTGTACTACCGAGATAACGGTACATGTTATTGTTCTTCCGATTGGCCTTCATTACCACTAGTGCACCGGAGCATACTCTCATCACTCTATTTTCTGCAATAATTTTAAACCCTTTTGATTTCAGGGCTCCCACAGAGATGAGATTTTTCTTCAAACCCGGTACATATCAAACATCTGTTAATGTTCTGATAATTCCATCATGGTTCTTTAATCGGATTGAACCATTTCCATATGAGGTAAGAAGGTTGTTATCCGCTGTTTGGACGACTCCATATTCTCCTTCTTGAAAGTCCACGAACCAATCCCTATTGGGACACATATGATAGCTACAAGCCGAGTCCATTAACCATATGTCTGATGATGTTGAGGGTCCGTTGTAACTAATGAGAAATCTGAATCATCACAATCAGCTACATTTGAATCCATAATGGCCTTTCCATTGTTATGTTTGCCATTATTATTCAACTTCGGACAGTCTTTCTTCCAGTGCCCCTTTTCTTGACAAAAGGCATATTAATCTTTGCTGGGTTTAGATCTTGACTTAGATCTTCCTTTCCTTGTCGTCGTTTAATTTTGCGGACGACCCCTCACGAACAGTGCTTCTCCTTCTCCGCCCTTCTGTTTTTCTCGCTTTCTTTGTTCATAGCTGTACAAAGCTGAACAAACTTCTCTGAGATAAACTTCGTCATTTCTATGGAGTAGAGTAGTTTCAAGGTGCTCGTACTCGTCAGGAAGTGACGCCAACAACATCAAGGCCAAGTCACCATCATCGTAAGTTGTATCCATATTTTGCAAATCTGTGACCAACTTAGTGAAACTAGTGATATGTTCATTCATCGTGGTACCAGGAACATAGGTGAAGTGAAACAGTCTCTTCTTCATGTACAATTTATTTTGACTGTTTTTCTTCAAAAATTTATCCTCCAGTGCTTTCCATAATTTACTTGCAGAAGTTTCCTTTGTGTATGGATATTTCTGCTCTCTAGCAAGGTAGGATCGAATGGTACCGCAAGGTTCTCATCGAACGAGAAGTTCGAAGATGGAGACGCAACACGGTTGATAATTCTCCAATCTTCTTCTCCAATACCATCTGGTCTCTTTTCTTCAATAGAAAGATCTAGCCTTGTTGAAAAAGGACATCTAAAACCTCGCCTTGCCACATCCCAAAATGTCCGGACCCGTCAAAAATTTCTACCGCAAATTTCGTATTTGACACAATTCTTGTCATAAGCGAAGATGCCAATGATGACGTATTGCTGACACTTGATGTAGATTCTTCTTGTTTATTGTCTCCCATCTTTGACATAAATATTATTTAATAGTTGACGACACAAATCAAGATTATTTCATTTCTGATGTGGAAGATCAGACTAAGCTGCAACCACAGAGCATACCGAGATAATACCTTGGCTCTCATACCAATTAAATCTTTTCTGATGTGGAAGATCAGACTACACTGCAACCACAGAGCATACCGAGATAATACCTTGGCTCTGATACCAAATATTGCAGAAGCCAAATGTATATAGTGTGAATGAGTCACAACTAATATACCAAAATTATGGCAGCCATTAAATAATAAATAAGACAATAAAGTAACAATAAAAGGAACACCAGAATTTACGAGGTTCGGCTAATTTTGCCTACTTCTCGGACACAACCAATATTTTATTCCACTCCAAAATACAAGTGAAATAATACTAAAAAGAGAAGATACAAATGCCTTAAGAAGATAAGAAGGCAAATGAGAGGTATTTAAATCTTAAACATTAGGCCTTCTTTTATAGGGAAAAATCCCCCCAACTTAAGTCTCCCACCGATGTGGGACTACTATTTGCCATATTCAACAAATATAGTTAGTAATTTTCTATCTTCTAAATAAAGGATTGCTACAAGATTAATATAGAGAAGTACACTTAAAGTTTGCTACCAAACGAGCAAGGCAAGCGACTGTCTATTTCAGACAAAAAAATGCAGAGAATATGATTGGATGTTGTTGATGATCCTAAAAAGAGGATAGCATACAACTTTCCAAATAAATCATTTCAGCGCTACAGGGCTGGGTTGCAAGGTATAGGGACTTCCGCCCAAGGCGAGGTGATTGATAAGTCGACTATATCGTCTATGGAACAGAAGATCGCAAAGCTAACAACAGAACTTGAAGAGACAAAAGCTAGAACAAAAGGAGAGATGAGCAATTTGGTATCCTTCAAGTTCAGCTAGAAAGGAGGGACGAATAATTTAATCTCCTTCAAAGTCAGCTGGCCAATCTTCTTGCTAGTGGTACTTTCCCCATTCTCTGATCTCGTGAGCCTTCCCCATGTGCCGACAATGAAGGTTCTACGAGAGAAGATGGTGTATTGCTAAATAAATTATTGAACTTGTCAATATTTAGTTGAGACTAGTTTTGAATGATGACTGTATTATTATTTTGTTATTGAATATTTTAGTAGTTGTTGTGGTGATTGTTATTAGTTGTTGTTGTTGTTGTTGTTGTTGTTGTTGTTGTTGTTGTTGTTAGATAATGGTTGTTAGTATTAGTTAATAGTTTTTGTTAGTTAATTGTTATTGTTGTTGTTATTATATTCATTGTTGTTGATCAATTATGGTTGAAAGACAGTAATGTAATGTGCAATTATAGGATGGATATTGGTTGTAATTGGCAGGTGGTGTAGCTTAAAAGCAGACATTTTCTGCTAGTTCATACCAAATTACCAACCGAATTCAGTCGGAAATCTCAAAAAAATTTCCGACCGAAGTCAGAATTATAAATTTATATTTATTTTTTAAAATAAATTAACAGTTTATAACAATTTACAACTAATTATTTAATCAAATAAAATAATTATTATTTTAAATTTTCGACCAAATTCGGTCGTAAATACAACTTAACAAAACTTAATAGTTTCCGACGGATTTCAGCTGGAAATTCAAAAAACAATATTTAATAGTTTCTGATCGATTTCGGTCGGAAATTAAAGTTTGACACTGAGTCAACGCTTTGAAGTTTCGGATCGACTTCGGTCGAAATTTTTTGACCGATTTTGATCAATACATATTACGACCATCATTTTTCCGACCAATTAAAATTTATCTAATTGCACTGTTTTTTAGTAATAGATATGCAAAACTGCAAATGTAAGTACCAATAAAAATTACACGATGCATATGTAGTGTTCTATTCATATTATTTCAGTATGGTCCAAATCCTCCTCCATACTCCTATGATGTGCTTGGAAATCGAAGTGCACAAAATACCAAGTCAATGACCACCCATGCTCTTCCATCCCCTATGTTGACAATAACAAAAATATAGTGTTCTACTATACTGTCTAGTCTTTTTTTTTTTTGTTTTCTATTCGATTTCTCTTCCTCGTATTAGGATTAGTGACGGAGACAGAACTTTTATTAAAGAGATTCAAATATAGATAATGTTAAAAGGAAAAGTTAAAAAAGATTATGCCTGATAGGAGTTGAACCAACGACCTTATAAAAGTTTTAAAACTCGTCAATTACTAAGTTTTGTTTTTGTAATATGTCAAGTAAATTCAAAATATAAAATATAAGAGTATAAACTGATAAATTTTACCTTATATATATAATATAATTTTTCGGCAAAAGGGTTCATATATAGACCCGTCCGCCCACCTAATTTCGCCCTTGATTAGGGCTCTAATTAATCCCGATTCTTGCCATATAAGGTTCATTAAAATAATAAGCACTTCTACCATTATTATTTTGCCTGCACAAAACTCGAACTTCCTCATCTATAAAAGGAGTTAACTTCTTCGCACTCAATCACATACCTTTTCTTCTTTAAAACTGACTTCACCTTATCTTGACTCCCTGTAATATAAACTTTTCTCAGTGCTAATGGCAACATATATATATATATATATATATATATATATATATATATATATATATATATATATATATACTATTTAGGTAATCGATCTCGCTATTCGGTTAAACTGCCAATTATTTATTTATTGATGTATAAATTGAGTCTTTATCTTTTTGCTTGCACAATAAGTTTGTTTAAGACTTGCATATAGTGGTAAAATCATTTAGGAATATTATGAATGAATTAACAATATCAATTTATTCTAATATTTATGGATTTATTTTTTTTAGTGTTTCTACCGAGTCTTTGGAGAAAAAAATCTTCGAAACCATATTTATTATAATTAATACCACATTCTAGAGAGTGCGATGATAAAGGTAGCAGGGCAGAATTGTCTTTTTAACAAAGTCAGAGAAAGGTAATTCTAACACCTGTTTCCTTTGCCATGGCACTTTCTAGAATGGTGGTACTAAGAAAGAGGGATTGAGGGTTTCTGTCGTCTAAAGACTCCGTAGAAAATTATAAAAATGAAATCACAATTATTAATTCATTCTTAAGAATTTCTAGATGACTTTATCACTCAATGTAAGTGTTAGGCAAACTTATTTGTAAAAACAAAAAAAGATAAGATCCTCAATTTAATAAAATCAATAAATAGTAATTGGTTGTTCAACCTAATAACGAGGACGAGGTAATAACCAAGACTAATAAATAGTAATTTGTCTTTGTCTAAAGAAATGCGTTGAGAAAAAGGCAAATATATATAACCTTTCCATGAGATATTGCTTTTTCAACTGTCTCAAAATGAGACAATTTATTTTTTTTGTATGACTAGTGGCGGAATCACATAGTTCTAAAGAGTATAAACTGATAATTTTTTGTCGTGAATTATAAATATATATAGATTACAGTTTCACATCATTAAACGAATACTTAAAATCTTGTTCAGATATTATTTCATTTTTTGTAACGCTTTTTTTGTTAGCCTTGTCTTTCTATGTTTGAAAACTCTTTTAACTTCAAATTTCTCATTTAAACGTCATATGATTAAAATCACAAAAATATATTTTTTGTATGTAGGAAAAATCTTCGTTTTAAAACTCTATGCAAGTCAAATACTTGGATATAAAATGAACCGGAGGAAGCATTATATTGTTTCAATTGGATCCAATGTTATGGAAGTGCAAAAGAGCATGCAACAATGGGAAAGTTTTGACACTATAGTTTTTTTCCTAATCCAGCAACAAAGGAAAGAACTCATCTGACAACTAAAACATTCAAGAAGATTCTGATTATATACTGAATCTTGAATTTTAGAGCCTTGAATCAAAGGTAAAGCTATTATTGTGCGACTTAAAGGTTACGAGTTCAAACCCATGAAGCACTCATTAATGCTTAGATTAGAATAGGTTATATACATCACATCTCTTGGAATGTGGTCCTTCCTTGGACCCTATGTGAATGCGGGTTGTTTTTGCGCACCCGACTGCCCTTTTTTATTCTGATACTGAATTGCAAAGCATAGCATATTACTAAATCTTACATTATAACAAGATACATAATATTGAACACATTTTCACATTCTTGAATTCCTTTTTAATTTCTCATAGTCAGTGACGGATTCAGGATTTAAACGTTGTAGTGTTCTGGCCAGAGGTAAAATTAGTGAATTACTTGTACCATTGAGGATTAAAAGGATTGTAAGTGATGAATAAATTCGTTAAGCTAAGAAGGGAAGCAAGTCGAAGTAAATGAATTTCGCTTAAATTTGATATTTTGGGATAAAATACGGTCCGAGCTAAAAATATATAGTATCTATGGACTAGTATCATACAAGGTACTACATGACCATAACAGTAAGGTGTACAAGATATGTTAAAAGAGGGTAATATTTAATTAAGTAGAGATAATTTTTAAATTATACGTGCAATTGATTAATTACTGGGTAACAGAACATTATCTCGTTAACTAATAAGTGGGTAATTTTTGGATAAGTTTAAATCCACCAACGTGGCAGCCATTAAGATCTAAAATAAATGACTCTTGTATTAAAAGGCAACATGGCATATTTGGAAGTTAATGGGCCCTACCAACTAGTATTCTTGAAGAATTCATTTTCAAAGTGCTAAGCTCCATTGTTGGATAAAAGCAACTTACAGATGATACTACAACAAACCAGCCAAAATAATTCCCTTATCATCTTTCCACATTTCCGTCAATATGTGACATTTTATAAGCATCTGGATAGAAACGCTTGTAGCTTAATTAATGTACATTAATGTCGAAGAGATCACGACAGCATAAATCTCTTTGATATGACAGTGTAAGTTATCAAAACTTAAAAAATACATAATTATGTACATGTGATATACATACTTATAAATTGCCACTGTTCTATATATGTTGGCAAGGTCACCACGTTATGAGGGAGTCTACGATCCGACTGAGAATTTGTAAAGTCTTAGCAACGGAGAAATTTTGCTGTTTTAAAGAAGCACAGTACAATCTTTCTCAAGGATATCATAAGGATTTATTTTCCTACTTTGATCCGCTATTATGTGTTTTCGCAAAAAAATAATTGGTTCATGTATGTTAAGGCTATCCCTTCTTTCTATTGGTATGATCCTTACGATACAAATGAAACGTGCAAATGCATAGATTTCATATATGACTCTATTCATGGAAGTATTAGAAGTACCTATTTTCTTGAATTTTCATATGTATTATTATTCCATCGTATGTTCGTGGGTCTCAGAAAATACATAGAATGACCTTATGATATTAATCTAAGGTGTAATGGTCTTATGACGTATCGAGCGATTTTGTTATTGTATTTCATATGCATTTCATACATTTATATATGTACATTGACCATGACTCAGACGGTGTTATATACGCGTATATACGTATGTATATATATGTATATGGGATATGGGAAAAGGTTACGGTGTTATATACGCATCACCACCTGATCAGCTCGTATATGATGATGATGTTGCCCACAATGAAAATATGATTCAATCGGCGTTATATACACATATATGGGTATGTATTCAAATGGCGTTATTTACGCATATATATGTATGTATTCAAATGATGTTATATGCGCGTATACATATACATATATACATATATGTATATATGTATATATATGTATATATGTATATGTATATATGTATATGTATATATATATATATATATGTATATATAGATATATATATATACACATATATATGTATATATAGATATATATATACACACATATATATATATATATATATATATATATATATATGTATATGTATGTGGGATATGGGAAAGGTTATGACGTTATATACGCACGACCAAACTTTTTTTCGGTCGTTAAAGTCTAATTTTGCTGTTTATATTTACGAAGGGATAATTTCTTGTCGTTAAAAATTAAATAAGCCGGTCGTTAAAATATAGTATATGATAAGCAATATATAAAATTAAAAAAAAAAATAAACATAGGCGCTATAATTTCCCTCGTTTTTTTTACCCAATCCAAGCAGCCCACAAATTAAAACAAAAATAAACTTAGGCGCCAAATTTTCCCTCTTTTTTTTTACCCAATCCAAGCAGCCCACAACCCTATCTCGTGACCACCTCTCCCAAAACAGGCGTTCCCCTCTCTGTTTTATCAAAAACAGACGTGACCACCTCTCCCAAAACAGGACGTTCCCTTCTCTCTGTTTTATCAATTGAAAACAGACGTGAGTACCTCTCCCAAAACAGGACAACGTCCCTTCTCTCTGTTTTATCAATTGAAAACAAGACAAATTGATGTTACAAGACTACACGCACATAATCAGACTTGAGCTATCAAAGGTTTGCAAAGAATCGCAAGTTGGCCTCTTCTCTACAACCTAGGGTTTTATTCCTTCTTGTCAAGGTATATCTGTAAACTTCTATTCAACCTAAATGTTTTCCTTATGTATGAATTAACTCTGTGTTTATCCAATATCAGATTTCTTCTTAGAATTACATATCTTTCAAATATATAATTACATCCAAATTTGAAGAGTATTGTTAATAAAAGTGTTTTTTTGTTTGATTGAAACTAAATACTGCCATATATGATAGATGTCCAAATTTTCAACCTTGATCCATGTATGCAGCTTCAGTCGCGTGAAATATGTGTGTTCAGTCTCTCGATTTTCAGTCTATTTTTAAAGTGAAATATGTGTGAAAAATTACTGTGTTCAGTCTCTCGATTTTCAGATTTTTGTAGTTCTTATACTTAAGTATGGACATTGTTATATGTGTGTATATATATATATATACATATATATATATATATATATGTTATATGTGTGTATATGTATATGTATATATATATATATATATTCAATGTCATTTAAATTTGTTTTAAAACGATTCTATGCACCAGATTATGGCACCTGATAAGCAATGGATGGGACTTGTTCATGATCGACTAGATAATGCTTACATACTTGGGGTAGAGAAATTTTTGAATTATGCTTTTACAAGATTGGAAGAAGCGCGTGAAATACGTTGTCCATGCATCAAATGTTGTAATGCAATTTCAGGAACACGTGAGCTGGTTAGATCATATTTAATAGTACATGGGATAATCCAAAATTATACTTTTTGGTATCACCATGGGGAAAGGTTAGGTGAGGCGCAGTCAGATTCTGAATTTGTAGATGATAATGATATTGAATATGGTGATGGTGAGGATGAAATACATGACATCTTAAGAGATCTTTACCCCAATTTTGATGGAGACAATATGAACAATGATGGTGATGGGTTTCTTGCGGAGGAACCAAATCTTGAAGCAAAAAGATTCTATAGAGTCTTAAAGGATTTTGAGCAACCCTTGTACCAAAGTTCAAAAATTTCTAAACTTTCTACTTTGGTTAAATTGCTTCATATTAAAACTATTGGTAATTAGAGTAACGCGTCATTTACAATGTTGTTGAAGATGTTGAAGGAAGATTTATTGCCCGACGGATCTAATTTGCCAGATTCATATTATGAGGCAAAGAAGGTTATTCGGGACCTTGGGCTATCTTACAAAAATATTGATACATGTAAGAATGATTGTATGTTATATTGGAAGGATAATAAGTTTCTTGAATCTTGCAAAGTTTGTGGCGTATCTAGATGGAAGGAGGATAAACATAGTGGAGAAACCAAATTTAAAAGTGGAGAAAAGATACCATACAAGATTTTACGTTATTTTCCTCTAAAGCCAAGACTTCAAAGATTGTTTATGTCCTCAAAGACATCTTCTTTAATGACATGGCATCATGACAAAAGAGTTAATGATGGAATAATGAGGCACCCAGCTGATTCAATAGCATGGAAAAAATTTGATGAACTTCACCAATCTTTTGCAGCTGAGCCTCGTAATGTTCGACTTGGACTTGCTAGTGATGGTTTTCAACCGTTTAGAAATTCCAAAATTTCATATAGTATTTGGCATGTTGTACTTATTCCTTATAATTTACCACCTTGGCTATGCATGAAGAAAGAGAATTTTATTTTGTCGATGATTATTCCTGGTCCGGAGAGTCCTGGAGATGCTATCGATGTTTATCTTCAACCTTTGATAGAGGAATTAAAAGAATTGTGGGAATCTGGAGTGGAGACCTTTGATGCATCAACTAGACAAAATTTTATGTTACATGCATCTTTGTTATGGACCATTAATGACTTTCCAGCATATGCAAATTTATCTGGATGGAGCATAAAGGGAAAAATGGCTTGTCCATGTTGTAATAAAGAAACTGTTTCAATTAGGTTAGAAAATTGTAAAAAATAATGTTATATGGGCCATCAACGCTTTCTTCCTCTTAATCACAAATGGAGGAATGATAAAGAGTCATTTGATGGTACTAAGGAGCGAAGTTTACCACCAAAAATGCTATCCGGTGATGATATACTTAATCAAATGGCTGATTTAGATGGTTTACAATTAACAAAGGATCCAAAGAAGAAGGTTAAAATATCACATGAGAGTAGGGGTGATAATTGGAATAAGAAGAGTATTTTCTTTGATCTTCCTTATTGGAGAACTCTATTGTTGCGGCATAACTTAGATGTGATGCATATTGAGAAGAACATATTGTGATAATATTCTGGGGACAATCTTAAATGTTAAAGGGAAAATCAAAGACACCATAAACACTCGATTGGATTTGCAAGCAATGAACATTAGAAAAGAATTACATCAAATTAAAAGTGGGGATAAGTATGACTTACCAACAGCATGTTTTACACTATCTCCTGAAGATAAGTATAAGTTTTTCAATTTCCTGAAGAACTTAAAGGTCCCAGATGGATTTTCATCAAATATTTCTCAATGTGTCAACCTTAAAGATCGCAAAATTTCAGGTTTAAAAAGTCATGATTGCCATGTCCTGCTACAATATTTACTCCCACTTGCAATACGCGGTATGCTTAGAAAATCTGTACGAGAACCACTTATTGAGTTGTCATTATTTTTCAATGTGCTTGGAGGAAAATGTTTAAGAATGAATGAATTAGAGCAAATAGATAGCCAGATTCCTAAAACTGAGTGCAAGTTAGAAAAGGTGTTCCCTCCTACATTTTTTGATGTCATGGAACACTTGCCTATTCATTTAGCTAATGAAGCTAAGATTTCTGGACCTATTCAATGTCGATGGATGTACCCAGTGGAGCGATATATATACTTTTTGAAGCCTTTTATTCGTAATAGGGCATGCGTAGAAGGTTCTATTGCAGAGGGATATTTAGCAGCTGAATGTATGACCTTATGTTCAAGGTATTTGCATACAATGAAAACAAAGTTTAATCGCTTTGAACGAAATTATGATGGTGGTGTTATAGAATCTGACGGAGGTTTAGCAATTTTTTATCAATCCGGAAGAGCTTTAAGAGGTGAAAAAATAGTCAAACTTGATTCAAATGATCTGGAGCAAGCACATTTTTATATTTTGAAAAACGACGATGAAGTTCAACCATTTCTTGAGGAAGTAAATAATTTTTATAATAATTTCATACCTTCTCTATTTTTTAATTTAAGCTGACACATTTACACCGTAATTTTGTAGAGAGTTTTCACAAACTCCAGTTGATACCTCTCAAGAAAATTCCGATAGACAATTTATTAGTTGGTTACAAGAAAAGGTGAGTACCAACTAATAATATTATTTTTCAAACTATGTAATTATTATTTGCTAAACTTGTATTTGATCATGATAGGTTGCAAGATTGCAAAAGTACGATGATAGTAAGAAAATGGCAGATTTGCTGTCATTGTCACGTGGTCCCACGCCATATGTGACAAGTTTTCGTGGCTATATTATTAATGGGTATAGGTTTCACGTGTTGGACTATGATAAAGGTTTGAGAACTCAAAATTGCGGGGTGGTTGTAGTTGGAGAGACCGATGAAGAGAATAGAAATATCGATTTCTATGGTGAATTAACAGAGATTCTAGAATTACAATTTGTTCCCGGAAGAAGGGTGGTTTTATTTCGATGTACATGGTTTGATGTGTATGACCAAGAAAAAGGAGTTAAAATAGATGAATATGGCTTTGTAAGTGTTAATCTCAAGCAATTTCTGAAAACAAATGAGCCTTTTGTATTAGCCAGCCAAGCATCGCAAGTTTTTTATGCTGAGGATCTTTCTAATAAAGGCTGGCATGTTGTACAAAAGGTGCAACCTCGTGATACCTTTGACATTCTGCAAAAGAATATTGATGATTTAGAGGAGGAGTTAGATAATTCTTCACAACTAAAAAGGAAAAGAACTCAAGAAGGTTTGGAGTTCTATCACACCTACTTTTAATTTGTTCACTCTTTTATTATAATAAAAGTTCCATACTAAAACTCATTTGATTTACAGGTTAAGTTGCAGGAAAGGAAAAACGTTTCTAAAACTCCACCAATGGATTTCTTCTTAGTTGATTATATAATGGATTGACTCACTAAACATTTGTTTTTTTTCATGTGTTATGTTTCTGTTAATTTTATCCAGTGTTGTTATCTATTGCTATTTAACTTTTTAGTTTGTTTCCTACACCTTCACAAGTTCATATATGATGAAATTGACAGGAATATCTATTAATCAACTAATTTTATTGCTATCAGGCTTACATGGATCCATCAAAATCTTAGAAGTTTGAAATGGTATCAACTTCTAAGACTTTGAAGCATGCATACGTTCCACCTGGTGCCTTAGCAAGGGGACGAGGGAAAAGCTTCAGAGCTTTTGGTTCTATAAGAGTAAACGCTGAACAAAGAAGCGAAATAAGTATATTATTCTCTTAAGTTGTAATTTTTTGTTATTGTCATTGTACTGGATTTTTTTTACTTAATTGTGACTTACAGGTCCATATGAATCTGAAAAGGCCAATCAAGCAAGAGCAAACGCTGAACAGAGAACTTTGATGGGCAAAAATAAAAACTATAATGCAGTAGCTTCTAATCAGAATAAGCTAGCTCAGAAGGATAGTCTTGGGCCTCCTCGTTTTGATCCAATATTGGAATATGATGCTTCCTTTTCTGATGAACCTGGTAATCAAATTTTTGTTCTGCCTCAATACTAGCCTGCTGCCTATTCTGTTTTTTGTTAACTGGAGCTTTCTTATTGCTATTTAACTGTTGTGCACGATTAACTATTATCCAGTCCTCACCCTTACTATTTTTCACTCCAATAGCACTTGATTCGTTGCCCCGAGCAGCTCTTAGATGTGCATTTTTTCTGCAGTTTTTGGTTTTCTTGTCTATGCTTATCTGTTTTGGTAATTTTCTATTTTGTTCAATTTGAGTTGATTTGCTTATACAATCCTCATGCCTACTTCAAATTGAAGATGAACTAGGTACATCCTCTCTCTGCTTTGGTGTTCTATGTGCGTATTTCTGGGACACATATGCCAAAGTTCTATTGAGTTATAATCTTCAACTAATGCTTCTCATTAGTTGTAAAGTTTATTCAGTTATTTAATGTTTGTGAATTCTCATTTCATGGTGCTGATTTTACAATATATTCCAGGAGTGAGATTTGAAGGTATCTTGCGGCAAGCAGCAGATGTTGAAAATGTCGAACGCCGGATACAGGAATATGAACAGGGTATGTTTACTGCAATTCAGTTTCTTTCTTCTTTGAATCTTCTATTGCCAGTACAATATATCTATCTTATTCAATGTTTGTGTTGTGGTCACTTAATGTTTGCCAAAATGTGTTTATCATTCCATCCTTGGCCTTATTTTGACTTGTAAGGGCTGCAGGTTTCAGACTTTCTTTCACTCCCTTTTGATTCACCTCCTGAGTACATGGAATGTAGCAATTGGTCGATCGAAGAATTGCGTTATATGGTTTGATAAGGGTTGGGAACAATTTGTGCAAAATTATAACCTAAGAATTGGAGACTTTGCTGTATTTGAACAGTTGGGTAATATGAATTTCAGTGTTAGCCTTCTTGATTCTACTGGTTGTGACAAAAAGTATTTGATGTTGGAAGATGGTAAACGACAACAAGTACCTTCCCAGGTGAAATCTCCAGATAGATGAGCCTGGCTGAAGATTTTTACTATCTCAATGTTGGCATCATTAGCTTTATGTACTGCACTCCTCTCTAAATACACAATGTCTTTAGTTGCTATTGTCTATACCGATCCTTTGTTTCCACTGCTAAATCTTAGCTTAATTTGCATTATTTCCATGAGATTATATGTCTTTTAGTTGCTATTGTCTATACCGATCCTTCGTTGAAAAGTCAGAAGTTATTTCCTCCTTTCATGAGCATCGTCTATGTCAAGGATTGCAATTACAGAGGCTTTGAAAGTGCTAACAGGTATACAATCTCTAGCATTCTCTCTATCATATTTTTTGGCCTATACTCCCAGTATATGAATGCTATCTTTCTTTCTTATTGTCTCCAGATGTCAGAAATCATCCAGTTCTTATCCATCGCAAGCGCGGAAAGGTGCATTAACTTGATTCGTATTAACTTGGGCAGCTTTTACATGTGCATTTTTTCTGCAGTTTTTGGTTTTCTCATTTATGCTTATCTGTTTTGGTACATTTCCAGTTTTGGTTTTCTGCAGTAACTGAGAACATGTCTGGCCTATTATATTGAATTTCCAGTTTAAGAGAGCATGTTTGGGTGCTTTGTCGATAAGACCTTGAGAAAAACCTTAAACAATACTCAGTATTCTGGTGAGGAATGTACTGACGAGCCTCATAACTTACTCTTAACAATAAAAACTGTTAGGAAAATATCTGACTGTTAGGACATAACAGTCTGGTGGGGTAGTGTTTGTGTAATAGTTTTGGATGGTACCGGTAACCTCGAAGCCGAATTTCTTATAGAAGTTAATGGCATCTTCATTACTTGTCTGTACATGCAAGTAAATATCTTTGATATTTTGCTTTGTACAAAGATAAAGTACATGATTTAACAGCTTTGTACCTGCACAGTATAAGAAACATGATGAATACATAAGCAGCAGTTCAATTTTTTTTTATAGATGGTAACATATACAAGCAACAGTTCAATTATATTAAGGTACCAAGAGAAAGTGAACATCAATTGAATTCTCTGTAGCTACTCATCTTCAGAAATCATAGTTCAATACCTTTTCATAACTCTGAGAGTGTAGCTGCCGCAATTTAATAGAATTCAAAGACTAAAAGAAAAGATACTGATACTAAAAAAAGGATTAAAAAAATGATGCAATTATGGGGGTTCTATCAATACACACACGTTCAGTGATAAAAGTGAAAGGAAAAGAGGAAAGTTTAGTGTTAATATCCACTGCCTTATCTATTTTATTATCACAAAGCAATGTGTTTACTTAACCCTTACACAAGCGTTCTAGTTGTTGTTCTGCAATTTAACTGTTATCTCTTTCCTCTTAACAGAGCTTGTGCTCAACTGTTATACAGCAGAAAAGAATGCTAGAGAATGCTAAAGTAGAGCCACTGGTCTTAAATTTGCTAGAGAACCTGTAGAGCCACTAGTCTTAACAAAGAAGAATGCTAAAGAATGCTAAAGTAGAGCCACTGGTCTTAAATATGCTAGAGAACCTGTAGAGCCATTGGTCTTAAATATGCTAAAGAATGTTGCAAGAATATAAGACCTCTAGATTCTCAGCTCTATTGGTCATATATTGCTCGAAAGCTAGCTTGGCAGCTGATGTTATTTGATTCTGATTTTCTCACACATATAAATAGTTCAAAGATAGGGATAATGGAGATAGGATTCTCTGGGGGTGATGAAGTTGAAATGGGAAATGATTGAGTGAAAGAAAAAGGGGAGACATAAAAAAGGACACAAGTAGTTTGGACATTCTCTTAAAGAAGCATAAAAATATAGAGGCATCTTCGTTTAACCGCTAGGCATTTGTCCGAAACATGTCAATGTTTGTGTAACAGATACAGTTATGCAAGTTCTTACAAGTTTACTTCTGGTTAGATGATGGTTCCTCTTTTTTTTGCTAAGTCTGTCTGATGCTTAATTGTAGAATCGAAACTTTTTACTTAATTGTGATTTACAGGTCCATATGAATCTGAAAAGACCAAACAAGTAAGAGCAAAAGCTGAACAGAGAACTTTGATGGGCAAAAATAAAAACTATAATGCAGTAGCTTCTAATCAGAATAACCAAGCTGAGAAGGATAATCTTGGGCCTCCTGGTTTTGATCAAATATTGGAATCTGATGCTTCCTTCCCCGATGAAGAAGTGACGCAAGGCACAAAAAGAAGAGAAATAAGTATATTATTGTCTTAAGTTGTAATTTTTTGTTGTTATTGTAATGAATTTTTTTATATGTTTGAATTAATTGATATTACAGGTCCACATGAAATTGAAAAGGCCAAAAAAGTGAGGAAAAAATAGGTGTAAAAAAGTTGCAGGACTCAAAGCTGGAGAAAAGTTGAGAGTCACTTTTTACAACAATAAGTTGTTGGGAAGCATCATGCCTTATTTTCGAGACACTTAGGTATATTAGTTCGTGACCGTAATATGTGCCCATTGTGCATACACTCATGGTCGGAAATTGAAGAATATAAGCTGGAGCACATGTGGCAATCTGTTACGGTAAAAATTTAAAGTATTGCTATCTTGATTTGCCTTCTCTATTTCTTCTTCACAAGTGAAAAGGAAATACCATTATGAGCTTTATAATCTCCTGTGATACACGTAGTTGGTTAAAAGTTTATTTTATTTGAATTTTTTTAGTTTCATTATTAATGATACTTGTGAAATAATATAGGACAAATTTGATAGTGATAACATAAATGATCAACGAGATCATGTCTTGAAACACATGAGAAAGTTATGGAACAATTGGAGAGGTTCGATGCACAAGAACATAAAGTCTAAACCATTCCGCGATGCTTTAAGAGAGGTGCCAGAAGGGGTAGACCAAAGTGATTGGAAATGGCTGGTCAAAGAGCATTTTTTAACTGAAAAATTTAAGGTATGATTTCATAGATATTTATTATCATTGTGTTATATTAAGTGGCTAACCAGAATTTTGCTGGTATATTGTTAATTTAGGAGACAAGTACAAGAAACTCAGTCAATAGGTCTAAGTTGAGTATGCCTCATCGTACGGGTAGTAAACCAATTAGGGAGATCATTTATGAATTGGTGAGTAAATCTTATAATTCTATTAAGAAAACTCGTCTTTGTTACAAATATTTCTTTGACTTGTTTATTGTAATGTGAAGGGAGGTAAAGATGGTAATCCACCAGATATGGCAACTATTTTTTTTGAGACTCGTAAGAAGGACAACAAGCTTGTCGAACCTGAAACGAGTGAGAAATATGTATGTTTACTGATAGATTTTAATTTATATTATTTATTTATTGTGTTGTATTATTTTAATTAAATAATTTTTTATTTTACAGGATAAAATCAAAGAATTGGTGCAATCTGAATCGACTCTTACAAACATTGAGGTTGTAGAAAGGTGCTTCGGACCTCAACAAAAGAGTCATGTAGTTGGATTTGGTGGTTGGATAACCGCTACGGAGTTGAAGGTGGTAACTCCTCTAAAACTGCATTGTTGGAAAAGTTGAATGCTACTGTAAAAGAAAATGAATCGCTAAAAGGACGTTTGGAAGGGCTGGAGAGTAAATATGATGAGCTAGGGAGTAAATACGCACAACTAGCAAAGATAGTGTTTGATCAGCCTTCATCACCATCTTCAAGTCATCAATAGATTGCATCATATAACGGGTTAGTACATCGAAAATCCTATTTTACTCTAACATGCCATGTGAGTTGTCGTTTTTCATCTCATCTTATTCATCGAACATTCTGAAAACTCGAAGTACACAAGTAGCTATGAAGACAAGAAAATAACTATTGAGAAGGCAAGAGCAGATGGAGAAAACATTTTCTGGAGCCTGTAAAATGTCAAAGGAGCATAAAATGGTAGCAAGATATACCTTAGTTTACTAGCGCCGGTCAGTTTTCCCAGCATCAGGCTATACAAATTATTTCTGCAATCTAGTAATGCAACACTTTGCTCTAGAAATTTTTGTGTTATCAGCAGATCTGTAGATATCTTCTTTGGTAATTGATTAGCATGGGAAAAACTGAAATATACTTTGAGTGCCATATTTTGAGTTTTCTCTTGTGCTCAGGCAAGTCATAATTGACATGATACTAGGGATATGCGATGTGTAGCATATGAAAAAGGTCAACGTGTTAAGAACTAGGTTTCATGAACCTAGAATCTCTACTAAAAGCCTTGTTTATCATAGGACTCTTAATAGCCTGAGGATTGGTAGCCTAAAAGGAAGTTGGACTAAAGCTTCTAATCACAAAGTGCAAAATTTCAATATAACACAATATGTCATGCTATACATCTCTGAAATTAGTGCTATTTCTGAATAAATATTAGCTTCTGTCTGCTTTTTAGGTAATTTCAGTTGTCAACCTTTTGGTACATAGAGATGCAGGCTAGTATTATAGAATTTTGTTATTTTCTTCAAGATAAGGCCGCCTATTAAGAAGATAAATTTGGATGGAGTATGTTGCATGTTGCTCACTTGTCTTTGGACTGCTATAAGGACAATACCTGTAAAGTATTATGGCCGAAAGTTTGATCTATCAAGAAAAAGTATTGTGGTTAAGATTTAGAAAAAGAGCAATCATTATCTTAAAAAGCTTAACTTCTCACATGGTAAAGTTATTTTCCAGTGCCTTGAATACATGTTGAATTAAAGTGACCTTGTTTCTATCTGGCACATTAGCAGTCTTTGTCTTCAAATTATATGTTTGATGCTATAATTGTGTGCTCTGGCAGGAGTTACAAAGAATTGATGACCAAATGCAACACTCTTGGGAGGGGAGAGGCTCGCTCTCTTAGTAAACTTGAGAAGGCTCTCTCCAATTCTTCGAGCCTTTGTAAGATATCAGGGTGAATAAAGTCATAGACATTGTGCCCATCTAAAATTTCTGGCATTACATCTTCCTTCCACTCTTCATTTGCTAATAGATAGTGCTTCCTCAAGCTGGCAGAGTAAACACCTGCACCCCCGTTCTCATTCTCCAGATCTCGCTCAAGTTTCTTTTTCTGTTTCTCAGCATCTGCCTCAGCTTCCTTAGCTCTGGCTTCCAACACTGCCTGAGGTATGCATGCTGGCCTCTCTTTCTGGTCACGTGGTTTTGGCATAGCAACATGGAAGCGGTTCAAGCAGTCATTCAATTTTTTCGACTTCATTTTCAATTCCACCCTCTGATTCAGTAACCTCTCACAAGCTGCATTCTTCACTGAAATCACACCGTATTCAGTCAACATGCTCATAGTTAACAACACACCTGCTTCATCTGTTGCCTTGCCGTCTTGACCCATTACTGTCTTCATGGCTTCATCTTTCATCTCTGCAACTAACTTCTTGTCTACCTCAGAAATCCCTTCTAATGGCTGCAAGTCCGTTTTGTTGCACACGATCATCAAGGGTTTGTTCATAAAGAGCGATTTGATGCTGTGGAAAAGAGCAGCCTGCTGGGCTATGCTATAACCACAAGACCCAGAAATATCAAGGAAAAACAACACAGCAGCCCTCAGATGTGCTAGAGCTGTAATACTACACATCTCAATGATATTACGATCCTCAAATTGCCTATCCAGAATACCAGGAGTGTCGATCACTTGATACCTCAGATATTTGTAGTCAGTATGACCGACAAACAAGGACTTTGTAGTGAAAGCATAAGGCTGCACATCCACATCTGCTCTTGTAATTTTGTTGATGAATGAGCTCTTGCCAACATTTGGTTTAATTATTTTTGTTATCACTGCTTCGTGGATTCATATTTGGATGCTTAATTGACTTGAGCACATATTACTATGTTGTAATTTTAGAGCGATTTTCTACATTCTACTAAAATATCTTCATTCCACAGGATGCTTGGAGGACACCACTTCTAAAGGTGACAGAAACATTGAAGGATAAGGAGCTCGAGGAAGATGATTTTATTTTGTTCCCGTTTGAATTATTGTAAACTACTAGTACATCTTTTATATGATTTTATTTGTACTGGCATTCAAATATTATACTTTAGTTCTTTGTATTAACAAGATATTAAGTATTTGATTTATTTTTCAATGTTGTTGATCGTGTATGAAAGCATAAAAATAATTATTACTATTCATGTAATTTAAATTTTTATTATATTTATAGCATTTTTATATTAGAGAAGAAAAATGCGGTCACTAAAACTCTTTAAGAACAGGTTTCTCAAATAAACAAATGATTGTTGATGAAGAGTAACTATACAATTAACGAAGGAAATATTGGTCGTTAAAAGCAATTGGGTTGACTTAATCCATTGTTGTTGTTAAAGACTTTTAACGACCGGATAACAAATTAGCGATGGGAAAATCCTGTCGCTAAAAAGCATGTTTAACGACCGTAAATTATGCGGTCGCTAAAGATCCTTTAACGACTGGATTGGAATTCGGTCGTTAACTTTTAGCATCGGGACTTTTAACGACCGGTGAAATATAACGACCGGAATTGAACTTTCAACGACCAAATTTCCCCTCGCTAAAGCCTCATTTTCTTGTAGTGATAGTTACTTTGCCCTCAAGGCCGATAATGTTATGAAACATATACCTATGCACGACATGACATTCATACGTATATGTATGACGCTGAATGTAATTTATGATTTACAAAGTTATTCAGACTTACAAGTTGAGTCGTGTACTCCATATGTCTACCATATATTTATTTATGTGCCTTACATACTCGGTAGATTATTCGTATTGACCTCACTTTTGCCTAGATCGTTGTTTCATGCCCGTAGGTCCAGATAGACGAGTCGAGAGCCCTCCAAGGAGGCTATCAGCCCAGCAGAAGATGTTGGTGTGCTCCATTCACTTCGGAGTTCCTTGTTTAGTTAGTATGATTTTGACGTGTATTGTTTGGTATGGTGGGCTCTATCCCGACCTTTATAGCATTTATGTATTCTTAGAGGCTTATAGACATATGTCGTGTACGTAAAAGATTGTACGGCCTTATTGGCCTATGTTTGAGTTTATAAGTTGTTATGTTGGCCTACTAGGCCTCTATGTCACGTGTATATAATGATGTAATAAGAAAGGTACATTACTTTGGTACTCGGTCAAGTAAGGTACTGGGTGCCCTTGAGGCCCATCGTTTTGGGTCGTGACAGTCCTAAGTTATTAAAAGAATAAGCAAAGTAATTATTACACATAGCCATTGTTGCATTGCCCTTTTTACCATTCTGCAAATTATTTCATTAAAAGTAACAATCAATAACATAATTAACCAAACAGTATGCAGAAAATCCTAAAAATTGATAGACAAAGTGAAACAAAGAAGAGAAAGCATCGACACTTCATTCAGAAATGTTTGATATATTTACCATATTTAGCATGTAAATCCATATTTCAAGATTTCATTCATTAAGAATTAATGGTACATTTATTTACTATAAAGCCATGATAAAGAAAGAGCAAACAAGAATCTATAAACCCCTATCAGAATCAACAAATATTTACTAAATATAGAATTGAAATTATATTTCCACATAGTACCTGGAATACAAAAGAGATGAAGAAAATCTCAAAACTGAGATTATTTGAGGTAAAGTGTGTAGTAAATCCAGTTTTGTACTCCCTCCGTAAAATATCGATGAGGTTTATTTAGGAGCACTTGCTCCTAAGCGCAGAGCACGATCCAGAATTGGGTCGTGATAAAGTTGATATCAGAGCTTAGGCTTTAAATCCCGAGTCATGGAGCAATGTTTAGTAGAGCCTTATTCATGGGTATGTAGGCGCCCATACTTATGATCTCGAGGCTACTAAACATTTAGGAATGTTTTCCCTTCTTTCATTCTTTGATCGTGCGTTGAGATAACTTGAGATTAATTTTGGAATATTTCTTTTGCAGATGGCTAGGACACGCACACTCTCATCTGCTAGACATGGTGCTACCGGGGTGGCGGTCAAGTTGGGGTTCATCAAACTAGAAGACAGACTGGCCCTCAACCTCAAGTTGGGAACATGGATCAAACCCAAGCTATTATGCCAGATCAAATGCAAGAGCAAAGAGTTTAGAACGCTCCACCACCAGTGGCAACTGTTGTACCTACTGTTGCCTTACCTGCAGATGTAGTGGCAAGACTATTGAATGTGTTAAAGGCATTGGTGCCTACTTAGGGCGGAAGTTCAGCTCCTTAGGCTACTTTATAGACACAAGCACCTACACAAACTCAGCCTTTCGGGAATAAGAAAGTATCCCTACACGAGTTCCTGAAATTGAAATCACTAAAATTCACAGGTTCTGATAATTCAGCAGATCCTCAAAGTTTCTTGGAGACACTTAGAGCATTACGTGCTCTTGGATGTTCTAGTGAGAGAGCCGTGGAGCTCGCAGCATACGAACTAGAGGATATGGCCAACACATAGTATGAAACGGAATTACTAGGAAGGCTAGTAGGAGCACCACCACTGAAATGGTACGAGTTCACTAAGTTGTTCAAGAATCATTTTCTTCTACACAGCGTGATGTAACAATATTCTAGAGACTTTGAGAGATTGGTTCAGACTCCAGATATGGATGTGTCAACATATAACACTAAGTTCTGTAATCTGGCTATATATGTTCCTCACTTAGTGACTACCGAAGAAGCTCGAGTTTAGAGGTTTGTTGATGGATTAGTTGGTCGTCTATACACTACAGCATCCCCACAGATAAAGACTTTATCCTACTCGAATGTAGTCAACCTTGCTAGAAAATTTGAAAACAAGGGACGTGGGGAGCGTGCAGCTAGTGATTTACGTAAGAAGGCCAAGACAAGATGGCCTTTCAATGGTGGTTTTAATGAAAATAAAAGAGTAGGAAATCAGGGACAATAAAAACAGCAGGGTTCTCGGACAGGGACATATATGTCTTCAAGGTCCACATACAAACCACACTATAGACAAGGTAATAGGGGACTATCATCTTCTAGACATCGTAATTCATGGTAGATATATGCCATTATTCCAGTCTGCCAGACCTGTGGTAGATCACATTTGGGCCAATTTTGTGTTCTAACTGGAGAATGCTTTCGATGTGGCCAGTTGGGACATCACCTGAGGGATTGCCCTCAACCTCCGAGAAATTTCAACCACGCTTCTATTCAGTCAGCTGCAACAACTCAGACTACTCGTAATACGTTAGGTGCTACAAGTACAAGAAATGGAGGTCGAGGTGTTGGAGACTGTGCTACTGTGTATCAAGGACAAGGCAATGTTGGTAGAGGTCAGGCGAGAGTTTTTGCATTTACTAGACATGATGTTCAGGCCTCAAATGCAGTGGTTACAGGTATTCTTTCTATCCGTTTGTTTGATGCACTTGCAATGATTGATTCGGGATCTACTCACTCATATGTGTCCTCTTACTTTGCTTTGAGATTTTAGTAAACAGCCCAGCTATTGAATGATCCTTTTCTAGTTGCTACTCATGTTGGAGAGTCTTTGTTAGTTGAATACGTGTATCGTGCTTGTCAGATTCGGGTTAAGGGTAGAGATACTCTAGCTGACCTTATTGTACTTGATATGATTGACTTTGACATGTTGATAGGAATAGATTGGTTATCTTCTTGCTATGCTATAGTCGATTGTCATGCAAGGATAGTTAAGTTTGAGATACCAAATGAACCTAGTTTTATTCTAGGAGGGTGACAGGTTCCAGAGACTTGCAAAATTGTACCTTTATTGAAGGCTAAACGAGTTCTGAAGAAAGGTTGCTTGGGTCTCTTAGCTATTGTAAATGATACAAGAAAGGAAATAGTTAGTATAGAGAATGTACTACTAGTGAGAGACTTTTCTAATGTATTCTTGAGGATTTACCATGATTGTCTCCAGTACGAGAAATAGACTTTGATATTGATTTGCTACCCGAAATGCAACCCATATATATGATACCCCCATATCGAATGGCACTAGCAGAGTTGGAAGAAGCTAAAGCAAGAACTATAGATTTGTTAGATAAGGGTTTTATTAGACCTGATGTATCACCATGGGGTGTGTCAGTACTAATCGTAAAGAAGAAAGACGGATCCTTAAAAATGTGCATTGACTATAAGCAGTTGAACAAGATAATAATACGTAATAAATATCCTTTACCTCATATAGATGACATGTTTGATCAGTTACAAGGAGCTGCCCACTTTTCAAAGATTGGCCTCTGTTCTGGTTATCATCAACTTAGAATCAAAGATGAAGATATTTCTAAGACTGCATTCAGAACTTGATACGTGCACTATGAGTGTCTAATGATGCCTTTCAGACTGACTAATGCTCTAGCGGCATTCATGAATTTAATGAATAGGGTCTTGAAGTCGTTTCTGGATACATATAGTATTTATTGATGATATCCTGATATATTCTCGTGGCCAAGGAGAACATGAAGATCATCTCAGGACTATGTTGTAAGCTTTGCGAGAACATCGGCTTTATGCTAAGTTCTCGAAGTCCGAATTTTAGCTAGACTCGGTATCATTTTTGGGGCATGTTGTTTCCAAAAATGAAATTATGGTAGATCCTAAGAAGATTGAAGTTGTGCAGAAATGGCCCAGACCTACTTCTCCTACAAAGATTCGTAGCTTTTTAGGCTTAGCAGGCTATTACAGGCGTTTTGTGTAGGATTTATCCAGAATAGCAGCGCTGTTGACCAACCTAACACAAAAAAATGCAAAGTTTCAGTGGACGGAGGAATGTGAGCAGAGCTTTCAAAAACTCAAAACATGTTTGAACTACTCTGTGTATTGAAGTAAAAATGAAGTAGTTAGTTTTTTACATCTGTACAACTCTACTATATATAACACAGCTCTTATGTCCTAACTAACTGAATTAATTAGCTAGCATATTGTAACTGTGCAACGAAAATTGTCTATGTACAACTTTCATTGCTATGACTAATTTCTACACAGGTGAAGTGCGATAGCTGGGCATTGTTAGTTGGTGCTTATGTGTAAGTGTGGGCGTGTTAGGGAGTAATTCCGCACACACCAAGCTTGTGTTGCACCAATCCACACGAATGCCATGATTTTGAACGATGCCATTCATGCGCACAAGTCGCGCGCGAAGGTCGAACGTGATTGCCTACCTACTTGCAATTGTTCTATATTTATGTCATTTGGTTTCTTTTAGGTTTTTTCATAGAGTCATAGTGTATAGTATAATTGTGTAGTGACTCGGGGCCAAGCATGCTATGATCGAATTGTTTTAAATCCGTCGGTGTAGAGAAGCACATTATATTGTATGTAATCATGCCATATGCGACATGCGTATCTTGTTAGTTTCTAAGGGGAAGTCTTGAGTACCCGAAGCATTGCTTGAATCTCAAGTGTGGGGTCATCCCAATCCTACCTTTTGCCTATAAGTGATCTTTACAGTTCTCTCTAATGAGGCATTATTGTTTTTTAAGGTTTTGGTACAAATGGCTCGTGAAGGTTTGACTAAGTTAATGGCATCGAACAAGTCAAAGGCATCGAACAAGTCAAAGGCAACTGCAAAGCGTTCTACTGTTGCCCCACCAAAAAAGAAGTGCAAGCCAAATGAAGCCGTTTCAAGCAAGGCAGGGAAATGTATGAATGGTTTTACTTCTAATGTATTTTTATTGGTGCACTAGATAATGATTTTTACTTAATAATGTTGAAAAGTTGTTTCTTAATGTTGATTTGTTGTTTCTTACGTTTAGAAGTGTCTGAACCGTCATTTTGTACTACTCCCTCCGGTCCAAAATAAGTGATGTTTTGGCCATTTTTTTGTGGTCCAAAATAAGTGATGTTTTCGGATTTCAAGAATGACTTTATGATGTTTTTCCTATATTGTCCTTGGAGTAAATAGTATTGGAATATGTGTTAGGAGTGTTTATGTGAGATAGTAAGGTTAAAATGGTCAATTCTATTGCTAATAAATGCTAAAAGGTGATTTTCTTAATATGTGTGCAAATACCCAAAACATCACTTATTTTGGACCGGAGGGAGTATTAAATGTTTTTTAAAAATGTGACGGCAGGAGGGATTAAAAATTCCTAACATCAAATTCTCTCACTCTCCCCGCTCTTCTTCCCATGTGCTACGCACGACTGTCATGTCGCGCCGCAAGGGTTGCATCTGACTAACCGACTACTTGCATTTGTATTGTCTGGTTTCTTTTCAATCGTTTTGATTTTTAGGATAGGTTAATGGCACGGGCATGTCATGATCATATCTTTATGGCTGGTGTTATGATCAAGTGTGGCATTAGAATGCTATAATGTCGTATGCTACATGTGAACGTTATTTGACTTAAACTGTGATTCACACAGCAATATTAGCATATAAACTTAAAGAGAAGGTTCGAAAACATATTTATTCTAATTCAGATGGATGGGGAAAGGATTGAGTACCCAACGCACTTGACATTGAGGGTCCGAACAACTTATCTAATGTAATTACTAGTGTAAATAAAATCCTGAGGGGTAACTCATCTGGTAAAATGCATGAGGACAAAGTCCTTAAGGTCACCAGTTCGAACCCCAGCAGGGCCATTGGAGGCATTACAAATCGGCCGCGTCTCTAGTTCCCCGTGGAACTAACTGTGATGCTCCCGCCTTGAAGTAAATCGGCCGCGTCTCTAGTTCCCCGTGGAACTAACTGTGATGCTCCCGCCTTGAAGCAACGAGACCCGATGAATATAGCTAGTCGGGTTCGCAAATCGACACCCGAAAATTACGGCAAAAAAAAACTAGTGTAAATAAATATTTTGCTTAAAATGATTGCCTACATTATTTGGTGAATCCTACGGGAAAATAGCGCTAAAGCAGGGCAGGAATACAGCTGTTGTACTACTCAGACTGAAAAAGAGGACTTTGCAAAAGTCAAAAGAGTAGCCTAAAAGGCTAAAACATCCCAAACTGCAGTTGTCATTTATTTTTCTTGGCACTGTGAAGACCGGTCTTCTACTGCCTAACAAAGTTCCAACTGTCAAATTAACGCATAAGAATTTACAGTTGCTATCCAACAAGTTGCAGAGTTTGCTACAAAGTGGACTTCATCTATTCGGATGGATTCTATTTAAGAAGAAGATCAAAATTCATGACTCTTCAGAGAAAAATCATCTATTTACTCCTCATATGTATTGAAAAGGCTTGATCATTATGAATGACTTCTTAAAAAGATTCTCCAAGCCTGGTAGCAAGAATTTATTACTAGTTGATCAAGGAAAATTACTATTTAATAGTAACAATTTATGTTCTGGAATAAGATGGTTCTATAATGATGTTTATATATTAACTCAACTACCACTTTATGGTGAACCGGTAGTTGGTCGGAGCATACGAAAACCTCAATATTTATACACTGAGTTGTTAGGCCAAATACTAGAAAAGGCAAAAAGAGGGAAGACTAAGTCAAATTTTTTTCGTGTAAAAGCAAAGTGATTGCATGGGGAATTTGAATCAATCCATGTAAATGCAGTAAATATAGATGTTTATATTAGGACGTATTACCTTAATATTATAGGTTCTATAATTTTCCCTGGATGGGCAAGATTTGGGATACCATTAGGCTTTTTATACATGTTCAAAAGCATAGATACAGACACCATAAATAGTTATGCATGGGGATCAACTGTTTGGGCCCACACACAGTACGCTCTTCAAAAAAATAGGACCCACATACGCTGCAAGTTCTCTTCTTATCCAGGTAAAACAATTACCTAAATTTTGGGGCCTCAAAAATATTTTAAATTATGAATTTTTTATCTTATTTTTGCTTAGAACATATTCAAGTTTATACAAAGTCCTTATAAAAATAGAAATAAACTTTCTATTTTTTTTACAATAGAAATATTATAGAACTTCAAATGAAGATACTCAATCTTAATATTGGTAAATAATATTTTTTACAATAAGATCCATAGTAATACATTTTAAATACGTGGTTAACATCTTAGTAACTCGAATTTTCTAACAAATATAAATATTAGTAATACGTATTACATTTTGTAATAACTAAATTACATACAAAGAAAGGAAAAAACTAAAGTAAATATTAGTATTACATTTTGTAAGATAACTATAGTATAAACAAAACAAAAAAGAGAAAAATGCGCCTTATTAAAATTTGGCTTTAAGCCATGACTTTTGAGACGTCCTTGGCTATCCGCGATAGAGCACCTCCCGGAAATGACAGTCATTGATCAGCGATGATTTTCAGTAGCCAAATAGGGCCCCCTTGCTGCGGATTGTACTAACCTTATGAAACCTTTCGACCACACTACCAAATCAGCTCTACTTAAATTGGTAGAGAAATTTAAGGTTAATGTTAAACTTTCTTCTAGTTGTTTTTACTTTGTTCACATAATGCTAAACTTCTAAATCATCTTTGTAGATTGAGCAGACTCCTTACAAACGGTTCCATGATAATAAGTTTAAGAGGTTTCATCCTAAAACTTGGAACAACTTAGAGCTCTGTGTTGACACTTTCAGTTGCATACAGAAAGGAACTCTATGATTATCGGAGGTATAGTATCCAGCTCGATCTTCAATTCATGGAAGTTCTGGATGAAGAAGGAGATCATTACAATAATATTGATTTTTAACGACCATTTCTTAAGGAAAGGACATGAGTCCGGTCGTTATAAATATACTTTGGGCTACCAAATTTTTATCCTGTCGTTAAATCACTTTTTTTATTTCATCATAATAGGAGAATAATATGCGGTCGCTAAAAATTATAATATCCCTTCGTTAATACTAAAACAAAATTAAAACCAAAAAGAACGCGGGTTTTCCTTAAACTTTCCCCGCCCACCCCTCTAAATAAAGAAATAAAGAAATAAAGAAAATTGTTGACTCAAACAAAATTGCTTAGCAATAGAAACTGCTAGGTCTTCATCTCGCAGACTCAAAATTATCATTCTCTAGGGTGTATCTTTATTTGAAATCTTTGGATAAATTGTAGTGTTGGGTGAAATACTTTTTGTACTTTCGATTTTTTGTAATTTGATGTTCTCTCATGCTTTATCTTTATTTATTATGTGTAGAATCTTTATAATACGCTTCAAAATTTTACTGGGCAGCATAGGAATAAGCTCGAGATTCTGTTGCCACAAGTTAGGAAACATAGAGATATTCTAAGAGAGCTTCAGGTGCGTTCTTGGTTCAATTTCGAACTTCGTCTCTGTTCTTCTTGCTTTTCTTTTGATGTTTAATTTGTGAAGATTCATCTGTGATGGTTGTATTAAATTGGTGAAGGATTGTTGTGATTACTTAGACCTAATTGTTTTAAGATCTATTGGAGATTGCACTTATTAGTTGTCCATGGAATTCACCAGCTATTCGACTAATTTCCTGAATGAATATTGGAGCATTGGAACTAGTATCTTTCATCTCAACTACGAATTACACTCTAAGAACTTTTTCAGTCAATAGATTTTGCAATACGTATTTTAATTTTCAATAAAATGCATCCCTTACAACATTATCAACTTGTCACATGAGAATCCGTGTAATCACTACAACAAATATAGTATTTAGCTACGACACAAAATTCGTTACTGATTATTCATTATTCATAACAAAAATTATATTTTGTCTTTAAAGATATGAGCTATACACTTTTAGTGACGAAACATAAAATTTCGTGGCGAAAGTTGCGTCCATGAAAGTTTCCCACCAAAAAATGAGTTGGCGCCATTTATTGTATATATTAGCCACAAAAATAAAATTATTTGTGACAAATTAATTTTATCACTAATGTTGCACACAATTTATGACAAAAATTTATTTGTCTTAAAATTAGCTGAACTTTGGATACGAAAAGATTTCGTCACTAAAAATGTATTGCCAAATAGTGACGATTCAAATTTTGTAATTAAATGATCTAATCTTCAGCCATAAAATTATATACTTTTTTGTTACCTTACTTTTTGTCACTAAAATTATAAACAATTAGTGACAATTATTTTTTTGTCTCTAATCAACTTGCAAGTTAGTGACAGCAAAGTCTTGTCACAAAATATACTTAAAATTTGTAGTCGAATAATATGACTACTATGAAGCAGCTTTATAGCTAAATAATAAACAAAAAATTAATATAAGTTGGAGTTGTGATCCCAAAAGTATTAATTATATAGAGCTAGCAAATCTGGGCTTTGCAGCGGTGCTGGATGTTTTGTGGATTTTTGATGAAATGTGTACTATCAAGGTGAAAATTAAAATAAATTACAATTATATTGAAAGTGTTACGAGTAGAATTCGATTAGAGTGAATGTCTATTATGTAAAGAGTTTTACTTTGTGGCTAAGTCGTTTTTTCCCTGTAAATAGAGGTAGGTGTGCGCATTCGATTTATCGATTCGATTTTGACCCTTATCAATAATTACTTATCGTTTATCGATTTGTTCATATGCTTATCATTATCGTTTCAATAAGTTTTCTATTTTCTCGATTTTGATTTATCGATTTTTGGTGCTTATCGATTCGGTTATCGATTACATCAATAAGAAAATTTACGGGATTCCACGAAAAGTATAACGCTATAAACACGCCTAACTAATATGGACAAAAATAAGCTAAAATAAGACGAACACCGTTTATAACATAAAAATTGTGTCAACAAGCATATGCAACGAAACTAAATTAAGGGATCAAATGTACTCCACCAACACTCCAATGGTATAAAAAAATACATCATCACGACTAATTCTCTTTTCCATTAATTTGAACTTCATTCACTTGAGCTTTAAATATCATCATTCCTTAAATGTGGTAGAGGAAATAATAGGGTTAGGACTTAGGGTAAAGGAAAGAGTGTTATAGAATAAGGGTAAAAAAATTTAAATTTTTTTTTTAAAAAAATACATTTTTTTCCTTTTTAGTATATTTTATCGTTTATCGGTAAACCGATAAACCGAAGAGGACAAATAGAAATCGAAATCGATAACTCTATAAGGAAAATTTCCAAATCGAAATCGATAAGTCGATAAATCGATATAAATAAACCGATAACAAATAATCGATTCGATTTATCGATAAACCAATTTGAATGCACACCCCTAAATAGAGGGGTCTTACCCCATTATAAATCATCTCAATTCAATAAGAATTCTCTTTTCCTACTTTAATCTGCAATGTTCTTCTTATTCTTTTATTGTTTTATAACACGTTATTAGCACGTGACTCTAACCAATTGAGTAGAAGTTTTGTGATTGAGCATAATGATTGTCAATTCTTCCATGAACTTCCTTTATTGTTAAATTCTGGATTTAAGGTAAGTATCTTACTTTATTTTTCTCTTTTAGATTCTTGAAATTCTATAATTTGATTTTAAATACAAGCAAAGACAAATAATTTTGATTACAACTCTAATGGAGTTTGTAAGAAACTATAACCACTTGAAGTGGTAAAATTTTTATGTCTTGCCATGATCAAAGTCATGTATGATCGCGAGCACAAGAAGTTGAAAAACCCGTCTCATTGAATTTGCTCCATTCTCGTTCCCTTAAGAGAATATGATAGCAGTATGCGAGCTAAACACTGTCTAAAAATGATTATAGCATGTTATCCTGATATCAGTCTTGAGCTAAACACTATCTAAAAATAATTTTCAAACTCTAATATTTCTTAACACTATTTTCTACTGTTACTGATAAAAAGGTATTTCAAATGATATTTATTGTGCCTGTGAGGCTTGCATTGCATGTGTGAGCACGTGATTTTTGCCCTCCGTGAGATTTACTCCCAAAAATTCAAAATAAAATTGTTTTTGTATCGTTGTAATATCTGTGGATTTTTGTGTCAATTTTCTTACTATTTGTATTCTTTATGTATGCATGTTTGATTGCTTAAATTAAAAAAAAAAAACAAATACAAGAATATATTGCGTTTGCGTTCTTAGGTTTTAATTTACGATTGAAAGTAATCAAGTTTATTTGACAAAAATAGAAAAATCACAAAATATGTACATTTTGTATCTTTAGCATTTAGTGTCCCAATTGTGTGATCTTAGTTTAATTTAACTATAATAAGAACTTAATTAGTATTCTTATAAACTAAGTTAATTTTGATAATGTATTATAGAGTTTTGGTTTTTAATAAATTAAGAATTAAAAAGAAAATAAAAGAAAAGAAGAAAATAGAGAGGAAATCGGAATGGACTATGCCCAAACCAAAAAAGACCAGGCCAAATTAATCCCAGGCCCAATTACACACTTCTCTTGATCCAACAGCCCAACCCGTCTCCCAGTCCGTCTCTCACAGACACCCCAAACGACGTCGTTCCACTTTAAGTGAAGAGATCCAAGCCGTCGATCAGCGTTGATCCGATGGATCACATTAATCGCCCCATTGTTTGATCCTGGCCGTTGGATTCTCATCATCCAACGGCCTTAATCACTTCATGATACCCGATCCGTTTCACTCCAAGACCGGTCCGGTCTTAAATTGACACTACACGACACCGTTTAGTTTAAGTGAGGAGATCCTGGTCGTTGATCGTAAATGATCCAACGATCAGGGTTTAATCTCCTATTTCATATATAAGGCCCATCTCATACCCCGCCCCGCAAGCCAGCCCCCCCCTTCGTCTCTAAGCCTGAGAGACCATGTCTCTCGCCCCACCGTCCCCCGCCGTGCACCACCACCGGAAATCGCCTTACGGTGGTGGTCAGTCACCAAAGCTCCCCATTTTTACACCATAAGACCATCTCGACCCCCCATTCCATATCCACGAACCACTTACCTCGAATCACTCAGGAACTCCTCGAATCTTCATTTGAAGATTCGAGTTAAGACCCAAGCCACGCCAAACCTCACCAAAATCACACCATAGCTTCCCCTCACCTCCTTCATACCCCCACCGGCCCTGGTTTGGCTCGAATCTTGCCAGAACCGGTCGAGCCCCAAATCTCGGACATGAACCCTAAACTTCGATTTCTGCCTAATTGAGGTCTAATAGACCTTAATTGGGATGTTTTCATTGTTGAAAACATCTCAATTAAGGTCCATTGGCCTCAAAAATGAAGAATCCAAGTTCAAGTCAAATCCGAAGTTCGAATTGAACCCAAGACGGGTCCGGGGTCCGTTCTAGTGCGGATTTGTCTTCTCTTATGGTATTTCTTCTTTTATTTCTTCATATTCCGTTTGTTAATCAGTTGAATTTTATTTTCTTTCTTTTTAGTTTTCTGTTTCTCTTCATCTCCAGTAGACCTTTATTCCGGTCAATTCCCATCCGTGTTAATTCGATGCTAATTGCTTTTGAATGCATAGTTTATTTAACGTCGTCAACGAGTTAACTCGTTCGTATGATTGTTCATTTAATTGTCTGCCTGTATGCAATTCATAAGCCTAGGGCATGTTATTGCTTGATTCCAGATTAGGAGTTATTGGATATAGTTGTTAGGATTTGAATTAGCTGACTAGGAAGTTAAGGGTTAGCATTTTAGAATATTTTAAATGCCCTGCACATGAAGCTGAGCAGTGGAACCTGCTGTCACAGCAGGGCACTTAGCCATGTCTGGACAGAGGTTATTGTTTAACTAATAACACCCATGCTTAGACATAGTGTAGTGGGGAAAACAGAGGGGATAATGGGCTGGCAGAGCAGGGATGGGCAAGGGTTTGAGTGGAGTTTTTCTGGCCATCCAGGGTGGGGAGGAGTTCAAATATAAATACAGTGATAGGCAGACTTGAAGAGACAGTCAGACCTGGAGAGAAAACAGGATAGAAAGCATATAAGGGCTTAGACATTCATACATATAGACCTGAGAGATAGAAATCTTAGACAGTGAAAAGAGATTGAAAATAACTACTGTTCCATTGGATTCCTATTTGAAGTTCACACAGATCCCTTGCATAGATTTTGGGGGTCGTTTGTTTTTGTTGGCTGAGTGATTGTGTGTGGTTTACTGAGTGATCGTGTTTGGCCACTGCTACTGCTGTGGTTTGCTTTTTGGCTACCACTGGTGTGTAGAGTGTTTGGTTACTGTTTGCTGGTGTGATTTTTGTTGCTGTGGTTGTGTTTTGGTCCTGCTCCTGCAGTTGTTTTGTGGTCTGTTGTTGGTTGTTGTTGCTGCTGTTGGTGTTGTGGTTGTTGTTGTATCTCACTGCTGCTGCAACTGACCTCTCCTCTTTGTAATTGCCAGGTACACAATTCTGTAACCCTTTTTGATTGAAGTTAGACATGAAACAGTCAAGAACCATTGTTCAATCGAAGGCTGCTTGTGTTTCTTAGTTGACATTAGTTATGTGTTGTCTGTTATACGAATGGTAGATGTATGCATAATGAGGATCATTTTTAAAGTGAGTTATTAGTGATTAAATGTTGTATGATATTGGATTATTGAACTGAACCCTTGAAATGACATGAGTCATAGTTAACTAAATATGGTTATCTAATTCAAATAGACTGTTAGACAGGGTTGTAATAATGTGGACTAATTAACTCTGAATTAAAAAATAAGTATTTTTTATATAGTGTATATTAATTTTGTATGCTAATTGTTTACCAAAACTGAACCTGGATATAAATGTTAGTGTATAAGCTTTATTTTATGTTCATTTCAAATCCAATAAACGTTCTTTAGCCATTTGATTAATCTTAAAGCTTCAATACATGTGTAAATTGTTCTGCTATTAACTCATGAGTAATGATGCTCCACTTAGTTAAATGTTAGCATTTGAAATATCGAAATCAAACTGGAATTACAGTTTATCACGTTAGTTGTCCAATGTTTCATTCAAAAATCAGTAGTCGCACCCTTTGTATAATTTAGTTTATTTTAGACGTTAATAGGTCCTTAAGTTCCACTTGTCGTAAAATCTATAATTCAATGCTCCACTATCGTAATGATTATCCCACATCCCTTAATAATTAGCATGTTAGCTCAATTATTGCTTTGTGTATTACTAAAAAATGGAATCCCATTGGGAATTAGATGTTAAGCTGGCCATGAGATCGGAAGTTTCAAGTCGTGTCGGGCCAAATGCACGTTGAGCCTGTCTTGAGCCCAAATAAAATTGTTAAGGTATTACAGGAATTGGGCCTTTGTAAACCCAAATTTGTTATAAGTAAAATCTTAAATTACATAGGTAAATGACAAATTAATTGAAAAATATAAGATTGAGTTTCAAATTAGGTAGCGGGTTCAAGCTAAAAAGGTCTTCCCTTTTGTTTGAATAAGGACTTGCATTCGAGGTTCGAATTTATATTTTGGAATTAATTGGCCTTTAGTGACAAATAAATAGAAAATTTTAGTTTGCTTTAGGACTGGCCTTTTAATAATAAAAATGAGACGAACCTCATCAAACAAAAATACACAATTGCGGGGCCCTCAAATACACTGTTATGAAAAATGGTAGATTTGGAAGGATCGTTTACCGAATTTCACGGTTTTTCACAAAGTCAACAACACGATAAACTCTGTAGGCACGATTTGTAAAATAAAATGCTTTCCTAATTACGGGTGCGCATTTATGTGACCCAAATCTTATTCTTGGCGAAACTGAAATACATTGAAGTCACAGGTGTACTGGTTGCGGTGCGACCCGAAATGTATTTTTGTGACGTCGCAATTCTTCTAAGAATTAAAGCGGAATATAAAAGCATACAAATAACATACATAAAGAAATCAGACAGAAACAAAAATTGCAGTTGAGCGACCGTGCTAAAACCACGGAATCCGGGAGTGCCTAACACCTTCTCCCGGGTTAACAGAATTCCTTATCCAGTTTTTCTAGTTTCGCAGACTATATTATAGAGTCATAAATTTCCTCGGTTCAGGATCAAACCGGTAACTTGGGACACCATTATTTTCCCAAGTGGCGACTCTGAATAATTAAATATGTTGATCCCATTTCAATTGTCCTTTAATTGGAAAAACTCCCTTGCGCTCTCTCGGGCGCGTAAAAAGGAGGTGTGACAGCTCTGGCGACTCTGCTGGGGATGGTTCTCGGAACTTCGGTTCAGGGTTTAAGAATTCGAGCTCAGTTAAATTGCCGTTTTTTCTTATATCTGATTTTATTATATGTTTAATTAATGTGCTACATGTCTACCGCTTTGATACTAGTTGCACTGTATATACCAAACTGCTATATGTTTACCGCTTTGATATTGCGTGAGCTGTATATAAAACTGTGTCGAAAACCCTTCTCTTCTTACCCCCGGGGATGTGCTTACTGGTTGAGACTCCCCTTTCTGTTAGTGTCAATACCAAAATAAGAAAAGAGGCAGGATAAGTTACAAAGCCGAACGATCCCGCGGGTCCTCGGTACGTAGCTCCCTCCTCAAATCCGAGTTGTCTGCTCGGGTACACGGTCTAGTACCATCGGAAACATCAGGATATTGAGACTAGATTTAGGATGTTTATTTGCATCATATATGACTTAGGGGACTCAACACAGGGGTTGTGTCCGTCTAGGACAGGCAACCCAAAATGAAAAGACCATCTTGCTATATCATATTTGTTGTAAGCATTTATTTAGACTGGCATGCTGACCGGCTTTTAAATACGGAAGAAAAACGAAAAAAAAAGAAAACAAAAGGAAATAGTATGGGGAAATAAATATTTTTCAAAAAATACAAAAAATGTGTTTTACCAACAAATCAATAAATTTAGTTGGCCGATAAAAAACGACGGAAGGTTGACTTTGCCAACAAAATGGTTTTCTTGATAAAATGTGTTTTCTTTAAAATAGTTGTTTTGACGGACCGAACTACGTGGGTTTGATTCTCACCAGGTGTGAGATACGTAGGCAGCCTTTAACGGGTCCAACTTCCCTTTATCTCAAAATAAGTTTTCAACGACCACCTTTTCATCAGTCTTAATATTTTGACCAGTCAATTCCTGTGGCCCGTTTCGTTTTTTTAAGAAAAAGATAGTTTTGTTTGGGTCAAATAAAGATTTTTCTTTCATCTAAAAATTACCTTAATAAATGTGCAGAATGAGCACGAGTCAGAATACAACCGAAGCTATCATAAACAAGGTCCCCTTAAGTTTGCATAGGTGGTGGAGCGACTTGGGCGAGCAAGGACAAGACACAGTTAAGCTGTACCTGGGAGATCTAGTGGGGCTACTAAATATTCCCCGAGAGGAGACATCATACGAGCCTTGATCTCTTTCTGGGATCCAGCACACAATGTGTTCCACTTTTCAGACTTTGAACTCACACCAACATTAGAAGAATTGGCCGGGTATATCGGAAGACCAAAAGTCCCTATGAGAGAACAATATCTCATTGCACCGAGGGTAGTGACAGTACATAGGTTTTTGGATACTGTGAAAATCCGCAGAACTGTACACAACCCAGACTTATCAGAAGGGTTCTGCACTTTAGCATTTCTATATGATAAATATGGTCATTACGGGGGTTTCAGCAAACACAAAAGCAAAATCTGCAGTGGAGAAAACCAGTTAAAATGGGAAGAGCATAGACGCATCGCCTTCATGATAGCTTTCATGGGTTCATTAATATTTCCCAGAAAAGACGGGAATATCAACATACAAGTGGCAGGGGTCGTCAGCACTCTGATGAAACAAAACAATAGTACTTTGGCTCCCATGATAATATCAGATATCTTTCGTGCACTCACTATCTGCAAAGCTGGAGGGGTCTTCTTTGAAGCTTGCAATGTACTGCTCCAAATGTGGATGATCGATCACTTATGTCGTCGCCTGCAGTTTATGAGGTATAGTTTATCGGAGAAAACCTGTATAGAAGAATTCCCTACAAGGGTCGAGGGACATGATTTGCCAGAGGGGATTAGCGGATGGATACGACTTTTGCGCTTGATTCCAGCTAGCAAAATAGAATGGGCATTTGGCTGGCTACCCGTGGAAGAAGTCATATATGCATCGGCCACGGAATCATATTTGTTGCTAATGGGCCTCAACAGCATCCAGCCCTACGCACCAGGTCGAGTATTGAGACAGTTGGGACGATGCCAAATAATCCCAAAAGAAGAAGACCTCAGCCCACATGTGGTTGAAATTGGACCGGGAGGACAGTTCCCTGAAGCGTTGGTCCGAAAGATTTGGAGTGAATGTCAAACATTGAAGATAGACACCCGGGTGCGAGATCGAGCCCGGGGTGAAGTATCGTCGGAATACCCCGCATGGTATAGCAGAGACCTGGAGCATCAAAGGCCCACAAAAAGGCCCCACCTTAGGGAGTTTGCTGGAGTGTCACAAGAACAATGGGACTGGTTGGCCAGAGAAGAAGCTTATAGAACAAAGATTAGCAGAATAGAGCAACGGACCCAGGAGCTCCAATTTGAAATGGATATGCAGGCCGCCGCCAACGAAGGAGATAAAAAGAAGTTGGCACAAGAAAATGACTTTTTGAGAGCTCAAATCCAGCAAATGAAAAGGGATGCTTACAGACAGTTGAGGAGTCGAGCAGACGAAAAATTGATAAAGGGTTTGAGAAGCCAAGTTGCCGATGTCCAAAGAGAATTGGAAGAGTCGAAAGCCCAAACAATGAGGATCCGTGCTAGCTGGAAAAAGGAGGCACATCAACATGCACTTCACCTACAACGGGTGGAAGAAGATTACACTGAGACCATCACTAGTCTAAGGGAAGCAAATGTTATCCTCAGGGAGCGGGTTTTCAAGCAAGCCCGAGATGCTAGAGCAGACCTCGACCGTTGTCACAATTTGATGGCCCGACTGCAAGAACAAGTGGATAGGCTCCTAGACCAAGTCACCAATAATGCTCAAAGATTAGGGGCGAAAAACCAGCAGATAGAACGGCTACTCAGAGAAAGGAACATGATCAAGGACAGAATTGGAGAAATCGGGCATTATGTCACCATGAAGTGCCTAGCTTGTGAACAAATGCCCCGCACCGACCTTTTTGCTTCAGTTATGGGCTATGTTCATCAGATCATGAGGGAATTAAGGGGACTACACAAGGACCTCACACCAAGGCCCGCGGCAAGGCCGAATGATGCCTCGCGGGCCCCCAGGAATTTTAGAGCATTAGATTTTTGATTAAAAATGTATTTTTGAAATATTGGGTCAAGCTAGTTGGTATTTTATTTTACTTTTTCGAGTCAAGCATTTCTTTTGCTGATTGTTGTAAGACATGCTTTGTAACTTTAAGGTTTTTTTTAATATAAAAGTTACTGAATTTTGCCACAATCTTGTTACCAGAACTACGCTCGGTCTGATTCACGCGGGGACGTGATACGTAGGCAATCCACATAAGATTCGACCACCACTAAAAAGAAAGGAAAAGAATATGAAGGTTAATAACAATAAGGCTTTCAAGGATAGTTGAAAAGGAGAAAAGAAAAAGAAGAAAAAAAAAGAAAAAGAGAAAAAGAGAAAAGCTGGAATGATGCATGTTATGAGTACATGTAGAAAGGGTTATTTGGTTAGGTGCATTGCATCCAACGTGCTATAACATATCTGTTAAACTCGGTAAACTAACAAGTTTGTTGCAATTTCCACAAAAGTTTAGCAGTTGGTTTGATAGAATATACTGGCCAACCACCACTACCGTACTAGATCTAAAGGGCCGATTACAGCAAGCATGTCTAGTTCGGGTAAAAGTCTCGAGGAAGAGAAATCAGAGATACAAATCATGAAAGAAGAAGTAGACCGGTTGAAACAGCAGATAACAGAGATGCACCTAGCCTGGGCTAGGGGACAATCTTCACCAAACCGCCCTACTCTCGCATCAGCTCCAGAACATCCACCCCTTGATCCTTCGACAAGCGCCACAATCTACCCATACTACCAAGGGGAAAACCCTTATGTCACCCAAATTCCACCAGCCAAACAAAATCCTCCTCCAGTCACCCCTGTTTTTATGGCACCCCCACCTGCTACTTTACAAAAGTCGCCCGGTGAGCCGCATGTTCAAATCCATGACAATTCTTACTATCCTCCCAAGCCTGCCTTTAGGGCTCCTGAACCACATCCACACACCCCTCATTGGGATAACCCGGCAGAACCGGAAAAGCACTTCCAAAGTTCGGAACATGAGGAAGTTATTAGAAAAGTTAAAAGCCTGGAGCAGTCCTTCAGGAATATGCACGGTTTGGGCAACCAGGTCGGTGTCGCTTACAAGGATCTGTGTCCATTCCCAGATGTCCAGTTGCCGGCCGGGTTCAAAATGCCCAAGTTCGACCTATACGAGGGGCACGGTGATCCTGTAGCCCACCTCCGAGGGTTTTGTAGTAAAATGCGAGGAGCCGGAGGACGGGACGAGATTCTGATAGCTTACTTCGGTCAGAGTCTGGGGGGATCTGCATTGGAATGGTACACTAGGCAGGATCCCAGCAGATGGTTTACGTGGGATGATCTGGCTCAGGCATTCATTGGCCAGTTCCAGTACAATCTCGAAATAGTCCCAGACCGCTTATCATTGCTAAAGTTAGAAAAGAATCCCGCCGAAAGTTTTAGAGAATTTGGTTTCCGCTGGAGGGAATAGGCAGCAAGGGTAGATCCGCCTATGAGAGAGAACGAGATGGTGGATTACTTCTTGCAGACACTAGAGCCAACCTATTTCGGACATCTGGTGACGTCCGTGGGTAAGTCATTCACTGAGGTGATAAAGATGGGAGCTATGATCGAGGAAGGCTTGAAAGCCAACAAGATCATGAGCTATTCAGCGTTGAAAGCCACCACCCAAGCTATTCAAAGTGGTGCCGGAGGAGTGCTTGGGAAAAAGAGGAAAGAATAAGTCACGGCAGTCGAGTCCGAAACATGGTTCAGAAACAGAGGCCCCGTGCCCCAATATAACCCGCCACAGCCTCACCACCAAAATTACTTCCACAATCCATACAACCACCCACAACATTACTATCCAGCACCTGATCCCCATTTTACTGTCCATCACGCTCAGTCATATTCCGCACCTCCCGTCCAGGCACCATGGCGTGCACCAAATCCACAGAACAATTACCCACCCCCAAGAGCCTATAGAAATCCCACGGGTGCGGGCTTTCGCCCAAACCAAGCATTCAAGGGCGACAGGGCGCCAAGGCCAAAGACTTTCACTCCCTTGGGGGAGTCCTACACCAGTCTGTTCCACCGTTTGAAGCAAGTAGGTTTGCTAAATCCGGTTGAATCTAAGCTACCAAACCCTCTTCCAAAGAACCTGGACCATTCAGTAAATTGTGCATACTGCTCGGGATGTCCGGGACACGACACGGAAAAGTGTTGGAGGTTGAAAACAGCCATCCAGGAGCTCATCGACACTCGCAGGATTGAGGTCCAGACTCCAACAGAGCCCAACATCAACCAAAATCCACTTCCAACTCATCATGAGACCAACATGATCGAGTTGGTACGGGTAGAAGAAGGAAAGGAGAAAGCCTCCCAGACTGTAATGATGATCAAGTCCAGTAGGGTAGGAATGAGAAAAGGGCCGAGCCTTGATGAGTCACCCATTTGCAAGAAGGACGTACAAAGGGGGTTGGAAGCGGAAAGGGAAAGTGTGAACGAAGTACCGATGAGGCCGGGGGAAGCAAAAATAGTTGTACCCGGGGTAGCAACCAAACCCGTCTTGACGGTAGCAGGTGTTCGAATGGATCCTTTCATCATCAAGCCAGCAATACAGTTGCCAATAACTGATAGCAGAGCTATTCCATGGAATTATGATCGGATCACGACAACCTACAAAGGAAAGGAAGTGAAAGAGGAAGTTTGCGAAGCGCAAGGTTTGACCCGCTCGGGGAGATGTTTTGCCCATGCGGAATTGAATAAGATCACTCCGACAACATTGAAAAAGCCGGTGACTGACGAAGAGGCAGAAGAATTCCTGAAAAAGATGAAGCTACATGATTATTCTGTCCTGGAACAGCTGAAGAAGACTCCGGCGCAAATCTCATTGCTATCCTTGCTGATACATTCTGAAGAACATCGGCAAGCTTTGATGAAAGATCTGAATGAGGCCCACGTACCTGATAAAATCTCAGTGAGTCATCTGGAGAAGATCACCAATAGGATCTTCGAAGCGAATTGGATCACCTTCACCGATGATGAATTGCCTGAGGAAGGCACCGAGCACAACAAGGCTTTATATCTTACGGTAAAGTGTGAGGAGTCGGTGGTTACCAAAGTCCTTGTCTATAATGGGTCCAGTGCTAACATTTGTCCTCTCTCTACACTGGACAAGTTGAAAGTGGACATCGGCAGGATACGCAAGAACAGCATATGTATTCGAGGGTTTGATGGAGGAGGCAAGGCGTCGATCGGGGACATAGTGTTAATCTTGACAATTGGGCCAGTGGAGTTCACCATGGAATTCCAGGTGCTGGACATGGTAGTGTCATATAACCTTCTGATAGGGCGACCGTGGATCCATGCCGCAAGAGCAGTTCCATCCAGCCTACACCAACTCGTCAAGTTTGAGTGGGACCAACAGGAGATCGTCGTCCATGGAGAGAATGATCTACAACCAGGCACCATCGTCCCCTTTGTTGAGACAGAAGAAGATGTTGGGCCGTGGGTATACCAGATCTGCGATGTGGTATCCGCCAACCGAGTTCCAGAAGGCGAGTGCATTCCCAATGACAGAATAATTACTGCCCACGTCATGGTGGCTCATGAAATGTTGGGACATGGTTTCATACCCGGCAAAGGTCTAGGTGCATCTCTGCAAGGAATCATACAACCGGTATCCGTGGTCGAAAATGTGGGAACCTTCGGTTTGGGATTCAAGCCAACATCAGAGGACATCCAGCGAGCCAAGAGGAATAAGCAGAAGACATGGGTGCTCCCGAAGCCTGTTCCACGCCTTTCCCAATCTTTTGTCAGGTCTGGAGTAAGAGGACATCCGACGACAAAGATTCCCGGTCCTATGGTTAGGCCAGACGAAGAGTTCTTAAGAAAGTTCAAGGACCTATTCGCAGATGTATGCATGCTCGAGGATGGTGAAGGATCCAGCCATGCCGAGATACAGTTTGTGGGACCGAAAGCAAAATTGAATAATTGGAAGGCTACTCCTCTCCCTGTCCGGAAGGAGTCTTGGTAGTTTGTTTTGGATTGTTTCCTTTTGAAATTTTGTGTTGGGGGTTGTCCCCGGAGTAAAATTCGTTTGTTTTAATTCATTTTGATTTGAGTTTGCAAGTTTGTTTTCCTTGTACTGTTCCTATTAATGAAATTCTGTTCCCTTCATGTCTAATTTTGTTTATTTTCCTTCTTTTACTTTTCTGAACAGCCTTCTTTCAACTGATCTTAATGATATGGCGTGCTTAAAGATTAATCAACCCAGTCTAGAAAGTCAATCGGGTTTGGAAATAATAAATGAAATAAGAAGTGACGAGAGTGAATCGGAATACGGCGATGATGAAGCCATAGAAGAAATCGGTGAAGAATTAAGTCACTTCGAGGAAAAACCCAAACCAAATTTAAATGATACTGAGGCTGTTAATCTGGGGAACACAGATGACGTCAAAGAAACCAGAATAAGTGCCCATATTGAACCCAACATGAGAGAAGAGTTTATCAAAACACTCATGGAGTTTAAAGACATTTTCGCATGGTCGTACGACGACATGCCAGGACTCAACACTGATCTAGTGGTTCATAAATTACCCACTGATCCGGCATATCCTCCCGTCAAGCAAAAACTACGGAAATTCAAGACGGAGATGAGTGTAAAGATCAAAGAGGAAGTAACCAAGCAGTTGCAGGCGAAAGTCATTCGTGTCACTCGATACCCTGAATGGTTGGCTAACGTAGTACCGGTGCCAAAGAAGGACGGAAAGATCAGAGTATGCGTGGACTACCGCAACCTCAACAAGGCAAGTCCTAAGGATAATTTCCCGCTTCCCAATATCCATATCCTGATTGATAATTGCGCTGGACGTGAAATCGGATCCTTTGTGGACTGTTATGTGGGATATCATCAGATCTTAATGGATGAAGAGGACGCAGAAAAGACGGCTTTTATCACACCATAGGGGACTTATTGCTACCGGGTGATGCCGTTTGGTTTGAAGAATGCAGGGGCAACATACATGAGGGCGATGACTACGATATTCCATGACATGATACACAAGGAAATTGAAGTGTACGTGGATGATGTGATCATAAAATCTAGACACCGAGAAGGCCACGTTGCCGACCTCAGGAAGTTCTTTCAAAGACTTCGAAGATATGACATCAAGCTCAATCCAGCCAAATGGGCATTCGGAGTTCCATCAGGAAAGTTGCTAGGATTCATCGTTAGCCGACGGGGTATTGAGTTGGACCCATCCAAAATCAAGTCCATTTAAGAGCTACCCCCGCCAAAGAATAAAACAGAGGTAATGAGTTTGTTGGGAAGGTTAAATTACATCGGTAGGTTTATTGCTCAGCTTACAACAACCTGTGAACCCATATTCCATCTGTTGAAGAAAGACGCTGCGATAGAATGGACGACAGAATGTCAGGAAGCGTTTGACCAAATCAAAGGGTATCTGTCAAACCCACCCGTACTAGTTCCGCCTGAACTGGGCAGACCCCTGATTCTTTATCTGACGGTTTTGGAGAATTCGTTCGGCTGCGTACTGGGGCAGCATGATCTTACTGGCAGGAAGGAACGGGCCATTTACTACCTCAGTAAGAAATTCACGAGTCCACGAGGTCAAGTACACTCATCTAGAAAAGACATGTTGCGCTTTGACTTGGGTAGCCCAAAAGTTGAAACATTATTTGTCTTCTTACACCACTTACCTCATTTCGCGTTTGGATCCGTTGAAGTATATTTTCCAGAAGCCTATGCCTACAGGGAGGTTGGCAAAATGGCAAATATTACTTACAGAGTTCGACGTCATATATGTGACAAGGACGGCTATGAAAGATCAAGCCCTAGCCGATCACTTAGCTGAGAATCCTGTCGATGACGGGTACGAACCTTTGAGGACGTATTTTCCGGACGAAGAAGTATTGCAAATTGATGGGTTGGAACTAACCGAGGAGCCGGGGTGGAAGCTTTTCTTCGACGGAGCGGCGAACGCAAAAGGAGTCGGAGTAGGGGCTGTGCTCATCTCTGAAACAAGACATCATTATCCTGTTACTGCTCAACTGCGTTTTCATTGTACCAATAATATGGCTGAGTACGAGGCATGTATCTTGGGGTTGCGATTAGCGGTGGACATGGATGTACGGGACGTCTTGGTCTTGGGGGACTCGGACCTTCTGGTACATCAGATTCAGGGAGAATGGGAAACCAGAGATTTAAAGCTTATCCCGTATCGTCGGTGTTTGCATGATCTGACCAAGCGCTTTCGATCAGTAGAATTCAGGCACATCCCAAGGATGCATAATGAGGTTGCCGACGCTCTAGCTACTTTAACGTCAATGCTGCATCACCCGGACAAGGTTCGTGTCGACCCGTTACATATCCAGGTCCGGAATCAACATGCTTATTGTAATATGATAGAGGAAGAGGTGGATGGTGAGCCATGGTTTCATGATGTCAAGGAATACCTCAGGTTAGGAGTATACCCAGAGCAGGCAACTGGAGATCAAAAGAGGGCTATTCGGCGTTTGGCGAACGGATTTTTCCTTAGTGGAGGGGTACCGTACAAAAGAACCCCAGATTTGGGATTGTTAAGATGTATAGATGCGAGTCAAGCCACAACAGTGATGACAGATATACATTTCGGAGTTTGTGGACCACACATGAGCGGGTATGTATTGGCAAAAAGGATTCTTCGAGCAGGATATTACTGGCTCACTATGGAGCGTGATTGTATAAGTTTTGTGCGAAGATGCCATCAGTGTCAGATACACGGAGATTTGATTCATTCTCCACCGACTGAATTGCATACAATGTCAGCACCATGGCCGTTTGTCGCATGGGGTATGGATGTTATTGGACCTATAGAACCTGCAGCTTCCAATGGTCATAGGTTCATTCTAGTAACGATCGACTATTTCACCAAGTGGGTGGAGGCTAAAACCTTCAAATCAGTAACCAAGAAGGCGGTGGTAGACTTCGTACATTCCCACATCATCTGCAGGTTTGGAATTCCAAAGATAATCATCACAGATAACGGCGCCAATCTTAACAGCGGATTGATGAAGGAGGTCTGCCAACAGTTCAAGATTACACACCGAAATTCCACATCATATCGTCCCAAAGCAAATGGTGCGGTTGAGGCACCAAACAAGAACATAAAGAAGATATTGAGGAAGATGGTAGAGGGGTCCAGGCAATGGCATGAAAAGTTACCATTTGCATTGTTGGGTTATCGCACTACCGTCCGGACTTCGGTAGGTGCAACTCCTTACTTGTTGGTGTACGGGACTGAAGCGGTAATACCCGCAGAAGTTGAGATTCCATCCCTCCGAATTGTCGCTGAAGCTGAGATCGACGATGATGAGTGGGTCAAAACCCGATTAGAGCAATTGAGCTTGATCGATGAAAAGAGATTGACAGCAGTATGTCATGGACAATTGTATCAAAAGAGAATGGCAAGAGCATATAACAAGAAGGTATGTCCCAGGAAATTTGAAGTAGGACAACATATGTTGAAGAGAGTTCTACCACATCAGGCCGAAGCGAAAGGCAAGTTCGCTCCAAATTGGCAAGGACCGTTTGTTGTGACTAGGGTATTATCCAACGGCGCGCTATGTCTAACTGATATTGAGGGAAGATGCACTGATATGGCTATCAATTCCGATGCAGTCAAGAGATATTATGTGTAATTCTTTAATGTATTTGTCAACGTTTGGTTTCGTTTGTGTGTATTTTGGCATTCTTCGGAGAATGAAATGATAGAGGCAATTTTTCTACTACCCAAACACTTTGACCTTTGTTTTCCCCTTTGAGCCTTAATAATTCTTTCATATACCCTCTTTCGGAATCACCAAGGAAGATGTGTAACAAAATAGAAAAAAAAACAAAGAAAAGACACAAGAAAAAGTGAACTACGTTCGACCTGATTCCTCAAGAAGGATACGTAGGCGCCACACGGCTCGGTCATAATAAAATAAAAATCAAAGATTCCCCAAGCAACAAAACTGGGGCAGAAGTCATTGTTTCGTTTGAAAGATAGTGTGGATTCCGAAAGTTGTAATGAGCTAACCGTTGAGGTTAAACCCCTTTTCTTTAGCCTCACGCGTAGAAACCACATTAAGAACCAAAAAGACCTCTCGATCAGTATTTGAGAAATGCCAAGTCATGCGAGTGAAACTACGAATCCTCGACTGATTTAGGACTTACAAGCTGAAAAGGGATGGCCCCTTTAGAGGAAATTCCACGGATAATACCCCAGCCCACCGCAGGGAAAGAAAGCGAAAATGAGAGAGTCTTAACGGTGAAAACCCTCGCGGGCACCTTAAGGCGAAGAAAGTCAAGAGAAATAAAATGAGAGATTCTTACGGTGAAAACCTTTACGGGCATCCAAAGGCGACGGGAGACAGAGAGAAATGAGAGAATCTCATTAGTGAAAACCCTTCGAAGGGCACTATGAGGTGACAAGGCGAGATGGTTACAAGGTGTCTGCATGAGACAAGGTTTGAACATTCATTTACTCCTAACACAGCGCGACCATCAGAAAGTGATTGACATGAATAGACTGGGTAGATTAATCTCAAAGGCGCGGCATAACCATTGGATCAGTCACACATTCAGATAAGTTTTTTCCTATTTTTTGAGTTCAGAAAAGTTTTCCTTTTCTTTTGTCATTTGCGGTCAACATTCTTTTTCTTTTCTTTCGTTTTCGAAAACTGATTTTTCAAAGCTTACTACCAAGTCTCCCAAAGCAGTATAATGAAAATGAATAGGCGTGGAACGAGGCAATAAGGCAGAAGTCGTTCCGATAGTAAGATTGGAACGACAGGTTGATTGGAAGGTTCACAGGAATTATGGAGTATGATGGACACATGTGGCACGTCCGGAAGATGATTTCTCACAACAGATCACCGGCTAAAAAGAGTCACATCAAACCAAATATTGGAATAAAAGGGAGAGATGAGAAACCATCTGTGGAAAGAGCATCATCCCCAGCAAGCGCCAACGTCGTCCCCGAAGTTCGAGGGAGGCCAAGCAGCTGAAAGAGAAAAGAAAATGGCCCCAACAAGAGTGGCACGACCACTCACTGCGTTTTGAAACTAACAATTTTTCTTTGATTTAAAGCAGGAAAAGAGGGTTCGTCGGCAGAAAAGCATACCACCTAGAAGTTTATCAAACTGGGGCAGAAAATTTTCTCCTGTTGCGAAAATTTTCTTGAAAGAAAATACCCAGTGGATAAGGATAGAAAGCAACACAAGATTTTGGGAAATACCAGCTCCGAGCAGAATAGTTTTGAAAGAGGCCCGACAATGCAAGGAAGTGATCTTTGAGCCGGTATTATCCCCAGCAATTGTTGGGAAAATGAAACACTAACTTCGAGATTCCCGCAACAGCATTATATCCCATAAACTTTTCAAGGAGGCCAAAGCGTAAGTCCCGGAGGAGGTCTGAGAAGAAGGAAGAAGAAAAGGGGTCCCCCGCCAGGGTAATCCTCAGTTAATAACGTTTCAACCCCCGGCGATTCCGAGAGAGAATGAGGGGTGAAGGAAATAAGAATACTTCCCCAGCAGCATCATCACCAGCGGGTGAGTAAACCGTTTCAAAGATATTTCCAGCAGCCAAAGGAAAGTATCACGACCCAGGGGGAAAGCAGTTCCAAGACGAGGTAATTCAGAAGAAAAGGGTGGCCCAGGAGGCAATGGAGGAAGAAGAAAATGGTACAAAGGTCAAAGGAAGGCGATCAGGATAGGATGAAATTAGTGAAGTGTAGTTGAAGTCAGGGAGCCCGCCTGAAGAATGGAGTGGCGATTTAGTTTTGAAGTTGTAGTTGAAGTGAGGGAGCCCGCCTGAAGAATGGAGTGGCGATTTTATTTTGAAGTTGTTGTTGAAGTCAGGGAGCCCGCCTGAAGAATGGAGTGGCGATGTTATTTTGAAGTTGTAGTTAAAGTCAGGGAGCCCGCCTGAAGAATGGAGTGGCAATTTTATTTCGAAGTTGTTGTTGAAGTCAGGGAGCCCGCCTGAAGAATGGAATGGCGATTTATTTTGAAGTTGCAATTGAAGTCAGGGAGCCCGCCTGAAGTGGAGTGGCGATTTTATTTTGAAGTTGTTGTTGAAGTCGGGAGCCCGCCTGAAGAATGGAGTGGCGATTTATTTTCAAAAGTTGCAGTTGAAGTCAGGGAGCCCGCCTGAAGAATGGAGTGACAATTTTATTTTGAAGTTGTTGTTGAAGTCAGGAGCCCGCCTGAAGAATGGAGTGGCGATTTATTTTGAAGTTGTAGTTGAAGTCAGGGAGCCCGCCTGAAGAATGGAGTGGCGATTTTATTTTGAAGTTGTTGTTAAAGTAAGGGAGCCCGCCTGAAGAATGGAGTGGCGATGTTATTTTGAAGTTGTAGTGAAAGTCAGGGAGCCCGCCTGAAGAATGGAGTGGCGATTTTATTTCGAAGTTGTTGTTGAAGTCAGGGAGCCCGCTTGAAGAATGGAGTGGCGATTTAGTTTTGAAGATGTAGTTGAAGTCAGGGAGCCCCCTGAAGAATGGAATGGCGATTTATTTTGAAGTTGCAATTGAAGTCAGGGAGCCCGCCTGAAGTGGAGTGGCGATTTTATTTTGAAGTTGTTGTTGAAGTCGGGAGCCCGCCTGAAGAATGGAGTGGCGATTTAGTGTTGAAGATGTAGTTGAAGTTAGGGAGCCCGCCTGAAGAATGGAGTGGCGATTTAGTTTTGAAGATGTAGTTGAAGTCAGGAAGCCCGCCTGAAGAATGGAGTGGCAATTTAGTTTTGAAGTCGTAGTTGAAGTTAGGAAGCCCGCCTGAAGAATGGAATAGCGATTTATTTTTTGAAGTTGGTTGAGGAAAGCGGTTGAGTATAACGGAAATCCCTAGCATGAATCCAAGTTTATAATCAAAAGGAAGGCAACGAGGATCAGAAAGATGGTTCAGACTTCGAAGGAGAATAGTTCGAAGATCGCAGAGAAGGGACCAATGGTCGAAGTTCGGCAATCAAGATGGGCCGAAATAACAATGGTCAGAAGAGAAGAAGCATGCGAAGAAACATCAGAGCCAGCATGATGGCAAGGAACATGACAAGATCAAGTGGAAAAGACAGATAAGAATTTGCAACACTGTAACTTAGTCTAGCTTCTCATTTTTCGTTTAGCACGGTGTAATAAGGGGATCAGTTAAGCAGTGGCGCCAACAGTAACAGCTGTAACAGCAAGATCACAACAGTCATGGTAGTCCCAGCTACCAAAATTTCCCGAACTACATTGACCTGATTCCCTCTTAGCCAGGGATATGTAGGAAACCTCTTGAAGCAAGGTTCGGTCAAACTTTTTCAAAAAATGCTTCACACGGAGTGCTCAGACGGGCAAAAAATCGCTCGTATCCGCTCACTTATCTTTGCACGAAAACTCTTCATGTTTCCGCGCAAAGAGGGGCAGCTGTGAGCACGTGATTTTTGCCCTCCGTGAGATTTACTCCCAAAAATTCAAAATAAAATTGTTTTTGTATCGTTGTAATATCTGTGGATTTTTGTGTCAATTTTCTTACTATTTGTATTCTTTATGTATGCATGTTTGATTGCTTAAATTAAAAAAAAAATACAAGAATATATTGCGTTTGCGTTCTTAGGTTTTAATTTACGATTGAAAGTAATCAAGTTTATTTGACAAAAATAGAAAAATCACAAAATATGTACATTTTGTATCTTTAGCATTTAATGTCCCAATTGTGTGATCTTAGTTTAATTTAACTATAATAAGAACTTAATTAGTATTCTTATAAACTAAGTTAATTTTGGTAATGTATTATAGAGTTTTGGTTTTTAATAAATTAAGAATTAAAAAGAAAATAAAAGAAAAGAAGAAAATAGAGAGGAAATCGGAATGGACTATGCGCAAACCAAAAAAGACCAGGCCAAATTAATCCCAGGCCCAATTACACACTTCTCTTGATCCAACAGCCCAACCCGTCTCCCAGTCCGTCTCTCACAGACACCCCAAACAACGTCGTTCCGCTCTAAGTGAAGAGATCCAAGCCGTCGATCAGCGTTGATCCGATGGATCACATTAATCGCCCCATTGTTTGATCCTGGCCGTTGGATTCTCATCATCCAACGGCCTTAATCACTTCATGATACCCGATCCGTTTCACTCCAAGACCGGTCCGGTCTTAAATTGACACTACACGACACCGTTTAGTTTAAGTGAGGAGATCCTGGTCGTTGATCGTAAATGATCCAACGATCAGGGTTTAATCTCCTATTTCATATATAAGGCCCATCTCATACCCCGCCCCCCAAGCCAGCCCCCCCTTCGTCTCTAAGCCTGAGATACCATGTCTCTCGCCCCACCATCCCCCGCCGTGCACCACCGCCGGAAATCGCCTTACGGCGGTGGTGAGTCACCAAAGCTCCCCATTTTTACACCATAAGACCATCTCGACCCCCCATTCCATATCCACGAACCACTTACCTCGAATCACTCAGGAACTCCTCGAATCTTCATTTGAAGATTCGAGTTAAGACCCAAGCCACGCCAAACCTCACCAAAATCACACCATAGCTTCCCCTCGCCTCCCTCATACCCCTACCGGCCCTGGTTTGGCTCGAATCTTGCCGGAACCGGTCGAGCCCCAAATCTCGGCCATGAACCCTAGACTTCGATTCCTGCCTAATTGAGGTCTAATAGACCTTAATTGGGATGTTTTCATTGTTGAAAACATCTCAATTAAGGTCCATTGGCCTCAAAAACGAAGAATCCAAGTTCAAGTCGAATCCGAAGTTCGAATTGAACCCAAGACGGGTCCGGGGTCCGTTCAAGTGCGGATTTGTCTTCTCTTATGGTATTTCTTCTTTTATTTCTTCATATTCCGTTTGTTAATCAGTTGAATTTTATTTTCTTTCTTTTTAGTTTTCTGTTTCTCTTCATCTCCAGTAGACCTTTTATCCGGTCAATTCCCATCTGTGTTAATTCGATGCTAATTGCTTTTGAATGCATAGTTTATTTAACGTCGTCAACGAGTTAACTCGTTCGTATGATTGTTCATTTAATTGTCTGCCCGTATGCAATTCATAAGCCTAGGGCATGTTATTGCTTGATTCCAGATTAGGAGTTATTGGATATAGTTGTTAGGATTTGAATTAGCTGACTAGGAAGTTAAGGGTTAGCATTTTAGAATATTTTAAATGCCCTGCACGTGAAGCTGAGCAGTGGAACCTGCTGTCACAGCAGGGCACTTAGCCATGTCTGGACAGAGGTTATTGTTTAACTAATAACACCCATGCTTAGACATAGTGTAGTGGGGAAAACAGAGGGGATAATGGGCTGGCAGAGCAGGGATGGGCAAGGGTTTGAGTGGAGTTTTTCTGGCCATCCAGGGTGGGGAGGGGTTCAAATATAAATACAATGATAGGCAGACTTGAAGAGACAGTCAGACCTGGAGAGAAAACAGGATAGAAAGCATATAAGGGCTTAGACATTCATACATATAGACATGAGAGATAGAAATCTTAGACAGTGAAAAGAGATTGAAAATAACTACTGTTCCATTGGATTCCTATTTGAAGTTCACACAAATCCCTTGCATAGATTTTGGGGGTTGTTTGTTTTTGTTGGCTGAGTGATTGTGTGTGGTTTGCTGAGTGATCGTGTTTGGCCACTGCTACTGCTGTGGTTTGCTTTTTGGCTACCACTGGTGTGTAGAGTGTTTGGTTACTGTTTGCTGGTGTGATTTTTGTTGCTGTGGTTGTGTTTTGGTCCTGCTCCTGCAGTTGTTTTGTGGTTTGTTGTTGGTTGTTGTTGCTGCTGTTGGTGTTGTGGTTGTTGTTGTATCTCACTGCTGCTGCAACTGACCTCTCCTCTTTGTAATTGCCAGGTACACAATTCTGTAACCCTTTTTGATTGAAGTTAGACATGAAACAGTCAAGAACCATTGTTCAATCGAAGGCTGCTTGTGTTTCCTAGTTGACATTAGTTATGTGTTGTCTGTTATACGAATGGTAGATGTATGCATAATGAGGATCATTTTTAAAGTGAGTTATTAGTGATTAAATGTTGTATGATATTGGATTATTGAACTGAACCCTTGAAATGACATGAGTCATAGTTAACTAAATATGGTTATCTAATTCAAATAGACTGTTAGACAGGGTTGTAATAATGCGGACTAATTAACTCTGAATTAAAAAATAAGTATTTTTTATATAGTGTATATTAATTTTGTATGCTAATTGTTTACCAAAACTGAACCTGGATATAAATGTTAGTGTATAAGCTTTATTTTATGTTCATTTTAAATCCAATAGACGTTCTTTAGCCATTTGATTAAGCTTAAAGCTTCAATACACGTGTAAATTATTCTGCTATTAACTCATGAGTAATGATGCTCCACTTAGTTAAATGTTAGCATTTGAAATATCGAAATCAAACTGGAATTACAGTTTATCACGTTAGTCGTCCAATGTTTCATTCAAAAATCAGTAGTCGCACCTTTGTATAATTTAGTTTATTTTAGACGTTAATAGGTCCTTAAGTTCCACTTGTCGTATAATCTATAATTCAATGCTCCACTATCGTAATGATTATCCCACATCCCTTAATAATTAGCATGTTAGCTCAATTATTGCTTTGTGTATTACTAAAAAATGGAATCCCATTGGGAATTAGATGTTAAGCTGGCCATGAGATCGGAAGTTTCAAGTCGTGTCGGGCCAAATGCACGCTGAGCCTGTCTTGAGCCCAAATAAAATTGTTAAGGTATTACAGGAATTGGGCCTTTGTAAGCCCAAATTTGTTATAAGTAAAATCTTAAATTACATAGGTAAATGAGAAATTAATTGAAAAATATAAGATTGAGTTTCAAATTAGGTAGCGGGTTCAAGCTAAAAAGGTCTTCCCTTTTGTTTGAATAAGGACTTGTATTCGAGGTTCGAATTTATATTTTTGAATTAATTGGCCTTTAGTGACAAATAAATAGAAAATTTTAGTTTGCTTTAGGACTGGCCTTTTAATAATAAAAATGAGACGAACCTCATCAAACAAAAATACACAATTGCGGGGCCCTCTAATACACTGTTATGAAAAATGGTAGATTTGGAAGGATCGTTTATCGAATTTCACGGTTCTTCACAAAGTTAACAACACGATAGACTCTTTAGGCACGATTTGTAAATAAAATGCTTTCCTAATTACGGGTGCGCATTTATGTGACCCAAATCTTATTCTTGGCGAAACTGAAATACATTGAAGTCACAGGCGTACTGGTTGCGGTGCGACCCGAAATGTGTTTTCGTGACGTCGCAATTCTTCTAAGAATTAAAGCGGAATATAAAAGCATACAAATAACATACATAAAGAAATCAGACAGAAACAAAAATTGCAGTTGAGCGACCGTGCTAAAACCACGGAATCCGGGAGTGCCTAACACCTTCTCCCGGGTTAACAGAATTCCTTATCCAGTTTTTCTAGTTTCGCAGACTATATTATAGAGTCATAAATTTCCTCGGTTCAGGATCAAACCGGTGACTTGGGACACCATTATTTTCCTAAGTGGCGACTCTGAATAATTAAATATGTTGATCCCGTTTCGATTGTCCTTTAATTGGAAAAACTCCCTTGCGCTCTCACGGGCGCGCAAAAAGGAGGTGTGACAGCATGTAGCTGGACTGGTAGTGGATCGGACTGCGCGCCGCAACATATCACTGATATTGCGCTTGGGCTGTAGGAGCCCCTCTAGAGTCTGAACCCCCACAGTGAGCGCGGGTACCCAAATGGATCAGGCTACGCGCCGTAGCGGTCATGTTCAATCATCTACATTGCATTTAGACATATCTGTTGTACTGCTTTAGTTGTCTTTGCTTTATTTGAGACTTATACTATTAAAATGGTAAAAAGATGTATAGTATAGCTTTACTGTGTGGTCTATTTGGTATTTTTACCTTCAATGTCTTTATCCGTGCTTATTACCACCAAGTTGGAAGTGCTCACTCTACTCCCTACACCTTGTGTGCAGATCCAGGTATATCACAGCAGGGCTGACTCCCCAGCTGCTTCAGAGATCATATCCAGACTGTCGAGGTAGCTCCTTAGCGTCCGCAGGACCTGACTTTCCCTGTTATCCTTTGTCTTTTAGACTTTTCTGCATTTTGTCAGATACATTATGTATTCAATATCACTGTTATACTCTTGGTAGAGGCTCTTGACTTGTGACCCCAGATTCTGTGGGAGATGTTATACTGTTCGGATTATTTTCGCAACTTATGCTAAATTTCGTATTTCTATTATCATTGTTAATGCTTTTGAAGTAAAGAAAGAGCTGGTAGCTCAGTATTGTGTGAGGTCGGTCAGGCTGGCCTAGCAATGTGCTAGGGCGCCATCACGATCGGGTTTTGGGGTCGTGATAATTTTATCACAATTTCTTTAAAATTTGACAAATAACAAATTAAAAATAAATATAGATTTTAATGCTCTATTGATGAGATGTACAGTTGCCTAATATTTTGGGACTGTTCTAATTAAATCTATCAAAATGTTAACGTTCTATTTCAATAAACGGAGATAGAAGAAACCAAAATTTTAAATAACAATTTGCTAAAGAATTCATTTGCCCGTTTTTTGCTTTTGGTTATAAGTTATAAAGCAAAACAAATAAATGAACAATGAAATCAAAATAATATAATTAAGAAGTACAAATTGTTCTAATTTTATAATTGAAGAATTTAACAGGAGGACATATTTAACATCATTGAAAAGAAATTTTATTATGAGTTTCATTTTTCGATATATTATTTTAACGTGTAATCAAAGTTTCAAATCCATACAATTTTAAAATAGTCAATATACTAATCTAATTGTGATTAATTTACATGAATTTTTATTTCAAATTGAGACATAAATTTGTATGCATTTACATTAAAAACGGTATATTGAACTTTTAGAGGTAAAAGAAGTAAATAAATAGTAAAAAAGTTTGTACTACATGAACCTCACTAATAATTTGAAATCTTGAATTAAATATTTTAATTAATACTGTTCAGGTCATTTATAAGTTCTTATTATTTTTGTTTCAGCCTTAAAGTGCCTTTGTGGCCAAAAAGATTTGCCAATTAAAATTCCCAAATTTTATGCAAAAGGCGGGAGGTCTTCCCCCTCTTTCTTTTAGGTTTTGAGCAAACCCTTTCCCTCTTTTGTCTCAAACTCTTTCCTAATTCCCCCAAACGCTTCAGCTAGAGCTCCAAAAAATAAGATCTGAATGATCCTTCGGCCTTCCCTCCACCAAAAATTCCTCCCTCAACCCAAAATTAGGGCTTGAAATGGTAAGCTCCTTCCCCTCTTTTTCAAGGTTAGGTTTTTATTTGATTTTCATGTAAATTTATAGAATATTTGTTAGATTTGCTAAACTTTGGGTACAAATGGATCCTTATACTTCCGCAATTCAATTGCTTTGTAACTGGATAAATAACTTCATGACTTACTGTTAAATTCAGAAAACTTTCGATTAAAATAAAAAATATAATTACCAGAATATATTATTTTTTATCTGTGTATCAGTTTAGAAGGCACTGAAATATTTGTAGGTTGCGGCTCAATTGACGTGGAGGATTTCGGAAAAATGTATCTGCACTTCCCATATGCAATATCTCATTGTTTAGTTTTCTAAATTATTAGGTTTATCTTGGTTGAGCATTCCCGACTACATACCTTTTGACATGTTTCTTCATAAACATTTTCAAGCACTTCCATGATTAAGTTTCTGAAGTTGGGATGCTTTTTGATTTGGAATTAGTCTATTAGACTATATTATGTTTGCTTTTCATTGTAATTATTTATTTAGGGACAGATATGCATCTAATTACAGATGTTGTATGTTTTACCCAATCTCAACTTAACATAAATTTGTTGTTATAGCACTATAATGAAAAGTCTATTATTCCTTGTTTATGTGATTTACTTTGCATTGTTGAAGCCTTATTTCACTTATTTGTTAAACTTTTTCTTTTTCATTGAACAAATTAGCAATTTGTTAAATCTTATGTGCAGGGGTGAGGGACTAATATTGAGCTTAGACTCCTAATGTCACTTCAATTGAATGACCTTATATCTTCAGAATTTTTGTGCATATATCTCATAAGCTCTTTGCAGATAAATATCTTTTTTAGTGATCTTGTATGACTAGTGTCACGACCCTAGTTCACCAATCGTGAACATGTCGTGATGGCACCCAGTCCCAACGACTAGGTAAGTCTAACACGTTGCGGAATATACAAGCTATGAACACTTAATAAGAAAACAGCGGAAAAATAGGATAAAAGATATGTAATCTGTACCGCTTGGCACATACATCCGTCAACACCATGAATAAAACACTACCAAGATCCGGAATCCCACGGTAACACAGACTAAAAGAGAATATACAACTGTGGCTCTATGTATAAAGAGTGTCTAACAACGGAATGAAGGAAAAATGCCAACTAGTACTATTAGAATAGAAGGAAAGCTTCTGGATCCGCGGACGTAGCAGATCATACCTCGAGATCTCCCAGAAAGCTGCGGAATCACCTAGCATGGGCCTGCTCTGATGTACCTGGATCTGCACAACAAAAGTGTGCAGAATAGTAGCATGAGTACACCACGGCGGTACTCAATAAGTGCCAAGCCTAACCTCGATGGAGTAGTGACGAGGAAGGTCAGGCCCTACTGAGAAACAATAATATAATGATAATAACAATAATACGCAGTTTAAATGATATTAGTTTTCGAAATTAACAACAATAAATGATTACTGCAATAGTCTACAATTAAGCTAACAACAAATAGTCAACTCAATAAAACCAGTCCATGACCTGTGGGAATTGAACCCACAGTCCCATTGACAGTACCTCTGGGTCTCCGAGAATCGAACCCGCAGCCCATGTCTCAATAAATAATCAATAACTCAGGATCTCCGGGAATCGAACCCGTAGTCCCTACCAATAACTCAGGATCTCGGGAATCGAACCCGTAGTCCCTACCAATAACTCAGGATCTCCGGGAATCGAACCCGCAGTCCCTACCAATAACTCGGGATCTCGGGAATCAAACCCGTAGTCCCTACCAATAACTCGGGATCTCGGGAATCAAACCCGTAGTCCACATCTCAATAAATCTCAGGATCTCCGGGAATCGAACCCGTAGTCCCTACCAATATCACTCCGGGTCTCTGGGAATCGTACCCACAGCCCTGGGTCTCCGGGAATCGAACCCGCAGTCCACAAGCACATCAAATAAAGGAATACACAAAGAGAGTAAATTATGCTTAACTATAACTTCACCGAAAAATAGTACCAATAATTATCAAAAATAAGACAATTAGGCAACTAGACAGTCAGGTACTACCTAATCATGCTTTTCTAACTACTATCGATAAAATATCAAATTAACAGCTAAAGACAGAAATATCACTCATCGAACATTTTTAAATAAAGCATGTGTTCAACGACCAACGCATGTACACGCCCGTCACCTCGCGTACAAGGCATTTAAATTATCACATAATATCCTAGGGATGAAAATTCCCCCACACGAGGTTAGACAAGCCACTTACTTCGACTCCGGTACAAAACCGCTATGAAAAAACTCTCTTGCCGTGAATGTCGGCCTCCACAAGTGTAGAAGCTGATAAAAATCAATAGAATCACATCAAAATAGGTCAATTGGGCATTACCCGATCAAAACACTCAAAATACGCCAAAAACCCACAAGTTGCCAAAATCCGACTTTCGGTACGCTTATCGAAAAATCACGAAAATTATATATTCGGGTTCCTTATCTCAATACGAGTCTAGGCATATAAAATTTACCAAAATCGGACTCCATTTGCCCGCTCAAATCGGGGATTTTCTAACATTTAGGCCTAGGGCTCAAACCCACCTTTAATCTTCCAATTTCAGTGAAATAATCACGGATTTCATGATAAACCAACGAATTAAAGTCAAGAAACTTACCCCCGATGATTTCCCGATGATATCGCAAACGTACTAATGCGATCGCGAAGAACAAACTCGTCCGGCTCCCCAACTACCCTACGCGATCGCGTACTCCCTCACGCGATCGCACTGCTTCCGACCAATACCTTACGCGATCGCATACTCCCTCACGCGATCGCACTGGTTCAATCTCCAGACTTACGCAATCGCAAGCTTTACTTCGCGATCGCAGAGCTCAGGATTTCTCCCTTACGCGATCGCATGGCCATCTCCGCGATCGCGGAGAGCAAAATTGTTCTGCAGTTATTGCAGCAGAACAGCAGTGCCTTTTGGCACAAATTGGTCCGTTTGGACCCCCGAATTCATCCCGAGGCTCCCGGGACCCCAACAAAAACCACCAACATACTCCAAAACACGATATGAACTCGTTCAAATCATAAAAACACGTCTAACAACATCAAAACCCATAATTCACATCGAATTCAAGCCTAAATTTCTTAAAACTTTCCGAATTGCACATTCGATCTAAAACCCGACCAAACGACGTCCGAATGACCCGAAACTTTGCGGACATATCCAAATTCACATAACGAAGCTACAGAAATTGTCGGAATTCCATTCCGACCCCCAGATCAAAATCTCACCTATCGTTCGGATTCGCTAAAATTTCAACCTTCGGCATTTCTAGCCTAATTGAGCTACGGACCTCCAAAGTACATTCCGAACGCGCTCCCAACCCCGAAATCACCTAACGGAACTAATGGAACCATCGGATTTCCGTTCCGAGATCGTCTTAACACTGTTCCGGCTACGAGCCATTTTCTAGCTTCAAAGCTTTTATTTAGGGACTAAGTGTCCCAAAATGCTCAAATTTTCAGAACCGACTCTCCCGGCAAACCACAATAGCAAAAATGTATTTAGGGAAACAGTTAAATTAGGGATTGGGGCGAAATTTTCTAAAACGACCGGTCGGGTCGTTACATCTTCCCACACTTAAAGATTCGTTCGTCCTCGAACGAGCATAGAAAACATACCTGGAGTAGTGAAAAGATGAGGGTACTGACTGCGCATATCCTGCTCGGTCTCCCAAGTCGCCTCATCGACCGGCTGGCCCCGCCACTGAACCTTTACCGAAACGATGTTCTTTGACCTTAACTTTCTGACTTGCCTGTCTAGAATGGCTACTGGCTCCTCAACATAAGACAAATCCTTGTCTAGATGAACAGATGTGAAATCCAACACATGCGACGGGTCACCATGGTATCTCCGGAGCATGGAGATATGAAATACGGGGTGAACTCCGGCTAGGCCGGGAGGTAAGGCCAACTCATAAGCAACCTCCCCAACACGCCTCAAAATCTCAAAAGGGCCAATAAATCTAGGACTCAGCTTTCCTTTCTTCCCAAACCTCATAACACCCTTCATGGGCGAGACTCGAGCAGAACCCGCTCGCCAACCATAAAAGCCACATCGCGAACCTTCTCGTCCGCATAACTCTTCTCGTCTAGAGCGGGCCGCACGAAGTCCGTCCCGAATCACCTCGACCTTGTCCATAGCCTCCCGAACCATATCGGTACCTAGCAACCCGGCCTCGCCGGCTCAAACCAACCCACGGAGACCCGCACCTCCTACCATATAGGGCCTCATACGGTGCCATCCGAATACTAGATTGGTGGCTGTTGTTATAAGCAAACTCCGCCAGCGGCAAGAAGTGATCCCATGAACCTCCAAACTCAATCACGCATGCACGGAGCATATCCTCCAAAATCCTGAATAGTGCGCTCGGACTGCCCATCAGTCTGGGGGTGAAATGCTGTGCTCAACTCCACCCGAGTACCTAACTCTCGCTGTACAGCTCTCCAGAACCGTGAAGTGAACTGAGTGCCTCTATCTGAAATGATGGAAACTGGAATACCATGCAGCCGAACTACCTCCTGATATAGATCTCCGCCAGTCGCTCCGATGAATATGTAGTGCTCACCGGTATAAAATGGGCGGACTTGGTCAGCCGATCCACAATGACCCAAATAGAATCAAACTTCCTAACCGTCCGTGGAAGTCCGGATACAAAGTCCATGGTAATGCGCTCCCATTTCCACTCGGGAATCTCAATCCGCTGCATCAATCCACCCGGACGCTGATGCTCATACTTCACCTGCTGGCAGTTGAGGCATCTGGAAACATAATCAACTATATCCCTTTTCATCCGCCTCCACCAGTAATGCTGTTTCAAGTCCTGATACATCTTCGCGGCACCCGGATGGATGGAATACCGCGAACTATGGGCCTCTGCTAGAATCAGCTCTCGAAGATCATCTACATTGGGCACACAGATACGCCCCTGCATCCTCATGACTCCATCATTTCCGATGGTAACATCTCGAGCATCACCACGCCGAACTCTATCCCGAAGGACAAGCAAATAAGGGTCGTCGAACTGACGCTCCCTGATGCGATCAAATAGAGAAGACCGAGAAACCACACATGCCAGAATTCGGTTGGGCTCCGAAAGATCCAGTCTAACAAACTGCCTGGCCAAAGCCTGAACATCCATCGCCATAGGCCTCTCTGAAGCTGGTAGATATGCTAAACTCCCCAAACTCTCCGCCCGACGACTCAAGGCATCAGCAACCACATTAGCCTTGCCCGGATGATAGAGAATAGTAATATCATAGTCCTTTCAGTAGTTCCAACCATCTCCTCTGATGCATATTCAGGTCCTTCTGCTTAAGCAAGTGCTGCAAGCTCCGGTGATCGGTGTAGATCTCACAAGGAACCCCATATAAATAATGACGCCAAATTTTCAAGGCGTGAACAATGGCAACTAGCTCCAAATCATGAACATGGTAATTCTTCTCATGCACCTTCAGCTGTCTCGACGCGTAGGCAATCACCCTACCGTCCCGCATCAATACCGCACCGAGTCCAACTCGTGAGGCATCACAATATACGGTATAGGACCCCGTACCTGTAGGCAACATCAATATAGGGGCCGAAGTCAAAGCTATCTTGAGCTTCTGAAAGCTCGCCTCACACTCGTCTGTCCACTGAAAAGGGGCACCCTTTTGGGTCAATCTAGTCATAGGTGCAGCAATCGAAGAGAACCCTCTACGAAACGACGGTAATAGCCCGCTAAACCAAGGAAACTGCGAATCTCAGTAGCGGAGGAGGGTCTGGGCCAACTCTGCACGGCCTCCACCTTCCTCGGATCTACTCGAATACCATCACTCGACACCACGTGGCCCAAAAATGCCACTGAACTCAACCGGAATTCACATTTAGAGAACTTGGCATAAAGCTGCTTCTCCCTCAGAATCTGAAGCACTATCCTCAAATGCTGCTCGTGCTCTTCCCGGCTCCGGGAATATACTAGAATATCATCAATGAAGACAATCACGAACGAGTCCAGATAAGGCCTGAACACACTGTGCATCAAATGCATAAAGGCTGCTGGGGCATTAGTCAGCCCAAAAGACATCACGAGGAACTCATAGTGACCATACCGGGTCCTGAAGGCAGTCTTCGGGATATCTAGCTCCCGAATCTTCAGCTGGTGATACCCAGAGCGCAAATCAATCTTAGAAAACACCTGTGCGCCCTGTAGCTGGTCAAATAAATCATCAATACGGGGCAAAGGATACCGGTTCTTCACTGTAACCTTGTTCAGCTGACGATAGTCAATACACATACGCATGGAACCGTCCTTTTTCTTCACAAATAATACAGGAGCACCCCAAGGCGAAACACTGGGTCGAATAAAACCCTTGCCCAATAACTCCTGTAATTGATCCTTCAACTCCTTCAACTCGGGAGGAGCCATACGGTACGGTGGAATAGAAATGGGCTGAGTGCCCGGCAACAAGTCAATAGCAAAGTCAATATCTCTGTCGGGCGGCATGTCTGGAAGATCAGTCGGAAATACATCAGCAAAGTCACGTACCACATGAACAGAATCAATAGAGGGAGTGTCAATACTGACGTCTCATACATAGGCTAGATAAGCAGCACACCCCTTCTCAACCATACGCTGAGCTCTGAGAAAAGAAATAACACGGCTAGGGGTGTGATCTAGAGTACCACTCCACTCAATACGTGGAATGCCCGGCATAGCCAGCGTCACGGTCTTGGCGTGACAATCAAGAATAGCATAATGGGGCGACAACCAGTCCATGCCCAGAATAATATCAAAATCGACCATCCCGAGCAACAATAGATCCGCTCCGGTCTCAAAATCACAAATGGTAACCAAACACGACCGATATACGTGGTCCACAGCCAAAGAATCACCCACCGGAGTGGAAACATAAATGGGGGCACTCAAAGAATCCCGAGGCACACCCGGATGAGAAGCAAAGTAAGAAGACACATATGAAAAAGTGGAACCGGGGTCGAATAGAACCGATGCCTCCCTGTGACTAACCGGAATAATACCCGTGATAACGGAGTCAGATGCGACAGCCGCGGCGCGATCGGGAATAGCATAGAATCCGGCTCGTCCCCCTCTCGAGGGCGGCCTCTGGAACCCTGACCCCCGCCCCTGGATGGCTGGGCAGGTGGAGTGGCAGCTGGGGCTGGAATGATAGCCTGCTGGCCCTGAGAACCACGCGGATGCTGTGATGACTGATGAGGGGCTCCTCTCCTGCGTCTGGGGCACTCCCTAACCAGGTGGCGAGTATCCCCGCACTCAAAACAAGCTCTGGGAGGACGCGGTGGCTGTGACTGACCAGCCTCACCCCCATTAGTCTGACCCCTGGACGGACCCCGCGCAGGAGGTGCACTGGAAACTGGGGGAGAATAATAAGGCTCCTGAGGTGCTGGAAGAGCTGGGGTACTACCGGCTGCGGGCAATGCTGAGTGAACTGGATGACCGGAATAACCCCTGCCAAAACGACCGACTGCTGAAGTACGGGCACCAGAGAAATGGCCCGACTCACGAGACCTCTTGGCCTCTCTATCTCCCCGCTCTCTAGGGAGCATACTCTCGATCCTCCCGGCAATGCTAACTGCCTGCTGATAAGATATATCTGTCTCCAACTCTCTGGCCATGCTGGACCGGATCGGCGGAATCAGGCCCTCAATAAATCTCCGCACTCTCTCCCGGACCGTGGCTACCTTAGCCGGTGCATGCCTGGCTAGACGGGTGAAACTGATAGCATACTCCGATACTGACATGGAGCCCTGTCGCAACCGCTCAAACTCCGAGCGCGAAGAATCCCTAAGGCTCTGGGGAACAAACTCCCTCAAAAATAGATCTGAAAACTACGTCCAGGTCAATGAAGTAGACTCCTTCGGACTATCCAACTCATACGTGCGCCACCAATCATAAGCGGCCCCATAAAATTGAAAAGCAGTGAAGGAAACCCCGCTGGTCTCTACAATCCCCATAGTACGAAGAATACGATGACACTCCTCCAGAAAACCCAATGCATAATCTGAAGCCAAACCACTGAACACTGGAGGGTCATATTTCTTGAACCTCTCCAATCTATGCTGCTCGTCCTCAGAGGCAGCTGGCTCACCTCCGGGCTGTGCTGGGGCGGCAAGATGCATAACCATAATCTCTGGAACCTGTCCCACTGGCACTCGCTGTTCAGGTGTAACGACTGCGGGATTCTGGGCCCCTCCCCTAGGCTGGGATGTAGCTGCAGTGAGAGGAAGCAACCCTTCCTGAGCCAAAGTGGTATACATACACATGAACTAGACCAGGGACTCCTATAGTGCTGGAGTAGTAGCAGCCGTAGTCGGTGTACCAGGTGCCTGCGCTCCAACCTGACCCACCAGTGGTGCTGTGGCTGCACCTCGGGCGCGTCCTCGTCCTCTACCTCGGCCCCGGCCTCTGACGGCGGCAACAGGGGGCGCGGGTACCTGATCATCGCGAGTAGCTCGTGTCCTCACCATCTGTGAGAGAATAGAAATCAATAGTTTAGATTTTGATGCCAAAAATGTCGCACGACAAGGAATCCAAAGAAATGAAGAGTTTCCTAAACGGTTACATAGCCCCTCGTAGATAAATACAGACGTCTCCGTATCGATCAGCGAGACTCTAAGTAACCGGTCCGTGTCCCGTGACTCCTATGAACCTAGAGCTCTGATACCAACTTGTCACGACCCTAGTTCACCAATCGTGAACATGTCGTGATGGCACCCAGTCCCAACGACTAGGTAAGCCTAACACGTTGCGGAATATACAAGCTATGAACACTTAATAAGAAAACAGCGGAAAAATAGGATAAAAGATATGTAATCTGTACCGCTTGGCACATACATCCGTCAACACCATGAATAAAACACTACCAAGATCCGGAATCCCACGGTAACACAGACTAAAAGAGAATATACAACTGTGGCTCTATGTGTAAAGAGTGTCTAACAACGGAATGAAGGAAAAATGCCAACTAGTACTATTAGAATAGAAGGAAAGCCTCCGGATCCGCGGACGTAGCAGATCATACCTCGAGGTCTCCCAGAAAGCTGCGGAATCACCTAGCACGGGCCTGCTCTGATGTACCTGGATCTGCACAACAAAAGTGTGCAGAAGAGTAGCATGGGTACACCACGGCGGTACTCAGTAAGTGCCAAGCCTAACCTCGATGGAGTAGTGACGAGGAAGGTCAGGGCCCTACTGAGAAACAATAATATAATGATAATAACAATAATAAGCAGTTTAAATGATATTAGTTTCCGAAATTAACAACAATAAATGATTACTGCAATAGTCTACAATTAAGCTAACAACAAATAGTCAACTCAATAAAACCAGTCCAGGACCTGTGGGAATCGAACCCACAGTCCCATTGACAGTACCTCTGGGTCTCCGGGAATCGAACCCGCAGCCCATGTCTCAATAAATAATCAATAACTCGGGATCTCCGGGAATCGAACCCGTAGTCCCTACCAATAACTCAGGATCTCGGGAATCGAACCCGTAGTCCCTACCAATAACTCAGGATCTCCGGGAATCGAACCCGCAGTCCCTACCAATAACTCGGGATCTCGGGAATCAAACCCGTAGTCCCTACCAATAACTCGGGATCTCGGGAATCAAACCCGTAGTCCACATCTCAATAAATCTCAGGATCTCCGGGAATCGAACCCGTAGTCCCTACCAATATCACTCCGGGTCTCTGGGAATTGAACCCACAGCCCTGGGTCTCCGGGAATCGAACCCGCAGTCCACAAGCACATCAAATAAAGGAATACACAAAGAGAGTAAATTATGCTTAACTATAACTTCACCGAAAAATAGTACCAATAATTATCAAAAATAAGACAATTAGGCAACTAGACAGTCAGGTACTACCTAATCATGCTTTTCTAACTACTACCGATAAAATATCAAATTAACAGCTAAAGACAGAAATATCACTCATCGAACATTTTTAAATAAAGCATGTGTTCAACGACCAGCGCATGTACACGCCCGTCACCTCGCGTACAAGGCATTTAAATTATCACATAATATCCTAGGGATGAAAATTCCCCCACACGAGGTTAGACAAGCCACTTACTTCGACTCCGGTACAAAACCGCTATGGAACAACTCTCTTGCCGCGAATGTCAGCCTCCACAAGTGTAGAAGCTGATAAAAATCAATAGAATCACATCAAAATAGGTCAATTGGGCATTACCCGATCAAAACACTCAAAATACGCCAAAAACCCACAAGTTGCCAAAACCCGACTTTCGGTACACTTATCGAAAAATCATGAAAATTATATATTCGGGTTCCTTATCTCAATACGAGTCCAGGCATATAAAATTTACCAAAATCGGACTCCATTTGCCCGCTCAAATCAAGGATTTTCTAACATTTAGGCCTAGGGCTCAAACCCACCTTTAATCTTCCAATTTCGGTGAAATAATCACGGATTTCATGATAAACCAACGAATTAAGGTCAAGAAACTTACCCCCGATGATTTCCCGATGATATCCCAGCGTTTCCCCTTCAAAATCCTCTCTTGGAGCTCAACAATAGCGGTTTTGGTGTGTTAGGCCGCGACTGAAATGTTCTGGACTTAAAGTCACTGCCAGGCCATTTTACTCTACGCGATCGCAGCACTGGGCTTGCGATCGCGATGCACAAAATATGGGCGGCCAAATTTTCCTCTGCGCGATCGCGTGACCCTGGACGCGATCGCAGTGAACAACTCAGCAACACTACGCGATCGCAAACGTACTAACGCGATCGCGAAGAACAAACTCGTCCGGCTCCCCAACTACCCTACGCGATCGCGTACTCCCTCACGCGATCGCACTGCTTCCGACCAATACCCTACGCGATCGCGTGAAACCTCACGCGATCGCACTGGTTCAACCACCAGACTTACGCGATCGCAAGCTTTACTTCACGATCGCAGAGCTCAGGATTTCTCCCTTACGCGATGGCATGGCCATCTCCACGATCGCGGAGAGCAAAATTGTTCTGCAGTTATTGCAGCAGAACAGCAGTGCCTTTTGGCACAAATTGGTCCGTTTGGACCCCCGAATTCATCCTGTGGCTCCGGGACCCCAACGAAAACCACCAACATACTCCAAAACACGATATGAACTCGTTCAAATCATAAAAACACGTCTAACAACATCAAAACCCATAATTCACATCGAATTCAAGCCTAAATTTCTTAAAACTTTCCAAATTGCACATTCGATCTAAAACCCGACCAAACGACGTCCGAATGACCTGAAACTTTGCGGACATATCCAAATTCACATAACGAAGCTACAGAAATTGTCGGAATTCCATTCCGACCTCCAGATCAAAATCTCACCTATCGTTCGGATTCACTAAAATTTCAACCTTCGGCATTTCTAGCCTAATTGAGCTACAGACCTCCAAAATACATTCCGAACGCGCTCCCAACCCCGAAATCACCTAACGGAACTAATGGAACCATCGGATTTCCGTTCCGAGATCGTCTTAACACTGTTCCAGCTACGGGCCATTTTCTAGCTTCAAAGCTCTTATTTAGGGACTAAGTGTCCCAAAATGCTCAAATTTCCAGAACCGACTCTCCCGGCAAACCACAATAGCAGAAATGTATTTAGGGAAACAGTTAAATTAGGGATTGGGGCGAAATTTTCTAAAACGACCGGTCGGGTCGTTACATCTAGGGATATGGTTAAGACAGTAACAATTTTGTACAACATGAAAACTCTGGCCTAGGCATCTTTTGCTTCTCTTTTGGATTGACAGCTTAATATCAGCTATGCCATATATAATTTTATTCTTTTATTGGGGGGGGGGGATTGGCCAAATTGGGTGAAGAATACTTAGTTGACCGCTTAATTTTTTCTTTTATACGTAATATTCAGTTTGTTTTAAATGATATTCATTATCCTTTTATCTTAAGAATGGTGCTTACACATGATACTATTATGTTTTTTAAGTTTCAGAGTAGCTTGTATATGGTGACTCGTTCCATATGCATCACTAGTACATATATTTTTATATCGATATTAATTTTTTGTCATTAACAAACGGAAATTATATATTTATTTAATAAGAGATGAGAACATGTAAAATGATTACAAAATCTGTTTACCTTTGAATTTGTTAATGCTGAACTCTTCAAACTCCACAGAGGGGCATGCAAAAGTATCAACATTTTGTATTAGTGCTACACTTGAACTTTATTTTTTTCCTTACTCTAACTTGCATCTTTTTCAGCAAATTTATTGTTGCATCCTTGTGAGACTATTAGATTGTCAACTCATTTCCTTTGTATTTTATATTCCTTTACTGTTAACATTATCCTACTTTCCCTTAGTTCCTTACATTGCTGAACAGAGCAGCATCTAGAATTCAATTGGATGCAACATTATGCTAATAAGGAGCTATTTTTTCAAACTTCAATCAAGGTATGTTCCCACTTCTTAATGCTTACTCTGTTTCATAATAAATGCAACATGTATTCAGATAGAGAATATTTTTTTCTCGAATTTGGTTCCTCTAGGGAATTCAAGCATTGCTCCAGGGCATTTTTCAATTCTTCTGTGTAAAAGATAATACAAGCTATACGTCATGGTTAAAAAATTTATGGATTGATTAGTTTCTAAAAATTTCATATCTGGTATTTCATGTCACAAATTCTGATACAACAACAACAATGTAACGACCCGGCCCGTCGTTATGGGAATTTCCATCTCGTTACCTTGCATTTACATATATTATGCTTTTAAAACAGTATTAGAGTATATCGGGTGAGTTAGGAGTGATTTGGATTGAAAATGAAACAAATAGCATGTTTAAAGAAAGCTTGAATATGAGAAGTCAACCAAGAGTTGACTATTAAGTTAGAGTGCTCGGAACCGGATTCTGATGATTCGACTAGTTCCGGGGGATCATTTATGACTTAGAAGAGCAATCGGAATTGAATTCGGAGGTCCGGTGTAGTTTTAGGCTTGAATTGGCGAATGGTGATTTTTGGCGAAAACCGGATGGTAGGTGATATTTTGATCCGGGGGTCGGAATGGAATTCCGACAATTTCTGTAGCTTCGTTATGTGATTTTGGATGTGTCTGCAAATTTTCAGGTCATTCGGACATCGTTTGATTGGGTTTTGGATTGAATGTTAGTTTTGAAAGTTTTGAAGAAACTTAGGCTTGAATTCGTGAGTAAATGGAGATTTTGATGTTTAGTATGGTGTTTTTATGATTGGAACAAGTCCGTATCATGTTTTGGAGTGCGTTGGTGGTTTTCGTTGGGGTCCCGGGGGCCTCGAGATGATTTCGGACCATCAACCGGGCTTGTGGGACTTGGCAAAATCTGCAGAAAACTGCAGGTTTCTGCCCAGTCATTTTGACCTTCGCGTTCGCGTGGCATGGGCCGCGTTCGCGAAGGCCAGGAAGATCAATGCATCGCGTTCGCGGTCGGGGTGTCGCGTTCGCGTAGGCCAGGGGTGTTGAGCATCGCGAACGCATTGCTTGGGTCGCGTTCGCGTAAGGTCGTGGGTGTTGTGCTTCGCGTTCGCGGGAGGTGTATCGCGAACGCGTAAAAGAAATCTGAGCGGCTGGGAGCTTGAACATCGCGAACTCGTGGGAGGCGTCGCGTTCGCGAAGGGTAACTGGAATTGAGCATCGCGAACGCGTGGTAAGCGTCGCGATCGCGAAGAGTAAGGAGGAGCTGTTCTTCGCGAACGCGTGGGAGCTCACGCGAACGCGAAGAACAAAAGTCTCTGGCAGTGAATTAAATTGCAGAACAGAGAGCATACGGGTTTACACCCCCAAAACTCAATTTTGAGCCCTAGAGAGAAGAAAACTCGAGGAAATCACTGAGAAGTCATCGGGTATTCGTCGGAGGTAAGATTCTTGACTCAAAAACATCATTTTATGGTGGTATTAACATCAATCTTCATGAAATTGGGTTGAAATCTTGAAGAAATGTGGCCTAAATATTGAAAACATGATTTTTGGATTTGGGAGGCCATTTGAACTCCGATTTCGATAAATTTTATATGCACGGACTCGTGGCGAGATGAGGGTCGCGTTGGTACTAATTTCGGAATTTTCCGAGCAGTGGGGCCCGGGGTCGGGTTTTACCAACTTAGTGTAATTATGCGAATTTCATATAAATTGAAGTGGGTTATGATTCTTTGACCTGTATTTGACATAATTATTGTTATTTGACTAGATTCTACACACGAGGCAACGAAATTCAAAGGAAAAGGCATCGCGGACGAGTCTACGACCGGCTAGAGGTGAGTAGTTTGTGTATATGGTAGCCTGAGGGTTTGAAACCCCGGCTTAGCACATTGTGACGCTAATAGGGCGTGGCTCGCACACCGTGGCAGGTGCGGGATTGATTGTGATTTGGGATTGAGACTTGGTCCATCCCGGAAATAAATGATATGTTGTTAGTGTTGAAAATACACTGTATGTGATATATTTGTGGGCTGTAAGCCTTGTTTGGGGCCTTGTGCCGATCTGTAGCGTCCTTAGAGGACAATATTTATGTGATAGCTATAATCGCTTAAATCACTAATCTCAGTCCTGGAAATTGAAATCACACTTTTGAAATGCTAAGTCACCGCCTTTTACAAATTTAATAAAGTTAAAGTATTTTTCATAAATTATGAATTGAGAACTGGAATTAAGGAAAATGAATTGTTTTGTGACTTAATTGCTTATTATGGACTGAGCATGGGATCGGGCTACACGCCGCAGTGGTTGATATGTGGATCGGGCTGCACGCCGCAGCAGTATTGCGCTTGGGCTGTAGGAGCCCCTCCGGAGTCTGTACACACCCCCGGTGAGCGCCGTCGACGTTAAATTGGATCGGGCTACACGCCGTAGCGGTTATGTGCATTGCATTGCATCTATATTTGTTGAATTACTCTGTGGTAGCTGTATTGTATTGTTGTTGCTAGTTCGTAGGAGATTCGGACTGTAGTGTAGCTTCATATTGTGGTATTTTGTGGATTTCTTACTGTCAGCTACATATATATATTTGTTACTCACTGAGTACTTAGTACTCACCCCTACTCCCTGCACCTTTTATATGCATACTCAGGTACTCATGAGCAGTAGATAGGCATCTCCAGCGTTTGCAGGTGTCACATCGAGTTGCTGAGGTAGCTGCCTACGTTCGCAGAACCTAGCTTCTCCTCTCATTCCAGTTGTTATTTTATATTTTGTATTCAGACTTGAGTACTTCTATATCGTACTCTCTATTTTCCTGTTGGGTTTTGTTAGAGGCTCTAGACTTGTGACTCCGGATCTTTGGGAGTGTCAGTACTTTTGTTCGGTATTATTATTATTGGAGTTCTTAAACTCATATATTCTTCTTGGGTTGTCCATTTGGGGACTGGTATTGTGTTATAATTAAATTGTTGGTCTGGCTGGCCTAGCTTAATTGTTGGGCGCCATCACGACCGGATTTGGGTCGTGACAAGTTGGTATCAAAGCCTAGGTTATTAGGACTTGCGAGTCATGAGTCGATTTAGTAGGCTTTCGTAGATCGGTACGTAGACGTCCGTATCTATCTTCGAAGGGCTACAGAAACTTTAGGTAAAACCTCATTTTCTTGAATTCATATCGTGCGATTTGTGTTATCATGAAATTAAATCTTTCCATATTCTATTCTCTCGCGGATGGCGAGAACACGAGCTAACGGGACGTGGCGGACGACCACCATTGGCACCCGGAGGCCGTGGTCGTGGTAGAGGTAGGGCAGCGGACACCAGCACCTGCCGACCCACCGGCTGACCGGACTCAGGACCAGGATTCCAGCGGCGGACGCTCCGACAACTCGGGTTCAAGCACCGGCGGTGCCTATTGTGATATCGGGTCTTCGGGAGACCTTGGCTCGGATCTTATCAGTGTGCACGAGCTTGGCACAGGTAGTTGCAGCCACTCTGCTGCGGTATCTTCTTCACGGGCGGGGGGAGGAAATCAGACCCCTGTGGATCACACACCCGAGCCGGTTCGGCCCGGTTGCGCCCGTTGCACCGGCTCCTGCATATATGGTTCCGGTTATGCCCGACGATGAGCCAGCGTCGTTTGGAGAGATTTGAGAGGCTACGGCCTCCGACATTCGGTGGTGCTGAGGGCGAGGACGCCCGGGGTTTTCTTGACAGATGTCGGCGCATGCTTCGCACCGCGGGTATTCTAGAGTCCGGCGGTGTTTCATTCACCACTTTTCGGTTCACGGGTGCAACATTTCGGTGGTGGGAGGATTTCGAGAGGCGTAGGCCCGCCGGGGAGGAGTGCCCCTCACTTGGCAGCGAGTTCTCCACGGTATTATTGGAGAAGTACGTGCCTCGGTCTCGGAGAGAGGAGGCTGCGACGACGGTTCGAGTGGTTGAAGCCAGAGAGAGATGACGGTTAATCGATACGAGATGAGATTCACACAATTGGCCCGTCATGCCATGTGGATGGTTCCTACGGACGAGAGAGGATTCGGAGATTTATTGATGGCCTTATTTATCCCATCCGCATATTGATGACCGGGGAGAGAGTTTCGACCAGTTACCTTTGAGGAGGTGGTTAATGCTGCCCGTCACATTGAGACAGATCGCCGCAGAGAGCGGGAGGAGAGAGAGGCTAAGAGGTCTCGTGGTACTGGCAGTTACAGTGGTGCTCCGTCTAGGGGCCAATTTCAGCATAGCAGAGGTCGCTCTTTCGGGTCTCATCAGTCTGGACGTACGGAGTCCGGTGGGGTTTCATCGGATCGTGGTCGTCAAGGCCGGCGAGGGTTATCGGGGTCGGCGGAGCCGCGTCGGCGAGTCGACCCGCGCCGAGTGCTCTTCCGGCTCGAGCTCGCTCCTGCTTCCTCGGCTCGGGGTTCATCGGTAGCGAGGGTCCTCGGCAGCCCCTTCTTCCATCTTCGAGGCCGTTGTTTTGAGTGCGGTGATTTGGGCCATATCGGGAGAGAGTGTCCTCGGTGGCTTCGTAAGCGGTCTCGGCGGAGGGATCGGCCTTCATCTTCTACTCCTGTTTCTTCGGTGCCGGCCACGGTCGGCTAGGACCGGTGGCCGGTATCCGGAGGTCGCCCTAGGGATGAGGATCGTACCGGTGGAGGCCGGGCTCGTTTCTATGCTCTTCCGGACGAGGAAGGATGCTAGTGCTTCGGATGCGGTCATTTCGGGTATTATCTCAGTCTGCCACGGGATGCTTTCGTCTTATTTGATCCCGGATCCACCTATTTTTATGTCTCTACTTATTTTGCACATTATTTGGGTATGACCCGTGGTATTCTTGCTTTGCCCGTACATGTGTCTACCCCGGTAGGGGATACTGTTGTTGTGGATCAGGTATATCGATCCTGTATTATTACTATTGGGGGTCCTGGAGACCCGAGTTGATTTATTACTACTGGGCATGGTGGATTTCGATGTAATTCTAGGCATGGATTGGCTATCTCCCTACCATGCGATTCTGGACTGTCATGCCAAGACAGTCACACTAGCTATTCCAGGTAATCCGAGGATCGAATGGCGTGGCTTGACCGATTATGTGTCCGACAGAGTGATTTCTTATATAAAGGCCCAACGAATGATTGGCAAGGGTTGTTTATCTTATTTGGCCTTCATTAGAAAATGTTGAGGCTGAGACACCCAGTCTTGATTCGGTCCCCATTGTGAGGGAGTTTCGGATGTATGTCCAGCAGACCTGCCAGGCATGCCGCCTGACAGAGATATTGACTTTGGTATTGACTTGGTGCCGGGCACTCAGCCCATTTCTATTCCTCCCTATCGCATGGCACCAGCAGAGTTAAAAGAATTGAAAGAACAGCTTCAGGAACTCTTAGATAAGGGTTTCATTCGTCCAAGTGTGTCACCTTGGGGTGCACCGGTGTTGTTCGTAAAGAAGAAAGATGGCACAATGAGAATGTGCATTGATTACAGGCAGCTGAACAAGGTAACGGTGAAGAATAAATACCCATTGCCTCGTATTGAGGACCTATTTGATCAGCTACAGGGAGCTAGTGTATTTTCTAAGATTGATCTTCGATCGGGCTATCATCAGTTGAAGATCAGGGACTCAGATATTATGAAGACAGCGTTCAGGACGCGGTATGGGCACAACGAGTTCCTGGTGATGTCTTTCGGGCTAACTAATGCCCCAGCTGCATTCATGCACTTGATGAATAGTGTATTTCGGCCGTACCTAGATTCTTTTGTGATTGTGTTTATTGATGATATTTTGGTATATTCACGCAGCCAGGAGGAGCATGCACAGCATTTGAGAGTGGCATTGCAGAGGTTGAGAGAAGAGAAGCTTTATGCAAAATTCACTAAGTGTGAGTTCTGGCTTGATACTGTGGGTTTTCTGGGACATATAGTGTCCAGTGATGGTATTCGGGTTGATCCTCAGAAGGTTGAGGCAGTGCAGAATTGGCCCAGACCTTCCTCAGCTACAGAGATTCGGAGTTTTCTCGGCTTGGCAGGCTATTATCGTCGGTTTGTTCGGGATTTCTCATCTATTGCTTCACCGTTGACTAAGTTGACACAGAAGAATGCTCCATTTGTGTGGTCTGATGAATGTGAAGAGAGCTTTCAGAAGCTCAAGGAGGCTTTGACCACGACTCCAGTACTTGTGTTACCATCGGCCTCAGGGTCATATACGGTGTATTGTGATGCTTCCAGAGTTGGGCTCGGTTGTGTGTTGATGCAGGAGGGTAGAGTTATTGCATATGCTTCTCGTCAGCTAAAGCCCCACGAGAAGAACTATCCTGTTCATGATTTGGAGTTAGCTGCTATTGTTCATGCCTTGAAGATTTGGAGGCATTACTTATATGGTGTATCTTGTGATGTATATACGGACCACCGCAGCCTTCAACATTTGTTTAAGCAGAAAGATCTAAATTTGAGGCAGCGAAGATGGCTTGAGTTGCTTAAAGACTATGATATTACTATCTTGTACCATCCCGGGAAAGCCAATGTAGTGGCTGATGCATTGAGCCGGAAGGCTATTAGTATGGGCGGTTTGGCGTATATTCCAGTTGGGGAGAGACCCCTAGCAGTTGATGTTCAGGCGTTAGCTAATCAGATGGTAAGGCTGGATATTTCTGAGCCCAGTCGGGTGATGGCTTGTGTAGTAACTCGTTCTTCTTTATATGATCGTATTCGAGAGCGCCAGTATGATGATCCACACTTACTTGTCCTTAAGGACAGAGTTCAGCATGATGATGCTAGAGATGTCACTATTGATAGTGATGGTGTATTGCGGATGCAAGGCCGGATATGCGTGCCCAATGTTGACGGCCTTCGTGAATTGATATTGGAGGAAGCCCATAGCTCGCGGTATTCTATTCATCCAGGAGCCGCGAAGATGTACCAGGATTTGAAGCAGCATTACTGGTGGAGAAAGATGAAGAAAGATATTGTGAGCCATGTGGCTCGGTGTCTAAACTGTCAGCAGGTCAAGTATGAGCATCGGAGACCTGGAGGTGTATTCCAGCGTATCGATATTCCTGAGTGGAAGTAGGAAAGGATTACTATGGACTTTGTTAGCGGACTCCCTCGGACAGCGAGGAAGTTTGATTCAGTTTGGGTGGTGGTGGATAGGTTGACCAAGTCAGCTCAATTCATCCCAGTGTGTACTGCCTATACCTCAGAGCGGTTGGCAGAGTTATTCATCCGTGAGATCGTGAGATTGCATGGAGTTCCCATTTCTATTATATCAGACAGAGGTACCCAGTTCACTTCTCAGTTCTGGAGGACATTTCAGCGAGAGTTGGGTTCACAGGTAGAGCTGAGCACAACATTTCATCCACAGACGGATGGGCAGTCCGAGCGTACTATTCAGATATTGGAGGACATGTTGCGTGCTTGTGTCATTGATTTTGGTGGTTCATGGGCTGATTATTTGTCTTTGGCGGAGTTTGCTTACAATAATAGCTATCAGTCCAGCATTCAGATGGCACCGTATGAAGCTTTATATGGGAGACGGTGTAGGTCTCCAGTCGGTTGGTTCGAGCCCGACGAGGCTAGGTTGTTAGGGACAGAGTTAGTCCAAGATGCCTTAGATAAGGTGAAGGTGATTCAGGAGAGACTTCGCACAGCTCAGTCGCGTCAGAAGAGTTATGCAGACCGGAAGGTCCGAGATGTGTCCTATTCAGTAGGTGAGAAAGTGTTGCTGAAGGTTTCGCCTATGAAGCGTGTTATGAGGTTTGGAAAGAAAGGAAAGTTGAGCCCAAGGTTCATTGGACCTTTTGAGGTGCTTAGGAAAGTTGGGGAGGTGGCTTATATGCTTGCTTTGCCACCCCGTTTGTCGGGAGTTCACCGGTGTTCCATGTATCTATGCTCCGGAAGTACGTTGGAGATATGTCGCATGTGTTAGACTTCAGCACAATACAGTTGGATGAGGAGTTGACCTATGATGTGGAACCGGTAGCCATTTTGGGTCGACGGGTTCGTAAGCTGAGATCCAAAGACATAGCTTCAGTGAAAGTGCACTGGAGAGGTCGTACCGTGGAGGAAGTAACTTGGGAGACCGAGCAGGAAATGCGGAGCAGATATCCACACTTGTTTGATGCTCCAGGTATGTTTCTTAACCCGCTCGCGGACGAGCGTTTGTTTAAGTTGGGGAGGATGTAACGACCCGGCCCGTCGTTATGGGAATTTCCACCCCGTTACCTTGCATTTACATATATTATGCTTTTAAAATAGTATTAGAGTATATCGGGTGAGTTAGGAGTGATTTGGATTGAAAATGAAACAAATAGCATGTTTAAAGAAAGCTTGAATATGAGAAGTCAACCAAGAGTTGACTATTGAGTTAGAGTGCTCGGAACCGGATTCTGATGATTCGACTAGTTCCGGGGGATCATTTATGACTTAGAAGAGCAATCGGAATTGAATTCGGAGGTCCGGTGTAGTTTTAGGCTTGAATTGGCGAAGGGTGATTTTTGGCGAAAACCGGATGGTAAGTGATATTTTGATCCGGGGGTCAGAATGGAATTCCGACAATTGCTGTAGCTTCGTTATGTGATTTTGGATGTGTCTGCAAATTTTCAAGTCATTCGGACATCGTTTGATTGGGTTTTGGATTGAATGTTAGTTTTGAAAGTTTTGAAGAAACTTAGGCTTGAATTCGTGAGTAAATGGAGATTTTGATGTTTAGTATGGTGTTTTTATGATTGGAACAAGTCCGTATCATGTTTTGGAGTGCGTTGGTGGTTTTCGTTGGGGTCCCGGGGGCCTCGGGATGATTTCGGACCATCAACCGGGCTTGTGGGACTTGGCAAAATCTGCAGAAAACTGCAGGTTTCTGCCCAATCATTTTGACCTTCGCGTTCGCGTGGCATGGGTCGCGTTCGCGAAGGCCAGGAAGATCAATGCACCGCGTTCGCGGTCGGGGTGTCGCGTTCGCGTAGGCCAGGGGTGTTGAGCATCGCGAACGCGTTGCTTGGGTCGCGTTCGCGTAGGGTCGTGGGTGTTGTGCTTTGCGTTCGCGGGAGGTGTATCGCGAACGCGTAGAAGAAATCTGGGCGGCTGGGAGCTTGAACATCGCGAACGCGTGGGAGGCGTCGCGTTCGCGAAGGGTAACTGGAATTGAGCATCGCGAACGCGTGGTAAGCGTCGCGATCGCGAAGAGTAAGGAGGAGCTGTTCTTCGCGAACGCGTGGGAGCTCACGCGAACGCGAAGAACAAAAGTCTCTGGCAGTGAATTAAATTGCAGAACAGAGAGCTTACGGGTTTACACCCCCAAAGCTCAATTTTGAGCCCTAGAGAGAAGAAAACTGGAGGAAATCACTGAGAAGTCATCGGGTATTCGTCGGAGGTAAGATTCTTGACTCAAAAACATCATTTTATGGTGGTATTAACATCAATCTTCATGAAATTGGGTTGAAATCTTGAAGAAATGTGGCATAAATATTGAAAACGGGATTTTTGGATTTGGGAGGCCATTTGAACTCCGATTTCGATAAATTTTATATGCACGGACTCGTGGCGAGATGAGGGTCGCGTTGGTACTAATTTCGGAATTTTCCGAGCAGTGGGGCCCGGGGTCGGGTTTTACCAACTTAGTGTAATTATGTGAATTTCATATAAATTGAAGTGGGTTATGATTCTTTGACCCGTATTTGACATAATTATTGTTATTTGACTAGATTCTACACACGAGTCAACGAAATTCAAAGGAAAAGGCATCGCGGACGAGTCTACGACCGGCTAGAGGTGAGTAGTTTGTGTATATGGTAGCCCGAGGGTTCGAAACCCCGGCTTAGCACATTGTGACGCTAATAGGGCGTGGCTCGCACACCGTGGCAGGTGCGGGATTGATTGTGATTGGGGATTGAGACTTGGTCCATCCCGAAAATAAATGATATGTTGTTAGTGTTGAAAATACACTGTATGTGATATATTTGTGGGCTGTAAGCCTTGTTTGGGGCCTTGTGCCGATCTGTAGCGTCCTTAGAGGACAATATTTATGTGATAGCTATAATTTCTTAAATCACTAATCTCAATCCTGGAAATTGAAATCACACTTTTGAAATGCTAAGTCACCGGCTTTTACAAATTTAATAAAGTTAAAGTATTTTTCATAAATTATGAATTGAGAACTGGAATTAAGGAAAATGAATTGTTTTGTGACTTAATTGCTTATTGTGGATTGAGCATGGGATCGGGCTGCACGCCGCAGTGGTTGATATGTGGATCGGGCTGCACGCCGCAGCAGTATTGCGCTTGGGCTGTAGGAGCCCCTCCGGAGTCTGTACACACCCCCGGTGAGCGCCGTCGACGTTAAATTGGATCGGGCTACACGCCGTAGCGGTTATGTGCATTGCATTGCATCTATATTTGTTGAATTACTCTGTGGTAGCTGTATTGTATTGTTGCTTCTAGTTCGTAGGAGATTTGGACTGTAGTGTAGGTTCATATTGTGGTATTTTGTGGATTTCTTACTGTCAGCTACATATATATATTTGTTACTCACTGAGTACTTAGTACTCACCCTACTCCCTGCACCTTTTGTGTGCAGACTCAGGTACTCAGGAGCAGTAGACGGGCATCTCCAGCGTTTACATTGTCACACCGAGTTGCTGAGGTAGCTGCCTACGTTCGCAGAACCTAGCTTCTCCTCTCCTTTCCAGTTGTTATTTTGTATTTTGTATTCAGACTTGAGTATTTCTATACAGTACTCTCTATTCCAGTTGGGTTTGTTAGAGGCTCTAGACTTGTGACTCCGGATCTTTGGGAGTGTCAGTACTTTTGTTCAGTATTATTATTATTGGAGTTCTTAAACTCATATATTCTTCTTGGGTTGTCCATTTGGGGACTGGTATTTTGTGATAATTAAATTGTTGGTCCTGGCTGGCCTAGCTTAATTGTTGGGCGCCATCACGACCGTATTTGGGTCGTGACAAACAACTACGACGACGACCTAGTAAAATGTCACTAGTGGGGTTTGGGGAGGGTAGTGTGTACATAGACCTTAAATCACAAATTCTGATATTATTGAAAATGTAACGAGTTATTTTGAAAAATATGATAAGTTTAAAATGGAGAAAGTTTTATATGGTTACAATATAATGATGCTTGCTTGTTACCCAATTGAGAATTTGTGTCTCTGTATTAAGTGATTGGTAAAGAGGATATTTTTGGATTATAGACATGTCAATCCTCTTTCTGTTGTTGTTTAAGAATTATCGCCATTGTGAAATTTCGGCATATCTCAATGTCAAGTAAACGGAGGTTCTTTTATGTAAGAGCAACATCTTATCTTTAAAATAATTAAATGTTCTTGTTTGTCTTTCTTCTCCCTGCGCCGAGGGTCGTTTGGAAACAGCCTCTCTGTCCTTTCGGGTAGAGGTAAGGCTTGTCTACATATTACCCTCCCCAGACCTCACCTTGTGGGAATATACTGGGTTGTTGTTGTTGTTGTTGTTCTTGTTGTCAACAAGCTTATATTAGAAACACCAATATATAAGCATTAAGTAAACTCTTTAAGTAGTCTTGTTAGCATATCTTAGACTAATGCTAATCTTTGATGGTTACAGGAAATTATGTTAGTCAAATCTTAAGATCTTATTGAGTTTCTTACCAACTTCTGATTTCCATTGTAACTTTTTCTTCTGCATTCGATTGTCTTGATAAATTATACCTGGATTCCTATTAGAATTTTGTAATTTCTTTCTCTCGTTTGATCCTTTGCTATTTTTTTTTTAATATAGGAAGGATAAAGTTCTCCAACAACAGAAAATAAAGTCAACCACAAACTTGGAGGAGTTTGAAGGCAAATGATTAGTTGGAAATATTTTATATTATTTTTTGGGCTATTTATATATACAAAGAAAATGTATTGTATTATATATTAGAATACTTTATGCTGTTTGCTTTTTTAGCAATGAAAAGTTCTTATATTTTTTTTCTTCTCATAATTGCCTTATTTACTATGAATTAGTTTTTATTTTATGATAATTATAATTGACGTGAATCATGATAATTTATAGGGACAATTTTATTGTCAGTAAAAGCAATTTTTTTAGTGATGAAATGATTGTCTTAGCTACAAAATTTTAAGCCAATTTTATTAAAGCAAATTTGTCACTAATTTTTATATTTAGGGACGAAATATCTTTTTGTGTATGATAGGTAATTTTTAGCGACAAAATTACATTTGTTCAACTACGAAATATATATAACTTTAGAGATAATTAATGTTGTCACTAATTAAACTAAATAGTTAGTGACGAGGTAGTTTTGTCGCTATTAATTGGCTCTTTAGTGACAAACATGTACTATCAACTACAAAAAATTTATACTTTTTTTGACGAATAAGTTCGTCACAAATACTGTACGTTTGGGGACGAAAATCAATTTCGTAGTTAAAAAAACTTTATTTAGTGACGAATCACTAAGTTGTCTTTGTATATCTTTAGTGACGCACATTTAAGGACGAATGATTTACGATTTTTTTTCGTCAAGAAAAGTTTTTTGTGACGAAATATTAATTTTAGGCGACAAAATAATTTGTCACCGATAATCGAATTTGTTGTAGTGAATCCTGGATGGACAGGGGTAATTTTGAACTCTACCAACTTCAAGTTTATTTCCGCTGTAGTATTACTCATGTATCTCATGCCGAAAAGGATATAGTGTTAGAAAAGAGAATAATATAGAAGAAGAGGTTATATTCTAAGTGAAGAAGAAGAGCAAGGGAAGAACACTTTGTATTTTGGGAGAGGAGTTGTTTTCATTCAACTTGATGCAAATGGCACTACAAGAGGGCTTATTTATAGGTGCTAATGGAGCACCCTAGAACCATTCTAGATAAATCTTATCACCTAGAATACAAAAGATTATTCTAGAGTTCTACAAGATAGGATTTATCTCCTAGGAATTATAAAGAGAATTCTAGACATTGCACATGCTAGATTATCCAAGACAATTCTAGAACAAGTACCGTCTAGATAATTCTAAATTATTATTATCATTGTTGTTATTATTATTAACACTCCCCCTTAATTTTAAATTATCTTCTGCACCCCAAGACTTGATCTCAATCTTCGAAAGTCATCAAACTTGAGCGGCTTTGTGAAGATATCGGCAACTTGATCATGAGTCTTTACATATATGAGCTCCACTTCTTTATTGGCAATCCTCTCCCGGATAAAGTGATACCTTGTATCAATATGCTTGCTTCGTTCATGGTACACCGGATTCTTAGCAAGTTCTTGAGCGGATTTGTTGTCAATATAAATCTTCGTGGCTTCATCTTGTGGCAAATTGAGCTCCTTCAATAATCTCCTTAGCCAAATACCATGACATGTACATGATGTTGCTGCCACATATTCAGCTTCACAAGTTGACAGGGTAACAATATCCTGTTTCTTAGAGCTCCAACAAATAGCACATTTACCCAAGAAGAATAAAAATTCGGTTGTGCTTTTTTTATCGTCAACATCTCCAGCAAAGTCGCTATCACAAAATCCCACAAGCTTGAAGTTACTAGAAGATGAATAAAATAACCCAAAATCAATCGTACCTTTTAGATAACGAAGTATTCTTCTAGCAGCCTTTAAGTGGGAAGAAGTAGGAGCTTCCATAAAGCGACTTACAACTCCAACCGCATATAGTATATCTGGCCTTGTACATGTCAAGTACCTTAGACTTCCCACAAGACTCTTGAAAAGAGTAGGATTCACCTTTTCTCCATCATCTAACTTTGACAACTTTAATCCACTCTCCATTGGTGTATTCACGGGATTGCAATCAATCATGTTAAACTTCTTCAATACCTCCTTTGCATAGCTTTCTTGAGAGATAAATATGCCTTCCTCCATTTGCTTCACTTCTAAACCCAAGTAGTATGACATGAGACCTATGTCCGTCATCTCGAACTCATGGGACATTGCCTTCTTAAAATCTTCTAACAAACTTGGGTTATTTCCTGTGAAAATACGGTCATCAACATAAAGACAAACAAGCAATATATCTCCATTAGAATATTTGATATAAAGAGAATATTCACTAGGGCAACGAACAAATCCATTTTCTTGAAAATATTTGTCAATGCGGCTGTTCCATGCCCGTGGTGCCTGCTTCAATCCATATAATGCTCTTTTCAACCTCAAAACTTTATCTTCATGACCTTTGACGATGAAGCCCAATGGTTGCTCAATGTAGACTTCTTCTTCAAGATAGCCGTTCAAGAAAGCCGACTTGACATCCAACTGATAGATCTTCCAGTTCATTTGTGCCGCCAAAGAAATAAGCAAGCGAATCGTCTCCATGCGGGCAACGGGTGCATAGACTTCCTCATAGTCCACTCCATGCCTTTGCTTGTAGCCTTTAGCCACAAGTCTTGCTTTGTATCTCTCGACCTCTCCCTGTGCATTTTTCTTTGCCTTGTAGACCCATTTCACTCCAATTGCTTGATGTCCTCTGGGAAGAGTTGTTAGCTCTCATGTGTTGTTCTTCTCTATTTCCTTGATCTCCTCTTCCATAGCTTGTCTCCACCGTTTGTCCCTGGCAGCTTCTTTAAAGTTCACTGGTTCACTTTCAACAAAGAGACAAACTAAATTACTATAATCAAAGTTAGTAATTCTTTCAGTATTCTCAAGAAGATCCACCAAAGTTCTTGTTTTCTCTGGCCTTTCTCCATTTGAGCTTTCTGTAGATGAAGGAGATGCAACATTAGTTGGAGAAGGCGGTGGAGTTGGATCTTGCACAGGTGCAGAATGCTCTTGTTCTTCTTCATCTTCAAAATATGGAAGAAAATCATATGTCCTTTCTTCTTGAGCTTCCCAATTCCAAGTTGTTTCTTCATCAAATTCAACATCACGGCTCACCACTACTTTGCCATTCGTTGGGTTGTACAACGTGTACCCTTTTGAGCTTGTGTCATAGCCAATGAACACATGCTTGACACTTCGATCATCAAGTTTGGCTCTCCCTTGTTGTGGCACATGAGCATAGGCTATGCTCCCAAAAATTCTCAAGTGCTTGACACTTGGCTTTCTTCCACTCCATGCTTCTTGAGGAGTTTGATCTTTCACATTCTTTGTAGGAGACCTGTTACTCAAATAAACAGCACAAGAAACAGCCTCGGCCCAAAATTCCTTGGGCATATTTTAGCTTTCAACATACATCTAGCCATGTTAAGAATGGTTCTATTTTTCCTTTCTGCAACTCCATTTTGTTGCGGTGAATAAGGTACCGTTAGAGGGCGACGAATTCCATGAGATTCACAAAATTCATTAAATTCTCTCGAAGTAAATTCGCCTCCTCTATCGGACCTTAAGGCTTTAATTTCAAAGCCAATCTCCTTTTCCATCATTGCTTTAAAATTTTTAAATGCACCAAATACTTCTGATTTTTGCTTCAAAAAATAAACCCAGGTCTTTCTACTAAAGTCATCAATAAAGAGTAAGAAATATTTACTCTTACCAAAAGAAAGTGAAGTGATTGGTCCACGCACATCCGTATGAACAAGTTGGAGTGGCTTGGTTGCTCTTGATGTGGCCTCCTTTGGAAAACTCCTCCTTGCATGTTTGCCAAGAAGACAAGCTTCACATAACTGATTGGGATGATTTATTAAAGGCATCCCGTGCACCATATTCTTTTCTCCCATTGATTTAAGTGACTCAATATTCAAGTGCCCAAATCTCATGTGCCAACACCATGATTCTTCTTTCACATTTGCATTCAAACACTTTGCTTCAATTGTTTTAAGATTCAAAGAAAACAATCTATTTTTGGACATATGAACTTTAGCAATTAGAGTGCCACTTGAATCTCTAAGCCAAAGATTCATGTCTTTCATATGAATGTCATACCCCTTTTCAAGAAATTGTCCCAAACTCAAAATATTATTTTTCAACTTTGGCACATAGTAAACATCTTTGATTAATTTGTGACTACCATATTTAGAGGAGATAAGAATCGTACCTATTCCTTCAATTTGGATCTTTGAAGTATCTCCAAATGATACATTGCCTTTCACCCTTTTGTTGAGCTCCACGAACTTGTCTTTGTATCCGCACATGTGGTTGCTTGCTCCATTGTCCAAATACCATGAGCTACAATCATCCTTGTCTTCTTCCTTGAGTGCTAACAATAATGTTGACTCTTCATCTTCCTTCTTGTCTTCAACAAGGTTGGCCTTCTCTTCAACATTGGTACGACACTCCCAAGAATAATGGCCAAATTTATGACAATTATAGCACTCAACTTCAGATTTATCATACCTCTTTTGATTTGTTTCTTGATGCTAGCCACGTCCTCTTCCTCCACCTCGACCACGACCTTTATATGTTTGGTTGTTTTTCTCTTCAATGTTGAAATTCCTTTCATAACTTCTTCCTCTTCCACGACCGCCACCGCGTCCTCTTCCTCGTCCACGTCCTCGATAGCTCTTTGCGCCTCCATCGTCCTTCAATGATGCCTTGGTTTTAAGGAGTTGCTCTAGCGGCTCTTCTTGCCTCCTCTTGATCTTTTCTTTGTGGGCTTGCAAAGAACCTTCTAGTTGCTCCACCGTCGTAGAGTCTAAATCTTTAGACTCCTCAATAGCACATACCACAAAATCAAATTTAGGTGTTAGGGAGCGAAGGATCTTTTCTACCACACGAACATCTTCAATTTTCTCTCCGTACCTTTTCAATTGGTTCACAACAGCCCGCACTATTGAACAATAATCCGAAATAGATTCGGATTCCTTCATTTTTAAAGCTTCAAAATCAGCACTTAGAGATTGAAGCTTCACCTTCTTCACTTTGTCAACTCCTTGGAGAGATGTTTGTAAAATCTCCCAAGCTTCTTTTGAGGTGGTTGCATCGGCCACCTTCTCAAACATGGTATCATCCAAACATTGATGGATAAGAGAGAGGGCTTGTTGATCCTTCTTCCTTAATTTTGCCAAAGAATCCTTCTCATTTTGAGGCAAAGTTTCCTCATTGTCGGGTTCTTCAAACCCTTCTTCTACAATCTTCCATGCATCTTGAGAGCTAAGTATGGCTTTCATCCTTATACACCATTTTTGGTAGTTCTCTTTTGTAAAACGAGGAAATTGGAAAGCAAGTAGGCCGTTGCCATTATTTGCCATGGCTCTGATACCACTATGTTAGAAAAGAGAATAATATAGAAGAAGAGGTTATATTCTAAGTGAAGAAGAAGAGTAAGGGAAGAACACTTTGTATTTTGGGAGAGGAGTTGTTTTCATTCAACTTGATGCAAATGGCACTACAAGATGGCTTATTTATAGGTGCTAATGGAGCACCCTAGAACCATTCTAGATAAATCTTATCACCTAGAATACAAAAGATTATTCTAGAGTTCTACAAGATAGGATTTATCTCCTAGGAATTACAAAGAGAATTCTAGACATTGCACATGCTAGATTATCCAAGACAATTCTAGAACAAGTACCATCTAGATAATTATAAATTATTATTATCATTGTTGTTATTATTATTAACATATAGGACATTACTAAATTCTATTTAATGATCCATTTGATGTTTTACCCTACATCATTAGGAGAAGAGTATCTAAAAGGAGAACTGTATTAATGAAGAATCATTGGTTACTAAATGTTCTAATTTTCTTATATATACTCAAAGGATCTTAAGATCCAATCCCTGTTTTCTCTCTTTCTCGCATCTCCTCCAAGCGTTCTCCCAACTCACTCTAGTTTGCTGGGAGAAATATGTCCTTTGCAACTTAGCAATTGCAGTTCTACGAAACTTTTCCACATATTCTCAACTTGTTTGAGCAGCCAGCCATCTTGTGGTTCTTTTGCTGAAATTTTCTCCTGTGGGAATCCAACTCGCTTATTTTAGTTGTTGTTTATTTCTTTTATTTGGGTCATATAGGGGAGCTACAGGGTTGTGAGGCTGTTGTGCAGCCATTGGGTTATATGGTTTCTTTACGTGTTCTTTTCCTCCTGACACTTGGACAGAATCCTGTTTTTGCACAACAATGACCATCTTTTGAAATCTGTATATTTCAGTCTTGTGACATGTGATGTATAATGTGTAAATTTTTTATGCACGAACACATTGAACACAAATGTAATTATATCTCTGTAGTTCTAGTGTATATTTGGTGAAATTATTGTGCTCCCTACTCTATGGATAATAGTATCCTAGCATTCTCTGCCTCTGAGCAGATTGAATTTATGGCTCTTTCGCAAAGGACAGGAGGCCCAAAGTATCAACACAAGGTATGTGCCAATAGAATTTCTCAAAAAATATAACTTCTTGATAGCTACTAGTAAATAAAACTACAATTCTAAGTTTGGCATGGCAGACAATTGATTAAGCTACACATACTTGAAATCAAGGTTCTGCTAGTGACTGAATGACATATGTTCCTATTTCTGATGTTCTTTTGAAAATTCTAGCAATCTTGAGTGTATTAATTACAGTTGTTCAATTTAATCAATGAAAGGTCTCTTAAGCTTGGTGCGGAGGACTAACCCATCATTTTTTGCTTATGGAGAAGATCGCAAGTTCTTTAAATGACAAGGTGATGCATATGATTCAAATTGGTAGCTGGGAGTGGTGCTGATGTGCGTTATTCTTATATCCGGTTTACTCTATCTTTTTTTTGGATTCTATACAGATAGATAAACTTGCACGCTTCGCTCCCGGAATGTTAGCTTTAGGGTCGTCTAGTTATGGTCCTGGCGAGTCTTAAAAGTTCTTGCCACTGGCAGAAGAGGTAAATTTGAACTTGTCAAGCACTAACTATGGTTTGATTTAAGTTCTTATTTGATCATCGATATCTTATGGAGAAGTTTTGCATCAACTTTGAGCATGAGGTTGTTTAGGTCACATTGGGCATTGTTCTGCCTACTCCAGACGATTGCTTGGTTTACTTATATCTTGTTTGATTAGGGTTACAGGGTGAAGATGAAACAACTTATTCCATGAAATAGCCAATGAAATAACCTGTAGGTCTTGAATGTGGGCAACCGTCCAGATTTATTCGACCTTCTAACTTTCTTTTTCAGATAAAAGTGAAAGAAGGCACAGAGGATCAATGGGCTTAATCTATTGCATATTGACTACTTCCGTTATTGCTGGTTAGAACATGAAGCTTGATTATTGCTATTTTACTGGATATATTGACCTCTTCTTGCAGTTTGCTTGGACTTGCTATAACGAACTTCTACCAGTCAACACCTACAAAATTGGCAGGAGTAAATTATTTCTTTAATGATGATGGACAGGTTGATTTTATCAATTATATTATTAATACATATTTGTTATTGTTGTTTGCTTATGCTAATAAAGTATTTGTGGTTGTTTTTCAGGATATGACTGTGGGCGCTTCGTGGAACATACTAAGGCCAGCAACGGTTAGGTCACTATTTTACCTCTGGCGTATAACTGAAAACAAGACATACCAAGAGTGGGGTTGGAACATATTTTAAGCATGTGAAAATAACTCGAGAGCAGTCTGGATATGTCGGACTTAAAGATGTAAGTGCAAATATATACTCCTAACACTTGTTGGTGATTTGTTAAAGAGTAATTCATGAAAGAATTTGAGCATCCAGCCCAAAACATTAAGGCAATGGGTGAAGTGACCCAGGACATTAACCGTATGGGCCATTTGGTTCAAAACCAGGATATCCCATAATCCTGAGACTAGAACCATGACTATAACCTGGATAACGTATCCCACATTCTATATGTGACCTTAATTATCACACTGTACGTACGAACATCTTGTTTAATGCAATTTTCTTTGCTTCATTTTAGTAAATTGTTGCTTATGCCACATTTACTTGATTATGTCTTCCACTGTTTATGGTCATTTTCGGTTATGTAGATCAAATAGAACTTCTTACATTCTGCTTAAATATAAAAGAGTACCTGGAAGTTTAAAATTTGTCTGGGAAATGCTCAACCTTTTTTATTTGCTAGTTATGGTTAGTCTTCATTTCGACTTCAATATTCATTGTTCCTGAAATACTCTTGTCTAATAAATTGTATTTTCTTTCTTTGGGAAGTTTTAGTCAATTTAGTGCACTTTTCGAATATTTAGTGTGTAACGACCCGGCCGGTCGTTTTTGAAATTTACGTCCCGATCCCCATCTAACTGTACCCCTAAGTTCATTTCTGCTATTGTGGTTTGCCGGGAGGGTTGGTTCTGGAATTCAGAGTGTTTTAGGACACTTAGTCCCTAATTGGGAGCTTTATAGTTGGAAAATAACCCGTAGCCGGAACAGTGTTAAGACGACCTCGGAACGGAAATTCGATGGTTCCATTGGCTCCGTTAGGTGATTTCGAGGTTGGGAGCGCGTTCGGAACGTATTTTTGAGGTCTGTAGCTCAATTAGGTTTGAAATGCCGAAGTTTGAAATTTTGGCGAATCCGAATGATAGGTGAGATTTTGATTGTGTAGCTTCATTATGTGATTTTGGATATGTCTATAAATTTTCAGGTCATTCGGACGTCGTTTGGTCGAGTTTTTGATTGAATGTTGATTTCGAAAGTTTAGATGAAAACTTAGGCTTGAATCCATTATAATTCGATGTTTTTCGTGTTTAAAGACATGTTTTTATCTTTGGAACAAGTTTGAATAAGGTATTAGGATGTGTTGGTGTGTTTGAATGAGGTCCCGGGGGCCTCGAGTTGTTATTGGATGGGTAAACGGGAATAAAATATAGAAAATTGCAGGTTGGGCATTCTGTCTGTTGTTTTCGCCCCTGCGGAAATGGGACCGCAGAGGCGAGTCCGCAGGAGCGGAACTTGGGGCGCAGGAGCGCCTGGGTTCGCAGAGGCGGATCCTCTTCCGCCGAGGCGGAGTCGCGGGTGCGGACGACTCGTCGCAGAAGCGACCTTGGGTCGAGGAGTGAGAATCCGCAGGAGCGGAGGGGCATTCGCTTAAGCGAGTCTGCAGAAGCTGACTCTTACTCGCAGAAGCGGGAAGTCCCGCAGGAGCGGACGCGCGGAAGCGTCCCTGGGCTCGCAAAAGCGGAATGGGCCAGCCAGGCCTGGGGTTTCGCAGAAGCGACCAAATGGTCGCGGAAGCGGTCTCGCGGAGGCGGAAAATGTCGGCAGAAGCGAAAAACGCAGAGGGTTTAATTATATCAGAAGTTAGAAAATTTCAGAAACATTTCAAAACATTAAGGGCCCGGCTTAAGAGGCGATTTGGGCGATTTTGAAGGGAAATTCAAGGGGTTTCTTCAGGTAATCAACTATGGACTCAAATTATGATTTGTATTGGTAAAATTATGCAATTGTCTCATGAAAAAGGAGGAATTTGGGGTATTTTATAGGGGTTTTCACCATAGGCTTGAATTTTAGAAAATCAAGGGTTTGAATGGGCAAATGGAGTCCGAATTTAGTAAACTTTATATGGTTAGACTCGTATTGAGACAAGGGTTCCGAATATGTGACTTTCGTAATTTTTCGTGAAGCGTACCGAAAGTCGAGTTTTGGCAACTTGTGAATTTTGGTGTACTTTGAATTGTTTCGATTGGGTAAATGCCCAATTGGCCTATTTTGATGTGATTATATTGATTTTTATCAAATACTACACCTGTGGAGGCCGACATTCGCGGCAAGAGAGTTGTCTCTTAGCGGTTTTGTATCGGAGTCGAGGTAAGTGGCTTGTCTAACCTCGTGTGGGGGAACCTTCACCCCTAGGATTTTATGTGGTAATTTAAATGCCTTTTACGCGAGGTGACGGGCGTGTACATGCACAGATTGTTGGAACTCATTTTTACTTGAATTGTCAAATTCGTGATATTTTTGCTCCTAACTGCTTAGATTGTGACATTTACCTGTTATTCGTTAGAAAAGCATGATTAGATAGGAATTATCTGTCTAATTGCCTAATTGTCTTACTTGAACTTCTTGATGATTGTTGGTACTAGTTTCGGTGAAGTTGTAGTTAAGCATATTATATTTTCCTCTGTGCGTTTCCTTATTTGTTGTGTTGGTGGACTGCCGGTTCGATTACCGGAGATTCTAGGGCTATGGGTTCGATTCCCAGAGACCTGGAGTGGTATTTGTTTGTGGACTGCGGGTTCGATTCCCGGGGATCCAAGGGCTGCAAGTTCGATTTCCGGAGACCCGAAGTTTATTGATATATTATTGAGATATGGACTGCGGGTTCGATTCCCGGAGATCCTTAGATCATTGAGACACATCCTGAGGTATTGAGACATGGGCTGCGGGTTCGATTCCCGGAGACCCAGTGATGCTGTTATTGGGACTGCGGGTTAAATTCCTGTAGCTCCTGGATTGTTGATTATAGAGTGAGACTGTGGGTTCAATTCCTACAGGTCCTGAACTTGCTGATTGAGTTTTGTTGAGTTGGTTACTTGTTGTTAGCTTAATCGTAGACGGTTGCAGCAATCACTTTATTGTTGTTATTTCATATTCATTATTATTTAAACTGTTTATTATTATTATTATCATTATGTTATTGTTCTCTCAGTAGGGCCCTGACCTTTCTCGTCACTACTCCATCGAGGTTAGACTTGGCACTTACTGAGTACTGCCGTGGTATACTCATGCTACTCTTCTGCACACTTTTGTTGTGCAGATCCAGGTACATCAAGACAGGCTCATACTAGGGGATTCAGCACCCGCATTTGGAGACCTCGAGGTATGATCTGCTTTATCCGCGGATCCGGAGGCCCTCCTTCTATTCTGATTGTGATAGTAGATATTTTTCCTTTATTTCGTTGTTCTTAGATACTCTTGATGTATAGAGCCACGGTTGTACTTCCCTTTTTAGTCTGTGTTACCCGTGAGATTCCGGGTCTTGGTGGTATGTTATTCAGTGTAGTTGACGAGTGTATGTGCCGAGCGGCATTGATTACATTCCTATCTATATCTTTTTCCGTTAATTCTTGTTTAATGTTCATAAACTTGTATATTCCGCAACGTGTTAGGCTTACCTAGTCGCGGGGACTAGGTGCCGTCATGACAGGTTCACGATTGGTGAACTAGGGTCGTGACAAGTTGGTATCAGAGCTCTAGGTTCATAGGAGTTACGAGACACAGACCGGTTACTTAGAGTCTTGCTGATCGATACAGAGACGTCTGTATTTATCTACGAGAGGCTATGTAACTGTTTAGGAAACTGTTCATTTCTCTTGGATTCCTTGTCGTGCGACATTTTTGGCAGAAAATCTAAACTTCTGATTTCTATTCTCTCACAGATGGTGAGGACACGATCTACTCGCGATGATCATGTACCCGCGCCCCCTGTTGCCGCCGTTAGAGGCTGGGGCCATGGTAGAGGATGAGGACGCGCCCGAGGTGCAGCCACAGCACCTGCGCGCGCTGTCGCTGAGGGGCCGCCGGTGGATCAGGTTGGAGAATAGGCACCTAGTACACCGACTACAGCTGCTACTACTCTAGCACTCCAGGAGACCCTGGTCCGGTTCATGAATATGTATACCACTTTAGCTCAGGCAGGGTTGCTTCCTCTCACTGCAGCTACATCTCAGTCCGGGGGAGGGGCCCAGACTCCCCCAGTCGCTACACCTGAGCAGCGAGTGCCAGTGGGACATGTTCAAGAGATTATTGTTATGCCTCTTGCCGCCCCATCACAGCCCGGAAGTGGGCCAGCTACCTCTGAGGACGAGCATCGTAGATTGGAGAGGTTCAAGAAATATGATCCTCCAGTGTTCAGCGGTTTGGCTACAGATGATGCATTGGGTTTTCTGGAGGAGTGTCATCGTATTCTTCGTACCATGGGGATTATGGAGACTTGCGGGGTTTCCTTCACTACTTTTCAGTTTCATGGGGCCGCTTATGATTGGTGGCGCAATTATGAGTTGGATAGTCCAGAGGAGTCTGCTTCATTGATCTGGACGCAGTTTTTAGATCTGTTTTTGAGGGAGTTTGTTCCCCAGAGCCTTAGGGATTCTTGGAGCTCGAATTTTGAGCGGTTGCGACAGGGCTCCATGTGTATGCTATTAGTTTCACCCGTCTAGCCAGGCATGCACCGACTTTGGTAGCTACGGTTCGGGAGAGAGTGCGGAGATTTATTTAGGGCCTTATTCCGCCGATCCGATCTAGCATGGCCAGAGAGTTGGAGATGGATATACCTTATCAGCAGTCGGTGAACATTGCCAAGAGGATCGAGAGTATGCTCCCTAGAGAGCAGGGAGAGAGGGAGGCCAAGAGGTCTCGTGAGTCGGGCCATTTCTCTGGTGCCCGTACTTCAGCAGCCGGTCGTTTTGGCAGGGGTTATTCCGGTCGTCCAGTTCATTCAGCATTGCCAACAACCGGTAGTACTCCAGCACTTCCAGCACCTCAGGAGCCTTATTATGCTCCCCTAGTTTTCAGTGCGCCTCCTGCGCGGGGTACCTCCAAGGGTCAGTCCAGCGGGGGCGAGGCCGGTCAGTCACATCCACCGCATCCTCCCAAATCCTGTTTTGAGTGCGAGGATACTCGCCATCTGGTTAGGGAGTGCCCAGGCGTAGGAGAGGAGCGCCTCCACAGATGGTGTGTTGAAGATGCATGGCTGGATTTGCATGCCCAATGTTAATGGCCTTCATGAGTTGATATTGGAGGAGGCCCATTCATCGCGGTATTCTAACCATCCAAGTGCCGCGAAGATGTATCAGGATTTGAGACAACATTACTGGTGGAGAAGGATGAAGAAGGATATTGTGAGTCACAGGGAGGCATCGGTTCTATTCGACCCTGGTTCCACTTTTTCATATGTGTCCTCTTATTTTGCTTCTCATCTGGGTGTGCCTCGGGATTCTTTGAGTGCCCCCATTTATGTTTCTACTCCGGTGGGAGATTCTTTGGTTGTGGACCGTGTGTATCGGTCGTGTTTGGTTACCATTTGTGGTTTTGAGACCAGAGCGGATCTATTGTTGCTCGGGATGGTCAATTTTGATATTATTCTAGGCATGGACTGGTTGTCGCCCCATTATGCTATTCTTGATTGTCACGTCAAGACCATGATGCTGGCTATGCCAGGCATTCCACGTATTGAGTGGAGTGGTACTCTAGATCACACCCCTAGCCGTGTTATTTCCTTTCTCAAAGCTCAGCGTATGGTTGAGAAGGGGTGTGCTGCTTGTCTAGCTTATGTGCGGGATGTCAGTATTGACACTCCTTTTATTGATTCCGTTCCAGTGGTACGTGATTTTACTGATGTATTTCCAGCTGATCTCCCGGGCATGCCGCCCGACAGAGATATTGATTTTGCTATTGATTTGTTGCCGGACACTCAGCCCATTTCTATTCCATCGTACCGTATGGCTCCCCCTGAGTTGAAGGAGTTGAAGGATCAGTTACAGGAGTTATTGGGTAAGGGTTTCATTCGACCGAGTGTTTCGCCTTGGGGTGCTCCTGTGTTGTTTGTGAAGAAAAAGGACGGTTCTATGCGTATGTGTATTGACTATCGTCAGCTGAACAAGGTTACAGTGAAGAACCGGTATCCTTTGACACGTAGTGATGACTTATTTGATTAGCTATAGGGCGCACAAGTGTTCTCCAAGATTGATTTGCGCTTTGTTTATCATCGGCTGAAGATTCGGGAGCTAGATATCCCGAAGACTGCCTTCGGGACTCGGTATGGTCACTACGAGTTCCTCGTTATGTCTTTCGGGCTGACTAATGCCCCAGCAGCCTTTATGCATTTGATGCACAGTGTGTTCAGGCCTTATCTGGACTCGTTCGTGATTGTCTTCATTGATGATATTCTAGTATATTCCGGAGTCGGGAAGAGCACGAGCAGCATTTGAGGATAGTGCTTCGATTCTGAGGGAGAAGCAACTTTATGCCAAGTTCTCTAAATGTGAATTCTAGTTGAGTTCAGTGGCATTTTTAGGCCACGTGGTGTCGAGCGATGGTATTCGAGTGGATCCGAGGAAGGTGGAGGCCGTGCAGAGTTGGCCCAGACCCTCCTTCGCTATTGAGATTCGTAGTTTCCTTGGTTTGGCGGGCTATTACCGTCGTTTCGTAGAGGGGTTCTCTTCGATCGCAACACCTATGACCAGATTGACCCAAAAGAGTGCCCCTTTTCAGTGGACAAATGAGTGTGAGGCGAGCTTTCAGAAGCTCAAGACAACTTTGACTTCGGCCCCTATCTTGATGTTGCCTACAGGTTCGGGGTCCTATACAGTACATTGCGATGCCTCACGAGTCAGACTCGGTGAAGTATTGATGCAGGACGGTAGGGTAATTGCCTACGCGTCCAGACAGCTGAAGGTGCATGAGAAGAACTATCATGTTCATGATTTGGAGCTAGCTGCCATTGTTCACACCTTGAAGGTTTGGCGTCATTACTTGTATGGGGTTTCTTGTGAGATCTACACTGATCACTGGAGCTTGCAGCACTTGCTTAAGCAGAAGGACCTGAATATGCATTAGAGGAGATGGTTGGAGCTACTAAAGGACTATGATATTACTATTCTCTATCATCCGGGCAAGGCTAATGTAGTTGCCGATGCCTTGAGTCGTCGGGCGGAGAGTTTGGGGAATTTGGCATATCTACCAGCTTCGGAGAGGCCTATGGCGATGGATGTTCAGGCTTTAGCCAGGCAGTTTGTTAGATTGGATCTCTCGGAGCCCAGCCGGGTTTTAGCTTGTGTGGTTTCTCGGTCTTCTCTATTTGACCGCATCAGGGAGCGTCAGTTCGACGACCCTCATTTCCTTGTCCTCCAGGATAGAGTTCGGCGTGGTGATGCTCGAGATGTTACCATTGAGGATGATGGAGTTATGAGGATGCAGGGGCGTATTTGTGTGCCCAATGTTGATGATCTTCGAGAGCTGATTCTAGCAGAGACCCGTAGCTCGCGGTATTCCATCCATCCGGGTGCCGCGAAGATGTATCAGGACTTGAGACAGCATTACTGGTGGAGGCGGTTGAAGAGGGATATAGTTGATTATGTTTCTAGATGCCTCAATTGCCAGCAGGTCTGCATCCTTTCATTGCTAGCCCATCTGGCCTGCATCCCTTCATTGCTAGCCTCGGACCTCTCCAACCTTTCTTGGCTTTCTCTAAGCTGTTGGTTCGGTTTGTCCATCAACCTTTAATCAGCTCGGCTTCTTGGTTGGCTGTTGGCTTCTTTTCTGATTTGCCAGATTTGAGCCTTGAGAGTGTCCTTTTCTTGAGTCAACTTCTTTTTGACCCCCTCGTCGGCTGCAATTTGCAAGCCATTTTCATATTGGAGATTCTGTACATGCTTCTCTATTTCTCCAATGCGATCTTTGTATTCACGTTCTTTAGCCAGCCAAGCTAATCTTTCTTGAATCTTATCATCGAAAGCTCGAACGTGAGGCCTTTTGGTAGGTCTAATTGCCGCGAGCTCGGGCCTAGGGCTCACGTGAAAACTTCTTTGAAACCAAGCAACATACTCGGGATCAAACTCGCCTTTTATTGGGTCTGGCACTATGGTGCTACTTTTTAAATACCGGCAACAATGCCAATCTTCATTCGCCATCTCTTCAGGGATAGCTGCCTCTTGATGCAATTCAATGGCTGTGTTGCTCAAGTCCATCTCTTCTGGTATCACCTGATATCTCCTGAGCTGTCTCAAGACTCTTTGATGCGCATAAGGTTGTATACTTCTTGCCCCTATTATCATCAAGTAGACCTTTGAAGCAGTCATGTAAATGATCTCCTTTATCGGGAGCCACTCTATAGTCCATTCGACTTGATTCGCTCTCAATTTTCTTAGATAGAAAATCCATGCTTCAAATCCCTCGGGTGTTATAAAATCTTCCACCCTTTCTTCGTATCTAACGATGAAGTTGGTTCCGTCTGAAGCATGTTTTAAGAACTTAGGAAGGTGCCGAACATGTTCAATCATCCACATTTGCAGGAGAATGCTGCAGCCTTCATAAAGCGGGCTTCCAGATTTGCATAAGGTCAAAGCCCGGTACATATCGGATAATACCAGCGGGATAATGGTGTGGTCTTTTTTATCCACAAGAACCTGTGCAATTCTTGCCATGCAGGTGTCTATGGAACCTTCTGAGTTCGGAAACACCATGATTCCTAGAAATGTCACAATAAAAGCGAATCGGCGATGAATCTCCTATATGCCTTTGTTTTGTTGGTTATTCAATCCCTTTTTATGTGTTTCAAATCCGGCTGAGTTTACGAATCTGTAATACAAGAAGCAGAACTTGCAACTCCCGTTTTGTACGCGATTGTTGCTTGTTTTCTTGCTGATCTTCAAGAGATCGAAGAATTTATGCACCGATGGGGCCCTGGGAAATATGAGCTTCTGCTCCTTTAACTCTTGGCCGAAAGCAATGTAACCGGCCATTTCTTCTAAGGTAGGAGTGAGTTCGAAATCGGAGAAATGGAACACATTATTAACAAGATCCCAAAAGGTCACCAAGTCTTTGATCAAGTCATCCCGTGGCTTGACATGCAGTATGTATAGCAAAGGACCCAACTGTTTTTCACCCACACTTGACCATCTTCCTCCAGATCATTCCACCATTCTTGTAGTTGTATCCGAGATCTTTCCATGATAACCTGGGGTGATTCTTGTATAGCATCCATCTGATCCTGGAGATTCAAGGGTTCAGGGTGACTCTTAAACTCTTTATCAAAGCATGTTTTCTCAAACGAAACAAATCACCGACTTATTTATGACCAAAAAATTTTGACACATTTTTAATGACTTTTTTTTTTGTAAAAAGGAAGATTGGACCCGATGGGGGTTGCCTACCTATCTCACATCCATTGAGAATCAAACCGGCGTAGTTCGCCAAAGAAGACAAACCGAGTTTAAAACAAAAATCTTTTTAAAACCCAAAAAATATTATTTTTGAAGACACACTAACAAGATTTTGACATTGTTCGGACAAAACTACATTGTTATTTCTTGATTTTCCAATTTTTAAGCTGGTCAACATGCTGATCTAATCAAATAAATGCACACAATCTTATGTAGCAGGACGACCTTTTCGTTTCAGGTCACCTGTCCTAGACGGACCCAACCCCTGTGTTGAGTCCCCTAAGTCGAATGCAACATGATGCAAACAAATGTTCCTACTAGGGATCCAGCATGAGGCTTTGTTATTCTAGGTATAAAAATCTGTGTTTATTGTTCTAAACCTGGCTTACACGAGTGGACAACTGGGGCTGAGGAGGGGGCGACGTAACGGGAGCACTAAAGTTTGCCCAGTCTTGTCACTTACCCTAACACTCACTTATTTGGAATAATTTTTGAAAAGCGGGCTACGCGAACATATGCACCATTTTCAGAAGATCCAGAAAGAAGTAGGGTTTCGGCACAGTTTATATATACAGTTCAAATAATACTAAAGCGGTAAAGTTTTCATTTTGCACATTAAGCATTTATCATATAAAAATATCAGATAATAAACAAAGCCAAATACAACAATTATTCTAAGCTCGAATTTCTAACCCTGAACCAGTGGTTCTGGATAAAAAGATTCCCCAGCAGAGTCGCCAGAGCTGTCACACCTCCTTTTGGCGCGCACCCGCGAGGAGTTTTTCCAATTAAAGGACAATCGAAACGGGATTTATTTAATTAATTCAGAGTCGCCACTTGGGAGATTTATGGTGTCCCAAGTCACCGGTTTGAATCCCGAATCGAGGAAAAGAATGACTCCGTTAAACAGTCTGCGTACCAGAAATTCGGATAAGGAATTCTGTTAACCCGGGAGAAGGTGTTAGGCTTCTCGAGTTCCGTGGTTCTAGCACGGTCGCTCAACTGTTATATTCGGCCTGATTATCTGATTTTTTTAACAAATATGAACTAATGTGCAAATTACCATTTCGAACCTTTTTTATTGTTTAGAAGAAAATTATAATGTCTTGAGAATATATCTCGAATTTCGTCACATAAATGTGTCCGCAATTTTTGATGTATTCCGACTTCATTCAGATTTGGATTGGGGTCACATAAATGTGTACCCGAGTTTAGGGAGGTGTGAGCACGTGATTTTTGCCCTACGTGAGAATTACTCCTAAACAATTCAAAAAAATAAAAATAAAATAGTATTGTGTTGTGCGTGATTTTTGTGATTTTTGTGTTATTTTTCTTATTATTTGCATTTTTATCTGTGCATATTTGCTTGTTTAAATAAATAAAATATACAAAAAATATGTTGCATATGTATATAAAATTCAAGTTTACAATTAAGTTTATTTTACAGAAATGAAAAGTCATAAAAAATATGTATTTTTGCATTTTTTAAGCATTTAATGTCCAAATCGTGCAATTTTATTTTTATTAATGTTTAATTTTGTGTGATAATTATTATTATGAGTTAATTAGTATTTCAAGATAATTTTTAGTTTTTATAAATTAATCTTAGCATTTTTGGGCTTTATTAATTAGGATGTTGAATAATGGAGAAGAACAAAATAGAAAAAATTTGGATTGGGCCATCTTGCAAATTAAGTTACAAGCCCAATCCTAAGCACCCTTACCTAACCCAAAACCCCTTGGCCCAAAAAGAAAACTTCAGATTTTTAGCCAAAAATAATCATAATCACATAACATAAAGTAGTGAGGGCAAGGAAATAAAGGAAGAAAACATGGAGAGGAAAACATGGATTAGTGGGTTTTCTTTAAATTAAAAAATATATTCTTTTTAATAAAAAGATCTGAAAATTTTCGAAATTCTTGCCTATAAATAGAAGAGAAGATTAGAGAGAAAAGGGAGAGAAAAAAGAGAGAAAAAATCGGAAGAGAAGAAAAAATAAAAAAAATTTCCTGCCGTGGTATACACTCGATATACACTCTGGATAAAGAAGTATACACGAAAACAATGCAATTTTTGAGAGTTTCTTTTGAGAAGTGAAAAGAGTTCAAAGCTAGAAAGCCAAAACAAAGAGAAAATCTGGAATATATTTTTCTTTTCTATTTTTTACTGGTTTTTTTTGTTTTTCTCCATATTGCCTGGGATTTTCGGGATTGAGGTGTTGAAGCTACTGCTGGTTGTTATTGTTGTTGTTGCTGTATTTTCACCGCCCTGTTGATTTGCCATTTTCCCATTCCTTTCAAAACCAGGTACACATTCTAAAAACCATGTGTTGATGTAAGCTCGAATTGGAAGTTGAAGTTTTGAAATGAAATAGAAAAGCAAGTTGTTGATTAATATTTGTTGTTATTTTCTATTTTATTAGTTTTTGTCAAATTGTAGTTAGCTTTATAATTTGAAGAATAAATTTGTCATTCAAAGGAACACCTTTTCTACTAATATAGAGTAGCCTTTTAAGCATGTAATTGTTTAGGACTTTTCTTTTCTTTTAGAGACAAACTAAATAGAAAAAATATAGTCACTTTAGGATTATCCTTTTTTTAAATAAAAAATGTTACGAGCCTAGCTAAATAGAAGAAATAAAATTGCGGGGCTCCTCAATAACAATGTTCATTTTTTTTTCTTTCTTAAAAATAACCAAACGCGGTAAATGATTTAAAATTGCATTATAGTATTGAAAATTTTTAAAAAATCAGATACTTAGCCATTATAATAATTTAAGCGACCGTGCTAGAACCACGGGATCCGGGGGTGCCTAACACCTTCCCTCGGGTCAACAGAATTCCTTACTTAGAATTTTTGGTTCGCGGACTTCATTTGGAAAGTCGAAAATTTCCTCGATTTGGGATTTAAATAAATCGGTGACTTGGGACACTATAATTTATTCCAAGTGGCGACTCTGAAATAAATAAATAATCCCATTTCGAATATTGTCACTTAAATTGGAAAAACTTCCTTGTACGTTTATCCTTCGGGGTAAGCGCGCCGAAAGGAGGTGTGACAGCTCTGGCGACTCTGCTGGGGACACAAAACAAGAACTACTGGTTCAGGGTTTAAGAATTCGAGCTTTGATTATTTATTTTATTTGGCTTATTTATTATCTGATTTTATTACATGTTTACATTTGATATGCTAAATGTTGCTTTACCGCTTTGATATTTCGTGAACTATATATAAATTGTGCCGATACCCATTTTTTTTCTTCTGAGTCTTCTGAAATACAATACCGGGCATTTGCTGGACATAGCCCGTTTTTCTCAAGATAGTCGTGGTGCTTGGCACCCGGTGAAGGATTTTGTAGTCACACATGTTTAGGCGGAGAGTTTTGTCAATTAAGCCGGAAAGCCATGCTACCGGTGCACCTGACACTCTTCGGCTCGAGTTGTCCGCTCGAGTTAAAGCCAGTCTAGATACTTTTCCAACAGGATGATGACTTAGAATAACAAAACCTTATGCCGGATCCCCGATAGGAACGTTTATTTGCATCATGTGCATATTTGACTTAGGAGGCTCAACACAGGGATTGGGCCTGTCTAGGACAGGTGTACCTGAAACAAAAAGACCAACTTGTTGCATCTTTTCTGTGTGCATTTATTTGTTTCGATCTTACATGCCGACCGGTTTGTTAAAAGAGAGGAAGAAGTGGAAAACGTCAAGGTATATAGTCAAAATAGTTTTATGAAAAATAGTTAGTTCTTTGAAAATAAATTCTGAAAAAATGCAAAAAAAAATTCCAAATAAATTTTCTTAATTTTACGAAAATAGTTAGTTCTTTAAAAAATAAATTTTAAAAAAAAAAATGCAAAAACAAAAATTTTCCAAATAAATTTTCTTAATTTTACGAAAATAGTTTAGGTTTTTTTGAAAATGATTTTGACAAAAAAAAAATGCAAAATATGATTTCTTTTGTTTTAGAAATGCTGTTTAAAAATAGTTTGTTTTCTTTTCTCAAAATAATTTAGTTCTTTTATTTTCGAACTACGCAAGTTTGATTCTCACCAAAAATGAGATACGTAGGCAACCCATATCGGGCTCAACTGATACTGATTTTTTTTAAAGAGAAACAATAATAAAATATTAAAATTAGGATTTTTGTTCTTAGTCGAGAGTTAGGAAATTTTGCAAAAATAGCCAAACGCCTCAAAAGGGGCGCCGGAGGACTAATTTCGCAAAACGGAATATAGACATCACACTGGTATCCTGTTATACAGCCTTCAAATCTTCTTCAAGTGCTGAAAGGCCGTATTAACAAGATTCGTTTTTTTATATAATAAAAAAAAAAATTTTGAAAAAATCTTAAGTCCATTTTTTATCTTTTCTAGGATCAGCATGACTTCCTCGCAACGAATCGGCCAGAAAAGGGTGAGAGACGAAATGCCACCTATGTTCATGGTCCAGGACAAAACCCCGGATCGGCTCCGTAAATGGTGGACTAGTTTTTCAGCTTGGGAAAGAAATCAAGTTCACAAGCACCTCAAGTTTCTTCCGGACATCATGATGATAAAACCGGACAAAAATGTGATCAGAGCTTTAGTGAGTTTTTGGGACTCAACAAGCAATGTGTTCAGATTCCGGGATTGCGAAATGACACCCACTTTGGAAGAATTGGGCGGACTCACAGGACTCGGAAGAGATTTGCACAAGATGAGACCTGCAGCTCCTAGGCAGATGGGTGTGAATAATTTCTTGAAAAAGTTATGTATCCGGCGGGTTCCCCTGGGTTGTCTGGAGAACGGTTGGGTGCCACTGGATTATCTCTATGACAGATTTGGTGATAAGAAAGGGTTTGAGAAATTCTCAAACGCTGAATTTGTTAACCAACTGAATTATGACGCCTGGGGAGATTTAAGAATCTATGCTTTTATGATCGCTTTTTTGGGAACCATGGTTTTTCCCGAACGTGGCGGACGCATCAGAATCCGTTTGGCTGCGGTGGTCTCATATCTACAGAGTAACGAGGAACACACTGTTCTTCCGATGATACTAGGAGACATCTTCCGGGCCTTAATTCGGTGCCAAGAAGGACAAGATTATTTTGAAGGTTGCAATATCTTATTACAAATGTGGTTTATAGAACATCTCTATCATCACCCGATTGTGATAAACTTCAAAGCAGATTGGCTGAATTATATTCGCTGTCATACAAACAGAGCCGCCCGTTGTAACCTTCGAGAAGACTTGAGGACTTGGCAAGAACTTCTCAACTCTTTGAAAGCAGATCAACTTACCTGGAATTATTATTGGTTCCCTTCCGCCAAAATCATGCATATGTCGACATACCGCCCATTCTACATACTAATGGGTTTCAGGGGTTTCCAACCATATGCCCCGCTACGTGTCATGCAGCAGTTGGGAAGAGAACAGAAAAGGGCCCCAATTGAGGATATGCGATCGTTTACATGGGAATTTGTGACGGAAGAGACCCCGAGGGAGACTTATGCATAGAAGGTATGGTTCGGTAGTCGACTCTCCGACATCAACGAGATGGTTGCCGATCGAGAACGGGGAGAAGTGAGTTTCGCTTATCTTGAATGGTTCCACAACCAATCAATACCAGAGCAAAGGTCAGAAAGGTCAGTGAAGTATGCCGTTGATTGGGAGAGAGAAATAGAAGCCAGAGTTAGGGAGGTTGAGCATGAGACATCGCAAAATTTCCAATCTTGCATCAACACTTTAAAAGAAGACAAAGGAATCCTGGAAGCGGCCATGGACATACAACAGGCTGACTTCGATCGGGAAAGGGCCGGTTGGGAGCAGGAAAGAGAAGCACTCCAAACTCAAATTCGAGAGATGCAATTGGCCGCAGAGAGGTCAAGGAGGAGTCGAGAGTGATCAGATGCCGATAAACGATTTGGAAAGGAAATCCTTTGAACACCAAGAAGACTTGGAGAAAGCAAAAGCGGCTTTGGTTGCAGTCCGAACAAAATGGAAGAGAGCAGCCCACCAAGAAGCACTCCGTCTACAACAAGTAGAGAAAGACTATGATGCAATCATCGTTGATTTGAGAAAGGCAAATGCCACTCTGAGAGAGCGAGCTCTCAGGCAAGTCCAGGATGCTAAAGCAGATAGAGACCGTTGTCACAACTTGATGGCGCGGATGGAAAGGCAAATAGACAGGCTCTTGGACCATATCTCCGGCAACTCTCAAGTATTAGGGGCAAAGAACAGACACATAGGGCAGCTGCTCAGAGAAAAAGACATGATCAGGACCAGGATCAATGAGATCGGGCACTACATTACTATGAGGTGTTTGACCTGCGAATGCGTACCTCAGCCTGCCCTTTTCTCTTCAATCATGGAATGTGTCCACCAAGTCATGGCAGAATTGGAGAGTATACAGAAAGATATTACACCAAGAACTGCAGCAAGGCCAAACAATGCCCCCCGGGCGCAAAGATTCGAGGCACTGGAACATGCTTAGAAGAGTCTGTTGTTTTAGAGTCTGTTTGTCCTTTTAAAAGTTTTTCTCCATTGTTGTCATTTTGCAAGTGTTTTAAGTTTGAGGTTTGTTGGAATAAAATTCATGAACATTTCATTCATATCTTATGTCTTTTATTTCCGAACTACGCCCGGTCTGATTCATGCGGGGACATGATACGTAGGCAATCCACATAAGATTCGACCATCACTAAAAAATAAATAAATAAAAATAAAAATAAAAAAGGGGGGGAGAAGTTAAGAGAAAAAGAAGATTGATGAAGGATGAAAGCAAAGGAAAATACAAACCGGAATGACGCATTGCAAACGAATACATGTAGCAACATTATCACCTGTATAAGTGCATCACGCCCAACGTGAGATTACTTATCTGTTATGTTGTTTCAGACTAACCGTTTGTTTGCCAAACTCCAGGTTTTAGTAAAAGTGGTTGACTTTGCGGTAATCTGGCACCACATTCGTACTTCACAAGGTCCAAAGGAAAAGTTCGGCAGCCTGAAAGTACTCATTCCTATTTTACTAGATCAAAAAAGGGTGCCAACATGTCTTCAGAAATGCCTTTAGCAACCATTCCCGTTTCAGAGGAAAGCTCATTGACAACCATCCCGGCTACTGAATCGGCAGCTTTGGAGGAGAATAGGATGTTGCGTTGCCGCATGCTCGAGATGTTGGACGATTGGAACAACGGGAAAGAGCCCCCGAGTCTGGTCCCTGGGTTCCCTGAAATTCTTCTCAGGTCAAGCGGAATTTCAAATACCCCCATCAATTACCCGCCTACTCTGTTCGGATATTCTAATGCTACAAACCTCTCTGAATCACCCTCCACCTCCCATCCTCGGGTGACACCACATGATACATCTGCAAGAACGTCGGTTGAGTTGCCGGTTCCAGTCACAACGCACCCCACCGCACATGCTCCTTTCTTCGACTCCTCATCCTTTACATTCCCAGCACCACCACTTACACGGGACCATACCCAGGTTGCAGCCAATATATATCCTCAAGCCACCTCGATATGAGTTTCTACCAAGCCAAAATCCAAAGGCCCTCGAGCAGGATGAGATGGCAAAAAGAATGAGGAGTTTGGAACAAAGCCTGAAGAACATGCAAGGTCTAAGTGGACATAAAAGTGTATCTTACGCCGATCTATGCATGTTCCCGCACGTCCACTTACCATCAGGTTTTAAGACACCAAAGTTCGAAAAGTATGACGGACATGGCGGCCCCATTGCTCATTTGAAGAAATACTGCAATCAATTGCGAGGTGCCGGCGGCAGGGAAGAATTGTTGATGGCATACTTCGGAGAAAGTTTGGTCGGAATAGCGTCCGAATGGTATATGGATCAAGACATATCTCGATGGCACATCTGGGATGATCTGGCCAGAGATTTTGTGAAACAATTCCAATACAACATCGATATTGCGCCGGACAGGAATTCTCTATCGAACTTAAAGAAGAAGCCCTCAGAAAGCTTCAGAGAATATGCCATCAAATGGCGAGAGCAAGCATCCAGGGTGAAACCCCTATGGACGAAATTGAAATGGTCACGACTTTTCTCCAAGCTCAAGAGCCAGACTACTTTCAAAATATGATGTCGGCAATGGGAAAACCTTTCGCCGAAGCTATCAAGATCGGAGAAATGGTAGAAAATGGCTTGAAAACAGGGCGAATTTTGAGTCAAGCGGCCATTCGGGCAACTTCCCAAGCCATTCAAGGCGGGTCTGGAGGGATGCCCCGAAGCAAGAAGAAGGAGGAAACTGCCATGGCGGCAGTAGAAGACAGGAGATATCGAACCTCAAGGCAGGTATTCTCCGACAGGGCCCCCCAACATTACTATCCACATCACGGCATGGCTTATGCTCCTCCGCCTCCACCCTACGCAATCATGAACATTCAACCTTTGGCACGGCCGCAGCCACCAGCCAACAGAAATCCACCTCCATTCCAGAGAAACCAACCTCCTTACCCAAACAAGTATAATCCACGGCCAAATAACGCTCGCCACCGTGAGCAACCCAAAACGAGCTTTACACCGATTGGGGAGCCGTATTCCACTCTTTTCCCAAAACTCAGGCAAGAAAACCTATCGCAGCCTGTTCCGCAGAACAGGCAGAATCCAGACTCTCCTGCCTACCAGAGGGGGATATACTGTGCATATCATTCAGGTGTTGAAGGACACAGTACCGACAATTGTTGGACGTTGAAGAAGGCAGTGCAAGAATTGATCAATCAAGGGAGGATCGTCTTCGCAGATGAAGACATCCCAAATGTGACAAACAACCCATTACCAGCCCACAACAACGGGCCGTTGATTGGAATGATTTGTGACGACAAGGAATTTGACCCAGCTTTGAAAGCGATAATCGCCATCGCCAACATAGAGAAGCGGCCCGAGGCTCCCCCGAAACAAGAGAAAATGGGGAAAAAGGTTGAAGTTCTCGAGACCAGATCTGAACAGATGATTGAATTGAAAGCATCGTCTCAGAAGGGCGGAGTCCTTTACCTCCCACGAGGTAGAGTGGAAAAACCATTGTCCATAGGTGCCCCCAAGAAGTTCCATTTAAAGAGAGAAACATCAATGTATGTACCAAAGGGAACTTATGTGGCTCGAAAACCAGATGAACCTGTGGTTATTGCACGCGTGCAACAAAAACCAATGACAGATCCATCCGCAGTACCCTGGAGCTACCAACGAACACTTGTTACGCGCAAAGGGAAAGAGATTGTGGGAAATTCATCTGAGAGCGTCCTAGGGCAGAAGTACTTAAACACACAGGAGGTAAATAACGCCACACAAAGGCGTTTCCCATCAAAGAAACCCGTAAGTGCTGAAGAGGCAGAGGTCTTTTTTCAAAAGATGCAAATGCCTGACTATGAGGTGATAGACCAACTGCGCAAATGCCCAGAACAGGTGTCGATGTTTTCCCTTCTAATGAAGTCTACTGAACATCAGAAGGTTTTGCTAAAAGCCTTGAATGAGGCGTATGTGCCTATTGAGACTTCATCCGAACAACTTGAAAGAATGACAGAGAGATTCTTCGCGATCAATCAGATTTCTTTCAGTAAAGCTGATTTGCCTTTGGAAGGTGCCGCCCACAATAAAGCTTTGCATTTGACTGTCAAAAGCGAAGGCTACTACATGAAAAGGGTCATGGTTGATGGTGGTTTAGGGGTAGACATATGCCCGCTTTCCACTTTAGGCCGCATAGGAATCGGAACTGAAAGGATTCGGCCTAACAACATATGTGTGCGAGCTTTTGATGGTGTAAAAAGAGATACTATCGGAGAGATTGATGTAATCATGACCATCGGCCCGGTAGACTTTGAAGTGACATTTCAAGTTTTAGATATGGACACTTCTTACAATTTTCTTCTGGGGAGACCATGGATTCATGCGGCCGGAGCTGTGCCCTCTACCCTCCATCAGATGTTAAAATTCGAGCACAAGGGACAATAGATCGTGGTCCACGGTGAAGACGAGCAATCAATTTATCGAGATCCATCCGTCCCTTGCTTAGAAGCGGAAGTGGGAAGCGAAAACATTGTCTATCAAGCTTTCGAGATTGTGTTGGCAGATCAACACGAAGAAGGGAACCCTCTCCCCCAACCTTTTTTGTCTAATGCCTCCATCATGGTGGCAAAAGAAATGATTAAACATGGCTTCCGACCGGGAAAAGGTTTGGGAAAGTCCCTACAAGGAGTGCCGAAGCTGATAACTTTACCTGTAGCTGAAAAGTTTTTCGGAGTGGGCTTTCGCCCAACCCCTGAAGACAAGAGATGGGCCAACAAGAGAAAGGAGAAAGGATGGGTTCTGCCGCAACCATTGCCACATCTGTACCAAACTTTTGTCCGACCAAGGTACAGTGAAGAAGAAGAAGACGAGGTCTTCACAACGGAGGAAATTGAAGAAATATGTGGGGCCATGAGGCAAATGCTCTATGATGTTAATATGGTCCAATCGGGAGAAGGAACAAGCACCGCTGAGGTGCTGTATGTGGGCCCTGAAGCTAAATTGCAAAATTGGAAAGCCACACCCTTCCCAATCAGGCGGGAGTTCTGGTAGATTTGTCCCGTCGTTTTTCCTTCATCACAAGTTACTTCAGGACGTAGCTTGGATGTTTTCTTTGTTTTCTTGTATTTTTTGGTTTCCTCAATGTAATTTTGTTTGTTTTCAGAAAATTCCAAGAAAATAAAATAAATATTTCCTTATTTTTGCACTCTTTCTAATTTTGTTATTTATTCTTCCTTTTCAGTCCTAATAATGCGGCTTTAAATAACATGACATGCTTGCAGAACTCATGCTCAAATCCGAACACGCCACCTAATCTGGAAATAATGAACCAAGAACCGGAATACGATGAAGACGAGGCTTTTAGGGAAATAAATCGAGAATTGGAACATTTCGAGAATAAACCTAAGCCAAACTTGAATGACACCGAACCGGTTAATTTGGGAAGTGACTGAAGAGGTCCGAGAGACCAAGATAAGCATCCACACATATGAGAAAACACGAGATGCAATAATCCAACTCTTGTTTGAATTTAAAGACGTGTTTGCTTGGTCTTACGACGACATGCCAGGATTAGGAGCTGACCTAGTGGTGCACAAATTACCAATCTACCCTGATTGTCGCCCGGTGCAACAGAAGCAAAGAAAGTTCAAGACTGACATCAGTGATAAAATCAAAGAAGAAATCACTAAGCAGTTGAAAACAGGGGTAATTCGAGTGGTACAATACACCACGTGGTTGGCTAATGTTGTGCCCGTGCCAAAGAAGGACGGAAAAACTCGAGTGTGTGTTGACTACCGAGATTTGAATAAAGCGAGTCCTAAAGATAACTTTCCTTTACCGAACATCCACATCCTTGTTGATAATTGTGCCAAACATGAGATACAGTCGTTTGTGGATTGTTATGCGGGATATCATCAAGTGTTGATGGATGAAGAGGACGCCGAGAAGACTGCTTTTACCACACCTTGGGGGACTTACTGTTACAGAGTCATGCCATTCGGCTTGAAAAACGCGGGAGCAACGTACATGAGAGCTATGACTGCCATTTTCCACGACATGATGCATCAGGAAATAGAGGTGTACGTGGACGATGTGATCATCAAATCCAGAACTCAGGGCGATCATGTGCGAGACTTGAGGAAATTCTTCGAGAGGTTGCGGAAGTACGATTTGAAGTTGAATCCAGCCAAATGCGCTATTGGAGTCCCGTCAGGTAAACTTTTGGGTTTCATAGTCAGTAGAAGAGGTATCGAATTAGACCCCACAAAAATAAAATCCATTCGGGATTTACCTCCTCCCAGAACAAAGAAAGATGTAATGAGTCTTCTAGGCCGACTGAACTACATCAGTAGGTTCATCGCTCAGTTGACTTCTACATGTGAACCCATATTCAAGTTGTTGAAGAAGGATGCTGCAATCAGATGGACAACAGAATGTCAAGAAGCTTTTGATAAAATCAAAGAATATTTGTCAAACCCTCCGGTCTTGGTTCCGCCAGAGCCAGGGAGACATCTTTTCTTGTATTTAACAGTCTTAGAAAACTCTTTTGGGTGTGTCCTCGGACAACGTGATGCGACAGAGAAGAAAGAGCAGGCGATTTACTACCTGAGCAAGAAATTCACTAGTTATGAGGTCAAGTACACTTTGCTGGAAAGAACGTGTTGTGCTTTAACTTGGGTCGCTCGGAAATTGAGACACTACCTCCAAGCCCATACGACTCACCTCATTACTCGGTTGGATCCTTTAAAGTATATATTCCAGAAACCGATGCCCACCGGAAAGATCGGCAAAATGGCAAATCCTGCTCACTGAGTTTGACATAGTCTATGTCACTCGCATGGCAATGAAGTCCCAAGCGTTGGCAGATCACTTGGCCGAAAACCCGATCGACGAAGAGTATCAACCATTGAATACTTACTTTCCCGATGAAGAGGTAAACACGACAGAAGTTGTTTCGGAGGACAGTCATGCTTGGAAAATGTTCTTCGATGGGGCGGTAAATGCTAAGGTGTAGGGATTGGGGCAATCTTGATCTCTCCTGCTGGTCAGCATTACCCAGCTACGGCTAGGCTCCATTTCTTTTGCACGAACAATACGGCTGAGTATGAAGCTTGTATCATGGGTATGAACATGGCAATTGATCAGGGCGTCGAAGATTTGTTGATCATGGGAGATTCGGATCTAATTATCAAACAATCTCAAGGTGAATGGGAAACTCGAGACGTTAAACTCCTCCCTTATCGACAGCACGTGAATATCCTTGGCAAGCGATTTGCATCAATAGAGTTCAGGTATATCCCACGATGTCACAATGAACTAGCTGACGCACTTGCCACTTTAGCTTCAATGCTACCTTATCCGGGCAACGCCCATGTCAATCCCTTGGAAATTCAAATCAAGGAAAGCCACGGTTATTGCAATGCAATCGAAGAAGGACCAAGCGTCAAGCCATGGTATTACGATATCAGGAGATTTCTGAAAACGCAAGAATACCCAGAACATGCTACCGGAGATCAAAAGAGGACCATTAGGAGACATGCAGGTGGTTTCTTTTTGAGCGGCGAGGTCATGTATAAAAGAACCCCAGATCTTAACCTTTTAAGGTGTATTGATGCCGAAGAAGCAGGAAGAATCATGCACGAAGTACATGCAGGAGTATGCGGACCTCATATGAATGGGTATGTCTTAGCCAAGAAAATCCTTCGAGCAGGTTATTATTGGATGACCATGGAGAAAGATTGTTTCGGTTTTGTCCAAAAATGCCACCAATGCCAGGTACATGGAGATCTGATTCATGCACCTCCAACCTGAGTTGCATCCTATGTCAGCACCGTGGCCATTTGTCGCTTGGGGAATGGATGTCATCGGCCCGATTGAGCCGAAAGCTTCGAATGGGCACCGATTCATACTGGTGGCTATCGATTACTTCACAAAATGGGTCGAAGCCGTCACTCTCAAATCGATCACTAAGAAAGCTGTGGTGGATTTTGTACACTCAAATCTTATCTGTCGTTTTGGTATACCTGCAACTATCATCACAGACAATGCTGCGAATTTGAATAGTCATTTGATGGAAGAAATATGCGAGCAATTCAAAATAATGCATAGGAACTCCACCCCTTATCGGCCCAAAGCCAATGGTGCCGTGGAAGCAGCGAACAAAAACATTAAAAAGATTTTGAGAAAGACGATCCAAACCTCTAGACAATGGCATGAACAATTACCGTTCGCTTTACTGGGATACCGTACTACAGTACGCACATCGGTAGGAGCAACTCCATACCTGCTAGTCTATGGAACCGAGGCCATGATACCGGCAGAGGTAGAAATTCCTTCACTTCGTACGATTGTTGAAGCAGAGATTGAAGATAGCGAGTGGGTTAAGACTCGTTTGGAACAATTAACTTTGATCGATGAAAAGCGAATGGTTACGGTCTGTCATGGACAACTGTACCAACAAAGAATGGCTCGTGCTTACAACAAGAAAGTACGACCGAGAAATTTCGAAGTAGGTCAGTTGGTTTTAAGACGCATTCTTCCACATCACGAGGAAGCGAAAGGAAAATTCGCTCCTAATTGGAAAGGACCATACATCATCAGGAAGATACTGCCAAGAGGAGCATTATACTTGGGAGACATGGAAGGAAAAGATCCTGAAACGGCTGTGAATGCGGATGCTGTGAAAATGTATTATGTCTGAACTTGGTTCAATGAGGTCCTCACAAGTCGAAATGATTGAAGGCTTTTATTCCCGCTACCCAAACACTACCAACCCTTTTTGTAAACCCTTTGAGCCGGTTACCTTTCTTTGACTACCCTCTTTGGAATCCAAATAAAAAAAAAAAAACCAAAAACCAAACAAAACAAAACAAAACAAAGTTCCTGAACTACGTTCTGACTTGATTCCGAAAGGATACGTAGGCAACCTCTCCCTGAGGTTCAGTCACACCAAACCAAAAATCCCAGTTTCCCCAAAAAATGAAACTGGGGCAGATGATATTGTTGATTCGGTTTAAGATCCGTCAAGATGATTCCAAAGTTTTAATTTTGTCTACAATTCTTATTACCCAAACCGAGTACAAGTCCTTCAAGATCGATTGGAAGTTGTGAAAACATCTTTGTTGCGATCCGAAGTTCCTGGAATGAAAAGAAATAAAATGAGAGAGTCTTATTGGTGAAAACCTTCGGGCACCCTAAGACGATGGAAGTAGAGAAATACAAAATGAGAGAGCCTGTTGGTAAAAACTCGCAAAGAGTGCTATCTGGCGATGGTAAGAAGAGAAATGAGAGAGGTCGATTGGCGAAAACCCGCAAAAGGGCGCTATCAACCGAAAAGTTTGTTTCACCACGAGAGGTCCTGGCACGGCTCCTTAGCTCGGAAATATAGACCCGTTTTGGTTCATAAGAAAATGAGAGTTTTGTGACGATCAAGCATCTAGTCCGAGGAGCATGTCATGTTGGTTAAAGTCAGCATATACCTCAGATAAGTCCTTCTTTTCTCCCCCGAAAGGGACTCCTCTATCTTTGATACGTTTTTCCATTCTTTGATTCATTCTTTTTCTTTGAATCCCTTTCGGTTTAATTTTAATTCTGAAACTATTACAAAGGAAGGTGATAGGACCGGTTTTACAGGACTCCGCCTGGTAAAGAAGAAAAGAAAAACAGCCTCAGTGGTATATTGTTACAATCCACGATTGGATCGTAATGATCGATTGTTTCCAAAGAAAAGGAGTTTAGAAAGGAAACGAAAATCAAAGGCTAAGGTCTTAGAAGAGACGGAATAAGGCAGAAGGATAGGACCCACACGGAAAATCCTCATGGAATTCCGGGAATGAACCCGATCAGTTTGAAAGGAAGTCACCCCAAAGACAATTGGTAGCAAATTTCTCAATGGAAATGGGAAAACGATCAAGCAATGAAGATGATCAAGGTCGCAAAGTCAACCACTTTTTTTTTCAACTGATAAAATGTTCTTTGTTGAAAGCAGGTCTGTTTAATTGTGCAAGAAGAAGGTACAACTCGAAGAAATGAAATACGCAAGCTTTGAAATGGCTTTGGAACAAGGAAAACACATAAAAGGGTAAGTTTCTTTTTAGAGATTTATCTTATGCATTTGTTGATGTTTAAAAAGAAAGCCTAAAAGAAGGCCCAAAAAGAAGAATAAAAGAAAAGAAAACGAAAACTCCGAAAAAGAGAATCAAATCATATCGGTCCAATATCTGTTTGGACCCCGGTCAGAGAAAAACCGAGGGTCTTTCCGGCCATAAAGCCGTGAAACTTTTATCCCCGGTCAAAAAACCGAGGATCTCCCCGTCAAAAAACTGCGGAGCCATTTACTTTTACCTCGGCCAAAAACCGAGGATCCGACGGCCAAAAACCGTTAGGTATTGTTTGAATTCAGGGCCGAAAGCCGCGAAACTTTTATCCCTGGTCGAAAACCGAGGATCTCCCGCCCAAAACTGCGTGAGCCATTTACTTTTACCCCGGCCAAAAAACCGAGGATCCGACGGCCAAAAAACCGTTAGATATTGTTTGAATTCGGCCAGAAAGCCGTGAAACTTTTATCCCTGGTCAGTAAACCGAGGATCTCCCCAATCGAAAACTGCGGAGCCATTTACTTTTACCCCGGCCAAAAAACCGAGGATCCGACGGCCAAAACACCATTAGATATTGTTTGAATTCCGGCCGAAAGCCGTGAAACTTTTATCCCGGTCGAAAACCGAGGATCTCCCGATCAAAAAACTCGCGGAGCCATTTACTTTTACCCCGCCAAAAACCGAGGATCCGACGGCAAAAAACCGTTAGATATTGTTTGAATTCCGGCCGAAAGCCGTGAAACTTTTATCCCCGGTCGAAAACCGAGGATCTCCCCAGTCAAAAAACTGCGGAGCCATTTACTTTTACCCCGACCAAAAAACCGAGGATCCGACGGCCAAAAAACGTTAGATATTGTTTGAATTGCAGCCAGAAAGCCGTGAAACTTTTATCCCCAGTCAGAAAACCGAGGATCTCCTAGTCAAAAAACTGCGGAGCTATTTACTTTTACCCCGGCCAAAAACCGAGGATCTGACGGCCAAAAAACCGTTAGATATTGTTCGAATTCCGGCCAGAAAGCCGTGAAACTTTTTTTTCCCCGGTAAGAAAACCGAGGATCTCCCAGTCAGAAAACTGTGGAGCTATTTACTTTTACCCCGGCCAAAAAATCGAGGATCCGACGGCCAAAAACCGTTAGATATTGTTTGAATTCGGCCGAAAGCCGTGAAACTTTTATCCCTGGTCGAAAACCGAGGATCTCCGAGTCGGAAAACTGCGTGAGCCATTTACTTTTACCCGGCCAAAAAACCGAGGATCCGAAGGCCAAAAACCGTTAGATATTGTTTGAATTCGGCCAAAAAGCCATGAAACTTTTATCCCTGGTCGGAAAACCGAGGATCTCCCTAGTAAAACTGCGGAGCCATTTACTTTTACCCCTACCAAAAAACCGAGGATCCGACGGCCAAAAACCGTTAGATATTGTTTGAATTCCGGCCGAAAGCCGTGAAACTTTTATCCCGGTCAAAAACCGAGGATCTCCCCAGTCAAAAAACTGCAGAGCCATTTACTTTTAACCCCGGTCAAAAACCGAGGGTCTAGCGGCCAAAACAACCGTTAGACATTATTTGAATTCCGGCCAGAAAGCCGTGAAGCTCTTCTTCAAAATCCCGGCCAGAAAGCCGTGGAACATTTATTTGTGAAATTGTGATTTTCTTACCCAATACCAAAGAGTCTTTTAATCGCTCTCTGTGTCACAACTAACTCACGAAATTTTCCTAGCAAAACTGGGGTAGAAAAATTTCGTTCGTTTGTTTGTTTTGTTGTCTAAATAGGTTTGATCTCGGGATGCAAGGATCGAGATAACCTACAAATGGAACATCAATCCAGAGTGAAGAAAAGAAGAAAAGAACCAAAAGAAAGAGTTCAAATGTTGGAGTAAACAAAGGCACGGATTGCTCAGAAGATGATTGAAGTAACAAGCTCCGCCGACTCTGTTTCACTCAATGTTACAGAAAATAAACAAGCACGTACAGCTTGTTGAGCATCAAGATCCAGATCGAGGTCTACAGCAAAATCGGCTAAGATTCAAGATCAAGTTTTCAAGAGAATCATAGATAGGAATCTTGTAACTCATAGTTTTGATAGCATAGCTAGTTCAGCTTTAATTTCTCCTTTTGGTGTAATAAGGAGGTCAATGAGCAGTAAGCAGCAACTGCAACAACGATAGCAACAGTAACAGCAAAGTGTCAGTTCAAGGTAGTCCCAGCTACCAAAACTTCCCGAACTACATTGACCTGATTCCTGTTTAGCCCAGGATATGTAGGAGGCCTCCCGAAGCAAAGGCTCGGTCAAGATCTTTTCAAAATACTTCACACGGAGTGCTCAAAACGGGTAAAAATCGCTCATATTTGCTCATTATCTTTGCACGAAAACTATTCATATTTCCGCGCAAAGAGGGGCAGCTGTGAGCACGTGATTTTTGCCCTACGTGAGAATTACTCCCAAACAATTCAAAAAAAAAAAATAGTATTGTGTTGTGCGTGATTTTTGTGATTTTTGTGTTATTTTTCTTATTATTTGCATTTTTATCTGTGCATATTTGCTTGTTTAAATAAATAAAATATACAAAAAATATGTTGCATATGTATATAAAATTCAAGTTTACAATTGAGTTTATTTTACAGAAATGAAAAGTCATAAAAAATATGTATTTTTGCAATTTTTAAGCATTTAATGTCCAAATCGTGCAATTTTATTTTTATTAATGTTTAATTTTGAGTGATAATTATTATTATGAGTTAATTAGTATTTCAAGATAATTTTTAGTTTTTATAAATTAATCTTAGTATTTTTGGGCTTTATTAATTAGGATGTTGAATAATGGAGAAGAACAAAATAGAAAAAATTTGGATTGGGCCATCTTGCAAATTAAGTTACTAGCCCAATCCTAAGCACTCTTACCCAACCCAAAACCCCTTGGCCCAAAAAGCAAATTTCAGATTTTTAGCCAAAAATAATCATAATCACATAACATAAAGTAGTGGAGGCAAGGAAATAAAGGAAGAAAACATGGAGAGGAAAACATGGAGAGGAAAACATGGATTAGTGGGTTTTCTTTAAATTAAAAAATATATTCTTTTTAATAAAAAGATCTGAAAATTTTCGAAATTCTTGCCTATAAATAGAAGAGAAGATTAGAGAGAAAAGGGAGAGAAAAAAGAGAGAAAAAATCGGAAGAGAAGAAAAAATAAAAAAAATTCCCTGCTGCGGTATACACTCGATATTCACTCTGGATACAGAAGTATACACGAAAAAAATACAATTTTTGAGAGTTTCTTTTGAGAAGTGAAAAGAGTTCAAAGCTAGAAAGCCAAAACAAAGAGAAAATCTGGAATATATTTTTATTTTCTATTTTTTACTGTTTTTTTTTTGTTTTTCTCCATATTGCTGGGATTTTCGGGATTGAGGTGTTGAAGCTACTGCTGGTTGTTACTGTTGTTGTTGCTGTATTTTCACCGCCCTGTTGATTTGCCATTTTCCCATTCCTTTCAAAACCAGGTACACATTCTAAAAACCATGTGTTGATGTAAGCTCGAATTAGAAGTTGAAGTTTTGAAATGAAATAGAAAAGCAAGTTGTTGATTAATATTTATTGTTATTTTCTATTTTATTAGTTTTTGTCAAATTGTAGTTAGCTTTATAATTTGAAGAATAAATTTGTCATTCAAGGGAACACCTTTTCTACTAATATAGAGTAGCCTTTTAAGCATGTAATTGTTTAGGACTTTTCTTTTCTTTTAGAGACAAACTAAATAGAAAAAATGTAGTCACTTTAGGATTATCTTTTTTTTTTTAAATAAAAAATGTTACGAGCCTAGCTAAATAGAAGAAATAAAATTGCGGGGCCCCTCAATAACAATGTTCATTTTTTTTCTTTCTTAAAAATAACCAAACGCGGTAAATGTTTAAAATTGCATTATAGTATTGAACATTTTTTTTAAAATCAGATATTTAGCCATTACAATAATTTAAGCGACCGTGCAAGAACCACGGGATCCGGGGATGCCTAACACCTTCCCTCGGGTCAACAGAATTCCTTACTTAGAATTTCTGGTTCGCAGACTTTATTTGGAAAGTCGAAAATTTCCTCGATTTGGGATTTAAATAAATCGGTGACTTGGGACACCATAATTTATTCCAAGTGGCGACTCGGAAATAAATAAATGATCCCATTTCGAATATTGTCACTAAAATTGGAAAAACTCCCTTGTACGTTTATCCTTCGGGGTAAGCGCGCCGAAAGGAGGTGTGACAGGAGGTATTATTATTAAATACGTACCTAAAGATGTTAGCGTATTATTATTTTGGGAATGCCGTAAAATTCGCTAAACGACATATCCCGAAATCTTAGCATTTTTAACGCATGTATATCTAGGAAGATCCCCTAATTTTATATTGAAGCTTGTTCTATTTTTGTTAAAATAAATAAATCTAAAATGACTATGTACATTATTTTACCTTTAAATATACACAAAAATATCCTAATTTAAATAAATACTTATAAATGCAAGCCTTTTATTAATTAATACCTCGTTTCGTGCCATATTTTATAAATATGCATTACTAAAGCCTGAAATTATATATAGCATGAAATATATATATAAAATAAACAACCATTTTTCTAATTAATTAAATTAATCAATTTTAAAACTCATAGAATTAACTATTTAAAGAATGTCATTAACTGGATTAAAAACTGGCCTATATATTGCCTAATAAAATTTGATACAAAGGAATCGTATAAGAAAACTTAAATATATAATTATATATATATATATATATATATATATATATATATATATATATATATATATATATATATATATATATATATATATATATATATATATATACATATATATATATATATATATATAATTTTTGCAATTTTTTAAAGTTTACAAAATATTTTCTTTTTGTAAAAAACTATTTGCAAAATTGTTTTTTATAAAAAAATATTTTTTGTTGTAAAAACATATTTGTAAAAACTGAAAAATATAAAAACAGGGGGATTAGAGCATTTTCAGCTTTTAAAAAAATATTTTTGTAATTTAAAAAGTGAATAAAATATTTCACCAAATTATTTTCGCTTTTGAAAAATATTTTTCTTCTTCATTTTTCAGTTATTTTAAAGATTGTATTTTGTAAAAACTGAAAAAATAAATTTGTAAAAACTTTTTTTTTTGTAAAAACAGGAAAAAAATTATTTTAACAAAATATTTTTGTTTTTTAAGAACTGAAGAAATTATTTTCAACAAATATTTTCAGTTTTTACAAAAAAATTATTTTGTTAAAAAAAAAACTAGGGTTATATATAGACCTTATCGTAAAGTCGAGGGGGGTATTTGGCTCCGTTTAAAACAAAGGGGGTATCCGGGCCAATAGTATAATGGCAGGGTTATATTTGGATCAAACTTTTAATGAAGATTATATATAGATTTTATCGTAAAGTTAGGGGCATTTGGCCTAAACAATTTAATTTACCGATAAAGAGAGTTCAGATGGACTTCTACCGCTCCTAGCTCTGCCACTTGGTGCCTTGGTGGATTGGGATTTGGGAGAGCCACAGGTGGGGGGGGGGGGGTATGTTTGTTTAGTTCTCCCTTTTCTAGTGATGATGTTTGCTCAATTTGTAGGTATCTCAACTATTTCATTAAACATCTATTAACTCTTTAACATGAAATTTATGTTACAATAAGATGAGCTCTGTAGTATATCTGCACGATATTAAAATTTTATGTTAAAAAAAACACTAATTGTTCTCGCTAAAAAAATTCAAGAAGTGTTTTGTCTTAAAAACTTCTGAATATAATATTAGATTACAAGAAGATATAAAAGTACAAAATACATTAGTTGAATTTTGTGAAAATTTCCGTATGAATTATCATATGGCTGTCGAGTAGCAGTTGAAATAAGTGATTTAAATCGAACCAAAGATCACTATCTGACCCATTCTAAATCCCACCATGAAAACACAGTTGCAATAATTCAACTAGTTTTCACTGCCTTTTCTGGTCCTATATAATAATGACTCTTCTTTAGTAAGTTGGCATGAAACGTGAACAGGGAAACTCCACTATTTCTATGATATATATAGTACACTTCTTGATTTATTTGAAATTATGAATCGAAGTGACATTCACCAACTAAAATCAAATTAAAACTTATACATGGGTTGTTGGTGCATGAGGTATTCCGCGTCCACATAGATTTGGGAAAAGCCGCACTTCAAGGTGTGTGATATACGCAGTCTATTTCGATACAAGCATTAATGACTGATTCCAGTGCTCGAACCCGTGATTTATAGGTCTAGCTAGGGTGTACAAACCGAACCGGAAAATTCGTACCAAACCGAAAAATCAAACCAAACCGATTAAAAAAAATCTGACTAGGTTTGGATTGATTTGATTTGGTATTGAGTAAAAAAAAACTGAACCAAACTGACATATAATTTTTATATATACTTCTAAGATTTTATATATAGAATTTTCTGTAAAAATGTATATAAATATTTGGAATTCTCTTGGGGATATAATATTTAATAATATGAAGTATTTCATATTTATTAACCTTAAATAGTGTGTTGTATTATCACTTTCTCATCAAGTGTTACTTGAATGCATCACTCTCTTTGTTCTTTCATATTCATACTACAAGAAAATGGAATTATTACGGTTGTTCTATTAACATATAATGTATATAAGTGATTTAACAGTTAAAGCCGTGAATGAATTGATTTGTAACATATACAGTTGAAGCCGTTAAAGCCGTGTTCTATTAACATACACTACATATATATATACTACTGAAGCTTAATTTGTAATTATACAAAAATACGTTGCTAATAACGGTTAAAGCCGTGAATGAATTGATTGAAACTTACCGTTAACCTCGTTTTTTTAATAATTTATAAAAACTAAAATTAATTAATAACCCGCAACCCATTTTTATTATTAAGAAAATTTTGATCGAAATTGCGCGAACACATATTCCAAATTAATTCTTTAGAATTAGATTTACAATTATATTACGCGAAACGTATATATAATTGAAATACTAATCTAAATCGGTTGTAAAGCAAAGCTATGAATATATATCAATTTGTTAGACCCAACTCATGAGTCTCATATGAGGGTCATATGAGATTTAAGGGTGGATAACATAACTTAAAATGTCAAAAGAATTTAATCAGCCAAAAAAATGTCCATTGGCCTAAAAGACGCCTCAAACGAAACCGAACAAAAACATACACATGGAAATCAGTCTGCTTCCATGAAATATATACGCCAATACTACCTACTCACAAGCCAAGCACAAACGTGGATTTTTTTTAAGGAAGCATAGAAATACTGCAGGTGCAGTTCTTAAAAGTTCTATATTGAGTAAATCATATCGTTATCACAAGTAAAATTTCCAAAGTGAAGTAGTGCAAATTTGGACAAACTATGAACTATGTGAAATAGGCTATTAATATTTAATACACTTTCTCACCTTTAGGAAAAGGCTATTACTAGTCAACTGCCAGAGCCAAGATAGCTTCTGTTGGAGGATCATCACTTTTCTCAAGCATAAAACAATAATGGCCTTTGATAGTATTACAATATCAATAAACTGATATAAACTTCAAGAAAAAAACATACACATAATATTTCCAAAAAAACCACTACTATGACTACCTTGTCCATCATTCCCGTGCGTTTCTCACAAATAGAAAGGAGTTGGGATAATTAATCTATTTTAGTAACTCATGCAATACATCCTTGTTTAAAGAAAAGACATGAAATACTCAACTTCTGCTCACATTCATTAATAGGCAACTTGAAATTTAGATTGCAAAGAACTAACGATAAACGTACTTTCAGATTTATCAACAACAACAAACCGAGATCATTAGCTTTTAGTCATGATACTACCATAAATTTTTTATTACATCACATCTAAAACAGCATGAAATCCCTACAAATACGTCTTCAAATCTAATAGAAAGAAATCATAATCGGCAAACTTAGTTCCTACACGTAATGGGCATCCAGTTAGTTTAACAGTCCACAAGATAAATTCAAACAGTCTTGACATAGTCCACAAAATAAAGCAAATCAAGTCTACTTGAATATAATCCTAATTATACAAGTCTTGTGTTTGTTATTCATAATTGAAGTCCAAAATACATTAGCTCTTCAGATCCCAATCAATACATAGCTAACATCAATACAATACTATATACGGATTTGGAAAACTATATCATACTTATACTTCCATTATATTTCATGAACAACTGTTGATGCTACAATGAATCAGGTTCAAAAATATATACCTGGAAGTTACAACAATGAAGAAAGAACAGTCAGTAGCAGCAAATCAACAGCAACAGGTTGATAGTCAGCAACAATGAATAAAGCCAAGTTCAAGACTAAACCACAAACAAATGCCCAGGAAGAAAGAAGCTTAACCAAACACTGAATCTACTAGACTTTAAACTAGGCAGTCGAGGACATTTGCAATCATATAATATCAAGCAATCAACAAACACTTTCAAATACCCTCTCAAATTGATTTTAGGAGCTTTAGAGACTGATTTGTTGGACCTCTTAAGACTCTTGAGAATTGATGTGAATTAGGAGCCTCTCGACACCCTAAAGGACTGATTTTCTTCCTATTCTCTATGTGTGTGTTTTCTCCAGTGTATATGAAAGTCTATAAAAGTCTGTTTTCCTCTGTTTTCTCTATATCTAATGCTTAAAAACTCTCAAGTATGTATGAAAGTCTATCTCTTTTTTCAGTGTGTAAAAACTGTCTTCTTTTCAAAGGCTCATTCCCTCCTCTTATAGACTGGAAAATAGAACCAGCTCTCTTTCAATCAGTAAAAGTCCTGATTGCTGTCTAATTTCACCCCTTAAAGTCTAACTAGCACCTCCCTTTTCAACCCTACCAATATATACCCCTTAATTAATATTAAAAGTACCCCCTACTCACTTATTAACCTCCTAACAGTAGCCCCTACTAACTGATTGCTAATTACCTCCTAACAATTATCAGTAGCACCCTGATTATTGAATAACAGCTAAAACCAAACAGTCCTATTTAGATTCAAAAATCAATTGAAACTTCAATTCAATAACGACTACTAAACCAGTGCTAATCATTGTCCGACATTTCAAACAATAAACCTAGAAATTAAACGACGACCTTCGTTAAATCGATCACAACACGTGACAATCGACAAACAACAATCGATAATACCAGTAATTCAACAGTTCTCAGCCAGAAACAAACAAAAATGAATCTACTTATTCGACGACGCTAATCGAATCGAATTTATTTGAAACAACTAAACAGAAATAATTTCGACCAAATAAAGGTCTTGGAGAAGAGATGAAAACAGAAAATTGCAATAACGGATAGAATAATCAAATAATCAAAATAAATAAAACAAGTACAAAAATAAACAAAGAAGAAAAGACAGAAGAAAATTACCTCGAACAGTAAAAAAAAAAGAGAATCAAAACAGTCTTCGGGCCGTTCGGACTTGGACATGAATCTTTGAGTCAAATGGACCTTAATTGAGATGTTTTCAAAAATGAAAACATCCCAATTAAGGTCTATTAGACCTCAATTAAAAAAAAAGAAAAAATTTCGGAATTAGGGTTCATATGGCCGAAATTTGGGGCTTTTGGATTTCCGGTCAGATTTGGACCAAACCAACGATGGATTGGTGTTTAGGGAGGCTAGGGGAGTGTTTGGTATGAATTTGGGGTGGTTTGGCATAGGTTGAAGTTTTGGGTCAAATCTTCGATCTAAGATTTGAAGAGCTCGGGTATGATTCGAGTTAGATGGTTAGCGGGGTTGGAACGAGGAGGTTGAGGGGGTTGTTTGGTGTAAAAATGGAGAGGTTTGGCCTATCGGAACCGCCGTGAGGCGATTTCTGGTAGGCGGGAGTCTTCTAGGTTAGAGAAATGGTGAAGACGATCGGGGGTTGTTTGGGGAGAATGGGCGGTTTTTTGGGGTATTGGGGTTTTTGGGGTATTGAAATTAGACTTTTAATTCTAGCCGTTGGATCACAATGACCAACGACTAAGATCAAATTGGGTAAACTAAAAACGGGGTCGTTTTGGTTGGTCCAAGTTTGGACCGAGTTGACCGAACGGGTAATTGGGTATGATAGTTTGGACATAGGTTGGGACTAATTCTGTTTGGGCTTTTGGTTTAATTAAATTTGGCCCAAATTTGATTTCTTATTTCAACTTATACACTAAATTACCTAAAAACAAACAAAATTAACCTTAAATAATAATTAATCATAATTATATATTAAATCACACGATTTGGATATTAAGACTAATAATCCTTATTTAAATTATACAGTAAAATCATCTTAAAACGCCAATTTAACTTTAAAATAATAGTTAATCACACAATTACATATTAAATCACACAATTTTTGTATTAAACAGTAAAAATACAAAAATATTATTTTTTATGATTTTTATTTTTTTGTAAAGCCAACTTAATTATTCCTAGTTATAAAAATTAAATTCTGAATGCAAATGCAATATATTTTTGTATTTTTATTTATTTAACAAATAAATGTGCATAGACACATACAAACAATAAAAGAAAAAATACCACAAAAAATCCACAATAATTGAAAATGACACAAAATCATTTTATTTTGATTTTTTGGGAGTAATCCTCATATAGGGCAAAAATCACGTGCTCACAATTGTTCTCTCAGTACGGCCCAGACCTTCCTCGTCACTACTCCATCGAGGTTAGGCTTGGCACTTATTGAATACCGCCGTGGTGTACTCATGCTACTCTTCTGCACACTTTTGTTGTGCAGATCCAGGTACATCAGGACAGGCTCATACTAGGTGATTCAGCACCGCATTCGGAGACCTTGAGGTATGATCTGCTTCGTCCGCGGATCCGAAGGCCCCCCTTCTATTCTGATAGTGATAGTAAATATTTTTCCTTTATTTCGTTGTTCTTAGATACTCTTGATGTATAGAGCCACAGTTGTACTTCTCTTTTTAGTCTGTGTTACTCGTGGGATTCCGGGTCTTGGTGGTATGTTATTCAGTGTGGTTGACGAGTGTATGTGCCGAGCGGCATGAATTACATTCCTATCTATATCGTTTTCCGTTAATTCTTGTTTAATGTTCATAAACTTATATATTCCGCAACGTGTTAGGCTTACCTAGTCGCGGGGATTGGGTACCGTCATGACAGGTTCACGATTGGTGAACTAGGGTCGTGACATAGTGATTCCTATAAAATTGTGCTTGCTTTCTTTGTGGTTAATCTTCATTTTGTGGGAAAGTGAAAAGGAAGAAAAAGTAAAACTTTTAGGAGTATTTTTTTATTGGACTGATAAGAATTTGTTCTTTTAACAGATAAGAAATCTGAAGTCTGAAGAACCTGTCCTCGAATTAACAATTGAAAATGCTAAAGAACAAGTTGAACTAGAAGAGGAGCCTATTTTGTCTTTTGTTAGGAGTTGTTTAGCAAATGTTCCATTTGTAATGCTACAATCAATTTTCTATTTTGTTAGGAGTTTAAAAGTAACTGTCCATTTTGGATAGGTATATTTTTGGTAGTGTTTTGCTTTTGTTCCTTGTAATTAACTGTGAGAATAAGAATATTGATTATTTCTTACGTTTTTGGAGCAATTGTATGTATATAGCTTTTTAATATATCATTTTTGCAATATTTAATAGAAATTAACGAATGTAAAAGTCTGTTACTAAAAGCAATAACAGTAGCTGAATTTGTTGTCGTCATTATAGGTTTTAACGACCAAAATAATAATTAACGAAGGGAAAATTCATTCGCTAAAAATAAGCTATGACGACGTTATTTTTTGTTGTCGCTAAAGGATATTTAAAGACCGATTTGAAATCCGGTCGTGAACTTTTAATGTCGGAGCTTTTAGCGACCGGTGACGATCAGTTTTATTCCGGTCGCTAATCATTTATAGCGACCGGATTAGGACTTTCAACGATCGAATTTCCTTTCACTAAAACCTTTTTTCTTGTAGTGATATTAGCTTCATAATCAATTTTTTGTGTAAAGAACCAGTATACATCTTGAAATAATCAAATTCTGATACCATTCGGTCCCTCAAATTACCTTTCCAAGTGGAACCTTCCACTTATGTCTCCTATAGAGGAATCAATTTGTAGCCTTTTAAATCCATGGAGATTGCCACCCTTTCAACTATAGTGCGGACACTCTAATAGTAGGTCTCCTGGTTCAAGATTGTACCAGCAAATGACCAGCTTCTCAAGATCCAATGAACTATGGAGAAAGCAACAAAATCCAGGGAAGTCCACATGTTCTAAGTCTACATCATGTTTTAAGGATTTTCGACTTGATGGTGGAGATCGCGGTTGCTTACCTTTATTTTTTCGGACCAGGACTGTGCTTACTGTAGTGCCGAACATGACAAGGTAGATTAGCCGGTGCTCTCTGGGTTCTGATTTAACAAGCAGCGAAGGTGAATGATAGCATCCTAGGAAGCTCAAATCTATTTAAGGATAAGTACGAAGCTTTGAAATCGCAAAGAGGGCCTTTAACAAGATCTCAAGTTAAAAAGTTGCAAAACAAGGTCATTTGACCAATTTCGCACCTAAATTTGCTCAAAACTTGCAGCCCATGAAGTCCTACATAAAACCACGTTTTAATAGCATAAAAAGGACTTACTTGATGTCCAACAAAGGTATAATAGGCGTGCTAGATGTTGAGTGCAAGTTGGTGCCAAGTTGCTTGCAAATTACAAATTCAAGATTTTCAAGATTCTATCGAAGATTGGTTTGGGACTTATTTCCATATATTATGGGACTATATTTATTGCTTTCCTAGTTAGTTAAGGTTAATATTTTCCTTTTGCTAAGATTGGTAGAATTACTTTCCAAGATTGACTTGGTTTTGGTTTCCTAGAGTTTTACCTTTTCCTATTTTAGTTGGACTTGTTGTCCAGAGTAGTTTAGAACTTTATTTCCTAATATTTAAGGATAATTTCGTGATCACCCCTCTATATAAAGGGGTATCTCATTTAATTTTAGGTAGATCATTCAGATTATTAACAATAAAACTTGTGAGATTTTTCTTGCACTCTTGTGTGGCTACTCTTGGATTTATTCCTCAACCTTCAAGATTCAACTTAAGGTGGTAAGAATTAAACCCTTTTCGAAATCTTAGATCACTTTTAGGTATTCAAGAAAGGTGATAAGTTTAGGCTTATTGTTGTTCTTGTTATTCTAAAGGGTCGGGTTTCACAATCTATTTCTTATTTTTAATTCTCTACCAAAGGCGATTAGTTCTTTGTTAGCTAATTGTTGTTGTTAGGATTCAACTTCAAGAATAGACTTCTTGAATTCAAGAAACTCTTTCTTGAATTCAATCTATCTTTAATTTCTGCATTTTTCATTTCTTTATTTTCTTTAAGCTTCCGCATGTTTCTTATTTTTTAGTAAATCTTGAATCCCCTATCGTGTTGCTATCAAGTGGTATCAGAGCTTAGGCTAATCAAGATTTTAATTTTGATAATCTTGGAAGGTTCTTGATTAAGAAAAAAACGAAAAAAAAACAAAATCCAGCCCCCCAAAAAAGTGTTCTTGTCCATTATTACGTTTATAATTCAAGTATTATTTGGTTTCCAAGTCAATAGAGGAAACAAGAAGAGGAGATCCTAGTTCTTGAAGATTAAGGAAACTTCTTTCCTAATTCTTGTGGGTTTGGGGTTTCTTAAATTTTTTCCTTTTTTTTTTCACCAACCAACTCCTATTCTTTCTAGGTTTGGGCTGCCACATTCCTTTTTCTTTTTCTAACTCCTTATTCTTATCACTACGGGTTGTGACATGTTAGATTCATTTATAAATCTACAGATTAACAACCAAGAGCTGCTTTGAGTGGAAAAATGTAAGAGAGGTGAGAACATTAGAAGAAAAAAGCCAAATATTCAATACACTTATTTCTTTTAATCTTTGTTCAAGATGTTTCAAAGAGGTAGTTATGAAGAAAGGAGGCGAGCTATGACTCAACAATTTGAAAGGTCAAACCTACAACATGCTGAAGCTAAGGAAGACAATGGTAAAGTTATTTTTCAAACAAGAGCTAAAGTGATATCTCATATTTGTGCCCTTAGAATTGACAAAAAGTTTGGCTATAACTCAATTAGCACTTATATGGCTGAGAAATTGAACTTGCATTATGTTGAGCATATTGAACCCTACATGTTTGGAGGAGTAAATGTAGATAAGAGAGTCTTATTGCTATTCTCAATTGAAAGGTATGAGGATGCGGTCTGGTGTGATGTGATTCCCATGAATAATTATCATGTCTTGTTGGGAAAACCATAGTATATCTATAGAGGAGCTTCATATAAAATGGAAAAGGATAGATACTCTTTTGAGGTTAGCGGAAATAAACTCATCCTTGGACCTTTGACTCTCTCACAAATTCATGAAGATGAAAAGATTGTTAAAGAGAATATGAAAAAATATGACAGAGAAAACAATAAGAGGAGTAAGGGAGAGCATGTTGATATCCTAAGAGAGGAAAAAAGAGAGGATATGTTGAGTAAAGAGAGTGTGATGTCAAGAAAGGAAAAGAGTGAGCTGGAGAGGAAAGAAAAGAGAGAAGGCCATGATATACAAAAAAGCTTTGAGGTAGAGAGGGAGAAAAATGGTTTGAGAGATGAAAAAGAAGAAAACTTTTCGGTGTCAGAGTTTTAGCAAGGCACGAGTGGTCCTGTTCAATAAGACAGTTGAATTATGGCTGAATAAGGGTGAATGACGCCCGTGAATTATTTATGGTGTTCAAGATTTTACTTGTAACAGTCAGGTGTCTTAAGATTGTGCATGTGGCTAAAGACGGTGGTTTTGTTAGAAGAGGTCAAGACTTGTGTTATATTATGTGAATGATGGGATTCTATGTAATTCATATTGGAAGGTATTGATAACGAATTCAAATCGCAAGAGGTTCTTCAAAATAAAGTATTGTAGGATGTGATCCTTCTGGGAAATATTGAGAGAGTATTCAGTGTCCTATATGTCTTAGACCGTGTGGTCTTATGTACGAGTCTCGTGTGGAATGAGTTGATGTGTTATGGTGCTACAGTAATGGCTAATATTAAATCAAAGATAAATCAGAAAGGAAACTGGGTAAATGGAATGATAAGGAATTCGGCTAATTCCTGGTATGTGGTTGAAGTAATGAGTCTTGTAGATATTGTGCAATAAAGCTTTTGAGTGCTGGCAGTTGTGTAACCCGATATGGGTATAAGGACTCAGTCCTGGCAGTTTAACTTATGCAATGTAATTGGGAGAAAGAGTTTATGATGTGTTTTAATGTGGTTTGAAAAATGAGTGTATTTCCTGTTGGTATGCAAAACTTGAAATGTGTAATGAGTTTTCTCTATATGGGATCATGAAAGTCCTTGACTAGTTGAGTGCGTCAATGTTTGCGGCGTAGGAAAGGGATAAGAATTTCCATGTTATCTTAGTATGGTATTGTATATGCGATGTGTTATGAAAAAGTTGATAATGGCATATTCATGGTTTTGAGATCAGTTCATAATATATGGGAAGTCATTAAAATTATTGAGCAGCGCGGGCAGCTGCAGGTGATTTAAGAATCGATCTTTCCGGTGATTAAGGAAAATTGTACAGCTATTCTAGTGAATTGGCAGGGAATATGGTCCAAAAGGACAAGGTAATGTAATAATATCTAGTGGCATGGTGGCATTCTCTTGTTGAATCGACTGTAATAATTGAGTCGCTAATGGCACAGTGAAATTTCTGAATGGTTTTCGTGGTATGAATGGACGCTTGATGTGCGTTATGTATTTGTACGATGAAGTACTGAATCAGGCATGGTGATTCATGTGTTATATATGTGTTGGAAACTTGAAGTTCTCGTTAGTCTGCCTATGCAGTAGTCGTATATCGTGTGTATCGGCATCGTTTTGTGATTATTGGAAATCGGAAGCCCTAGAGGCTCTCTCTTAACTTGATATGACGAATTCGGATTATGATACTTGATTGCTGACTGGTTGTCATGGGTCAGGTTGTCTAGACTAAGGTGATATGGACTATAATGGTGTGGCACAAATTGCGTAGCAGAGTGCATCAGAGTATGCTCCAGCGGGGTAGTTGTACCTCAGGGCCAGCGGACGGCTGGTGGGTATTGCTTTGTCAGTTGGGCCTTCATGGCGGATATCAGTGCAGAGGTTTCTACCATTGATTTAGTTCTGGTATTGAGAAACTTTGTCGGATGCGTTTCTGGTGGCCGAACGTGAGGCTATATATGTATATGTTTACCATAATGAGCAACTGGACTCGACGCACATTTCTTTGGCGAGGGTTTGATTCACGTCCAAGCAACGGTCGTAGTCAATATAACTTGGTCTAATAAATCCAAGATCGATCCCACAGAGAATTAACCTACCAATTGCAACTATCACAACCCCAAAAGTACTTCCGAATCAAGTTCCTAAACTTTGAATATATCTTTGTGTGATTTTCTAATATCTAATTTGCAATAATTAAGAATGCTTGAAAGAAAGAATTGAATGTAGAGTAAAAAGAATATTATGAGAAGGACTAAGGTATTGATTTCCCCTATTGATGGAATCCCTTATCATTATGCTCATACAAATTGTTAATATATTCTATCAATCATGAACGCTATGTGTATCGTAACCTCTCCCGAGCAATTACAATAATTTACTAGTGCACTCTCCCGAGATACCCTAGCTTAGCTTTAATTTGAATAGTTCACTTAAGATTACACCCAAGACTTCGTTATTCCTAACCCGGTCTTTACGCCTAAAGTTATAGATTCCTCTAATAACCTAGGTGTGGTGTTGTTCAACAATAAACCTAAATATGCACTCTTTTCCAAGTTATGCACACTAAATAGGCACCGCTAATTGGGACGTCTACCAATTAACTACAACAAGAACAAAGTTCAACAAATAGAAATCTAAGTCACAATTTGTAATCACATAAACGATAAGTTCATCACCCAATAGGTTCCATCAAAACCTTAGAATAGAATTTAGCTACTCATGCTTGAAGAAACAAGAATAATAATTGAAACCATAAAGAAATAATTGATATAAAATAAAAGAAAGAGTTTGATAGGATTCTCTCTTACTAAATATCTTGCAAAAGTAATGAATTAAAGACTACATGCCTCTATGGGGCAAACTAGGAGTTTATATAGAGGTTTTAGGGCTTAAAAACTAAGTTTGAGCCCAATTGGGATTGCTGCTGCGGAGCCTTCCGCGGTTCGTTCGCGGCCGCGAGCGGACCGCGAACAGTCAAACTTCAGAGAGCCTGTTTTTCCGCGGTTGATCCGCGGCCGCGAGTGAACCGCGTATGAACAATGCTTCTCATTCTTCTCTGCTTCTTCAAGACCTCTTCACTTTAGCTCTTCTTTTGGCCTTTTCATCAACCTAGGACTCCAAAATAGCTCTTTATGGCATCCAATGTATCACATGTACCTGTAAAACACAATCGAACACTAATCAAAGCATTTTGTCCTCATAAACAACATTAATTCCATAACAAAGTGTGATTATTTAGGGTACAATTATAGTCAAATTCACCTATTATCAATGCCCCACACTTAAACCTTTGCTCGTCCTCGAGCAATCTTTAATCACACTTTAGGCCAATTAACAGAAATTTGTCTTCCCCAAATTATGTCACAAAAGCTATTATACATGAACAACCTAAGATATGCATGATCTTTACTTAACCGTAAACTCTCATGCCAGCACATTATTGCTTACTCTAATTATTACCAAAAACTTGCAAATTTACCTTCTTCCTCTTGAGTTACACACCCTTACATCATTCATTGAGAGAAGTTCCCACACATAAACAATTCATAACATGGAACTTATAAATATCGGAAAAATTCACTCACTCTCAATAGAACATTCATATGCATACATACACACCATAGGCTTGCCCCTAGTGTAATACTCCACTAATCGAGTTATTCAATCATAGATCAAGAGGTCTTTAAGGGTTGTAATGTAGGCTATGGGACGGGTAGGATAATTTTGGTTATAGTGACTAGCCTCCCTAAGCACTTTTCTTTTCTTTTTCACAACTTCCCTTTTTGTTTAATTCCTTATGTCTCCCATAAACATACCTTCACCTTCCTTCACTTTTACCCCCACTTTTTCATTTATTTATGTGACTGGCTTTTCTAAGATTTTATTCAATATAGCTCATCTTTTCATTGCTTTGCAATACATTTACATTATTTTGGCCAGCTCACTATTTTTTTTTACATTCATTCTTGATTTTTCCTTTTCAATTTCCCTTCACCCCACACTTAATATTTTGCATATTCGTTACAAAACATGTGCTTCTAGGAGGTAAAGTAGAACAATAATTTGAAGAACATTCAAGGGTTATCAAAGAATAGGCTTTAAGCTCAAAGGGGTTAACTAAGATATAATGTATGGGTGAATTCATATTATTGGCATATGGGGTTACACAAAGAAATGCCTCTATCCTTTCTACAACCAAACAACTTCTATTTCGATTTGCAAACACACAGTCAAGTTCTAGGCATCATGTACAACATACAATGTAAGTAAAACCTCACACACACATGGCATGCAACTCATTTGGAATCCAGTTGATCTACAAAGTCCTATCGATGTTCAAGCAAGCATTATTGTGCAATTTAAGGCATATTGAGATTCTACAGTCAAGCTTAGAAGATACATTCTCAAGTTCAATTTACGCTTTTGCTAATGTGCATATTCGGGGTTACATGTTGCCCTTTTACCTCTAATCCTAAGAAAAAAAGAAAGAAAGAAAAAAAAATCTACCTAACCCGGTTCAATAAAAACCCTTGGAAAAGAACCGTGGTCAAAAGAAAAACCAAGGGGGAGATGATACATTACCTAGAAAAAGAAAAATAAAAGAAAGAAAAATTCCTATGTGGACCACTTCCCTCAAGAGTACTTATCCTAAATAGTCCGTCATCAGGAAGAGTCCTCTACTCATATTTTTGGATTTTTTTTTAAAATTTTATGATTTTTTTTTGTATTTTTATTATTTTATATTACTTACTACACTAATATATACATTATGTACAAGATAAGTTTCCCACCCCACACTTAAAAATATGTCATGTCCCCATGGCATAAATAAAAATTAACGCACAAGATGGGCAGAAAACTTACCTGTGACTCACTCGGAGTCGGAGACGGTGGATGGGTCGACATGGCATGCTCTCCCAAGTGCTCTGAACCATGCCATAAACCTGTTTTCCGACCGGGCTTGCCTAGTGGACATGGCATCTAGCCGTGTGTGTAAGCCATCTACGGAGGTGCGCAGAGCAGCAACCTCCTCCTCCATTGACCTTAACATAGGTCATGTGGACTCGGATCTAGACATGCTTGCTCCACGAGGAGCAGACCTGGAAGGTCCGGCTGAATCCGTGGAGTGCCTGGCCCGGGCATCCGTTATATGATCATCCTCCTCATCTAAATCAATAGGGGTTGTGTCTCGTCTAACCCGGATAGTTGCAGCTCTAAATGGAGCTCTCGGTAGTAGCTCACCATCAGCATCAGTAACTGGGGTGTGGTTGAGGAGACACAACGTAGTGACAAGAGATGGGTAATAAAAACCCTTGGCAGTGAGGGATCCCCTCAATACCATCTCGTCACTAATGACTCGGGAAATATCAACATCCCGATGTGTTACAAAACACCAAGTCAAAACAGCCCTATTAAAGTTAATATCTGTGGTGTTACTTGACGGCAAAATACGGTTGCAAATTATGGAGAACCAACATTTGGCAGTGTGTGTAAAACAGTTAGAGTGTAGAGTTTGATTTCTAATCCATACTGGGATGCCATCTACACATAGGGCCTCTATTAGCATGTCCCATGTGACACCAGGCCTATCATGGTAGTAATCAACATCACTAGTGTGCAACGGCAGGCGAAGTACCCGCCGAATAGTAGGAATATGAGCATTGACCCGCTTACCTCTGACGAAAACTTCTCTGACCATAGCATAAGGAGCATTGGCGTAGAATTCTCGGACAAGCATCTTGCTCACCTTAAGGGGTGAGTCAAAGAGGAACTCCATCTCGCGCCTCCGGATCTTGTCATAAATTTCCGGCTTCTCTGAGCGGATAGCTATCCTGTCAACTTCTACCTCTTGGAGCCACTTTTTGTTTGCTTTAATGTGAAATGCATTTTCAGCTCCTTCATCAGCAAACCTAGACTCGTCATAAGTCGGTTGCCTGGATGAACTAGCACTATGTCGTGCTCTCTTTGGGGCCATGATCCTGCACAATTACGATAGCCAAAAAGTTTGTAAACCGTTAGTCATTGGAAGGCTACTCAGACTTCGCCATCCTTGAAAACTCACAATTGACCATTCTTTTTGTGCAATTCCCTCATACTCCTATATTAAGATTCTTTATCTAACTATTTTACACATGCCTACTTGACCACCCCACACTTAGTTCTTTGAACACTTCTAATATTACCCCATTGACTTAGTCCATCCCCAATAAACTACACCATTATCAATTCATGAGTTGGGCATTATTTTTCCTAAACTACATCAATACCTTATGAACAATTATAATTTGCCCAACTTAGCTTACTAATCAACATACATGGTGTTCATACTATTGTAGGTTTTCAAATAATAAAATTAGCATCAACAACACAATTGAAAACCCACAAACCAATTCTTTACCAAACTTCAACTATATGACAAGGTTCCTTAGTAAAAATTCATGGAAACATATATAGTACAAAGAAAACCACATCATATTCAAAAGATATACTAAACTAACAATATATAATTACTTCTACAAACTAAATAATCAAGAACTAAGAATAAAAACAAAATAAGAGAGAAGAGAAGTAGAGAAACTTACAAGTAATACAATGAAGAAGTAATGGAGGAAGAATGGGGTGAATTGGAGAAGAGGGTTTTGGGAATTTTTAGAGAGAAGGGGGAGAGTTTTGAGTTAGAGAGAGAGAGAGAGAGAAATTGGGAGAGTGGGGGGCGGCTGAGTGGTTGTGAGGGAGAGGGGGAGTGATTTTAGGGTTTTAAAGAGGGGAGGGAAAAGAAAATAAAACAAACAGTAATTTTCGCCGACCGCGGAACTGACCGCGACTGTTCGTGGTTCGTTCGCGGCCGCGGATGGACCGCGAACAGTCGAGATTCAGAGAGGTCATTTATTCGCGGTTGGTTCGCGGCCGCGAATGGACCGCGAACAGAGAAAGTTCAGAGAGGGCATTTTTCCGCGGTTCATCCGCGGTCGCGGATGGACCGCGGACAGTGCTCCTCTCTGAAAACATTTCTCGACTGTTCAGCAAAAATTTGTGTTTTTCTTATATTCCTTTATTACTTACTACTAAAATAAAATTACTTACAACATGTTAGTGGGTTGCCTCCCACGTAGCGCCTGATTTAACGTTGCGACACGACTCAACTTAGCGCATTTTATGGCTCGCTAGACCTTTGAGGTTCATCCAACCACAATTCTACCTTGTCCTCCATGTCATCCAGGCCTATGTATTGTTTCAACCGCTGTCCGTTTACCTTGAATGTACGTGATCCATCCATAGTTTGAATTTCCACAGCCCCTGACTCAAATGCCTCAATTACCTTGAAGGGTCCTGACCACCTTGATTTCAATTTACCTGGGAGCAGTCGTAATCTTGAATTGTATAGTAGTACTTTGTCCCCGTTTTTGAAGGTACGCTCAATGATATTTTGATCATGGATTCGATTCATCCTCTCTTTATACAATCTTGTATTTTCAAATGCCAGATACCGAAATTCTTCTAACTCGTGCAACCCAGTCAACCTTGCTTTACCTGCTTCATCCAAGTTGAGATTCAATTGTTTCAGCGCCCACCACGCTTTATGCTCTAATTCAACCGGTAAGTGACAAGCTTTTCCGAACACCAATTTGTAAGGAGACATGCCAATGGGTGTTTTGAATGCTGTTCTATATGCCCATAGTGCATCATCAAGCTTCCTGGACCAGTCGGTTCTTGTGGCGTTCACTGTTTTAGTCAGTACACTTTTTATCTCTCTGTTGGAGACCTCAACTTGTCCACTAGTTTGGGGGTGATATGGAGTGGCCACACGGTGTTTAACATCATACTTGGCCAATAATTTCTCAAAATCTCGGTTGCAAAAGTGTGTGCCCCCGTCACTAATGAGAGCCCTTAGGGTCCCGAACCGGGTGAAAATATTCTTCTTCAAAAATCCCACTACCACCTTCGCATCATTGGTGGGTAATGCTGCAGCTTCCACCCATTTGGACACGTAGTCAACTGCAACAAGTATGTACTTATTGCCGTATGAGCTAATAAAGGGCCCCATGAAATCTATTCCCTAGACATCGAACACTTCCACTTGCTGGATTGGATTCATCAGCATCTCATGACGCCGGGAGATGTTCCCAGTGCGTTGACATGCGTTGCAACCTTTCACCCACAAGTGCGCATCCTTAAACACCATCGGCCAATAGAACACGGCCTCAAGTATTTTGGCAGCTGTCCGTATTCCTCCAAAGTGACCACCATATGCTGAAGCATGACATGCCTGCAAAATAGAAGATTGTTCTATCTCGGGGACGCATCTCCGGATCATGTTATCAAGATATGTCCTAAACAAATATGGTTCATCCCAATAATAATACTGACTTTCACGAAAAAATCTTTTCCTCTGGACCGATGAGAGGTCATGAGGAACAATGCCACTGGCTAGATAATTAGCATAGTCACCATACCATGGTGTTTCCAGGAGAGTGGTGGTGAGCAACTGCTCATCTGGAAAGGTTTCCAGAATTTCCTCACTCTCTTTGACAAGTTCAGCTCCTTCAAGTCTTGACAAATGGTCAGCTACTTGATTTTCAGTACCTTTTCTATCTCTAATTTCGAGGTCGAACTCTTGGAGAAGCAACACCCAACGAATTAGGCGTGGCTTAGAGTCCTTTTTATCAATTAAATATCTTAAAGTTGCATGGTCTGTGTATACGATTACCTTTGATCCTATGAGATAGGACCGGAATTTGTCGAATGCAAACACGACCGCCAGCATCTCCTTTTCCGTCACTGTGTAGTTTAGCTGTGCTCCACTTAGAGTTCTTCTTGCATAGTATATTGGATGCATCGACTTATCTTTCCTCTGGGCCAGCACTGCCCCCACTGCATAATCACTTGCATCACACATTAACTCAAACGGTTGATCCAGTCTGGGGAAATGATGATGGGTGCTGTGACCAGCCTCTTCTTCAGTTTCTCAAAAGCAATCCTGCATTCGTCAGTAAAAATGAAAGGGTGATCTTTTTCAAGTAACTTACAGAGAGGGTTTGATATTTTTGAGAAATCTTTAATGAACCTCCGGTAAAAACCGGCGTGTCCAAGAAAGCTTCTTATGGCCTTGACGGATGTTGGTGGAGGAAACTTTGCAATGACATCAACTTTAGCACGGTCTACCTCAATGCCTTTGCTTGAAACCCGGTGCCCCAGTACTATACCTTCTTGTACCATAAAATGGCACTTCTCCGAGTTTAGCACTAAATTTGTTTCCATGCACCTTTGTAGCACTCTAGTCAGATTGGCAAGGCATTCATCAAATGAATTCCCTACCACTGAGAAATCATCCATGAACACCTCTATAATGTCTTCCACCATATCGGTGAAAATAGCCATCATGCACCTTTGGAAAGTGGCAGGTGCATTGCATAGTCCGAATGGCATCCTCCCGAAGGCGAAGACGCCGTAAGGGCATGTGAAGGAGGTCTTCTCTCTATCTTCGGGGGCTATGGAGATTTGATTGTACCCCGAGTATCCATCAAGAAAGCAAAAGTGGGACCTCCCTGCCAACCTGTCAAGCATTTGATCAATGAAGGGAAGTGGGACGTGATCTTTGCGGGTGGCTAGATTCAACTTCCTGTAGTCTATGCATATTCTCCATCTGGTGACGGTTCTTGTTGAAATAAGTTCATTGTTGTCGTTTTTCACTACCGTCATGCCTCCTTTCTTGGGAACATATTGGACCGAACTAACCCAGCTACTGTCTGAGATTGGGAAGATGATTCCCGCATCTAACCACTTTATTACTTCCTTCTTCATCACTTCCTCCATGTTGGGGTTCAGCCTTCTTTGATGTTCCCTGGAAAGTTTGTGTCCATCTTCCAGGAGAATTTTATGCATACAATAGGCTGGGCTGATCCCCTTTATGTCTGCCATGGTCCACCCTATGGCAGTCTTGCTTTCCTTAAGTACCTGTATAAGCTTTTGGGCCTGCACATCTAAAAAACTATATGAGATAATAACAGGTAACGTGGAGTTAGGACCTAGATACTCATACCTGAGATGTGATGGTAGTGGTTTAAGTTCAAGCTTTGGTGGCTCTTCTATGGATGGCTTTGCTGGTGGGCTTTCTCTTTTCTCTAGGTGTAGGGGTTCGAATTCGATCTTTCGCTTCCAGAATCCCTTGCCTTCCAGAGATAATACCCATTCGGCCAAACTTTCACCGTTTACCTCTTCCATGTTCATCAGGCATGCTTGAAGTGGATCTTCAATAGACAATTCTGCATCGTCGGTCTCCACTATCACATCAACCGCATCAATTAGAGAGCAATTTGCGAACTCACTAGGACGCCTCATGGATTTTTGCACATTGAAGATGGTCTCTTCATCATTCAATTGTCACGACCCCAAATCCTGTCGTGATGGCGCCCAGCACATTGCTAAGCCAGCTTGACCAATCAATATCAACAACGGAGCTAGAAGCTCTCTTTAACCCATTTAAGCATTTCAAAATATGAAACAATAGTACAACAGCGGGGAAACCAAGTCCCAAAATATACTAACTCCCATAGACCGAAGGGTCAAGAGTCATGAGCCTCTAAAGAACATAAGTGTATAAAGGTTTACAAGATACCAAGTGCGGAAAGAAAAGTCAATACAACATCAAGACAGTAAGAAGGAATATCGGGTCCTGCGGACTCTGCAGCTACCTCGAATATCCACAAACGTCGCCTCGCACAACTACTGGATCACTGCTGAGAGGTACCTGGATCTGCACACAAGGTGCAGGGAGTAAAATGAGTACTGCCGGACTCAGTGGTAATAAACAAGGGTAAGACAGCGCAGATAAGAAATCCGCAATAAAGCACTATGTAAAGCTATAATCAGCTACCCTGTCATAGAATCAATCTTCACTGTACCTGTTCCAACAAATACCAATAAATAGCATAACAGCTAGGAGATGTAGCTAAATGCAATGCAATGCATGATATGACCGCTACGGCGTGTAGCCCGACTCCAATTTTGGGTACCCGTGCTCACTTTGGGGGTTCAGACTCCGGAGGGGCTCCTACAGCCCAAGCACATCTCATAGAGATATTCCTGCGGCGTGCAGTCAGATCCAACATATATCTCGCTGCGGCGTGCAGCCCGATCCACTACTAGTCAGCTAATATGCAGATACAGCCTCGCGAGGCTCAAAAGTAGTTTTTGAAAACTCTTTTTATCATTTTTCAGTTGGAAAACGGTAATATCAAGTTCCAGAGATTGGAATTAGCATAATAACAGAAATAGCCGCGGACTAGTAGTAAACTAGCATGTCTATGTGATAAGACAATGATAACGATCCTCGCGGGATCCAATAACCGGCTCACGGCCCACATGTATACTCAACCGCCCAAGAAGGGGGTTCCTCGGCTCAAGAGTGGCCATTATCACAATATATATATACGCAACCATCCGAGAAGGAGGTTCGACGGCTCTAGAATAGCCAATAATACAGTATCAACAGGTCGGACTAATATATAGTCTCCAGTTCATGATCGACCCCGCACTCTCAAGAGTGTGCGTGTCTCGTCGCTATACAGCGTCACAAAGTGGTATACCGGGGTTTCGAACCCGCTGGTCATCACCCACATCTATTACTCACCTCAATACGGCGCGACGACTACTCCGCAATGCCCTTGCCACGAGAATCAAGCTCGGCACGCGTAGAATCTGATCAAATACAGTAAAAATACAACAATTTAGGCCAATGGGACGACACCCAATCAATACAACTCAATTTACATCAAAATTCCCAAAGTTGTCAAAACCCGAGCCTCGGGCCCACATTCCGAAATTTTACGAAATTCACATTTCTGGAACCCTCGTCTCGCCACGAGTCCATACATATAAAATTTACCAAAATCGGACTCCGTTTGCCCACTCAAATCGGTGTTTTTCTTCGATTTAGGCTTAGGGCTCAAACCCACAATTAATCTTCCATTTACAGAAATTTAACCCATGATTTCATGTTAAAATGATGTAATTAAGCCACAAAACTTACCTCCAACGAATCCCCGATGAATTACCAGCAATTCCCGTGAGTTTCTCTCTCTAGAACTCAAAAATGGAGGGTTCATGAATGGAACCCGTAACTCTCTGATTCTGGATTTTTATTCTCTGCCAGACATATTTCTTCTACGCGATCGCGATCTTCATCACGCGATCGCGATGCTCAAAATCTCGGACTCACGTGATCGCGACATCCTTCACGCGATCGCGATGCACAATCACCCTGCTTCACGCGATCGCGTCCATAATCCTGCGATCGCGTAGTTCATTTCCCCTGGACCCCTTTCTTCTTCTACGCGATCGCGTAGATAAGCATGCGATCGCGATGTACACCCTTTTAATTCTATGCGATCGCGACTATTACTCTGCGATCGCGATGCCCTAGTCCCCAGCTCTACACGATCGCATCCCCATCCCCGCGATCGCGGAGAGCAAATGTCTGCTGCATTTATGACAGCAGCCAGCTTTTCTCTTTTCTTCCAAAAATGGTCCGTTTGGACCCCCGGATTCATCCCGAGACCCCCGGGACCCCAACGAAAACCACCAACATACTCCAAAACACGATACGGACTTGTTCCAATCATAAAAACACCATCCTAAACATAAAAATCATCAATTACACACGGATTCAAGCTTATGTTTATTCAAAACTTTCAAAACTAACATTCAATCCAAAACCCGATCAAACGATGTCCGAATGACCTGAAAATTTGCAGGCATATCCAAAATCACCTAACGAAGCTATACTGCAACTGTCGGAATTCCATTCCGACCCCGGATCAAAATCTCACCTACCGTTCGGATTTCGCCAAAATTCAACCTTAGCCAATTCAAGCCTATTTCTACACCGGGCCTCCAAATTCAATTCCGATCGCTCCCCTAAGTCACAAATCACCTCCCGAACTAACCGAATCATCAGAATCCGATTCCGAGCCCTCTAACCAAATAGTCAACTCCGGGTTGACTTTCCTTATTCAAGTTTCTTTCACAAAGGCTATATGCCTCATTTTCAATCCAATTCACTCCTAACTCACCCGATAGACTTTAACACCTGATATAAAAGCATAAAACATACAATTTCAACATAACGGGGTGGTAATTCCCGTGACGACGGGCCGGGTCGTTACATTCTCCCCAACTTAAACAATCGCTCGTCCTCGAGCGTACTCAGAGTTGTACTAGAAGCAACCCAATAGCTGAATGACCTTACCAAGCATATATTAGGGCGATCATACGTCACCCTTATCTCACATAAGTCCGAAAACACCATATAGTGAAAATTTCACAGACCATCTTAACCATAAAGCACATTGTACTTTCTGAAATCATATGCCAATTGCAAATCCCATGCCTATACTCAGGATACACTTGAATCCACTACAATAACCCATATTCACTACTCCGGGTGAGATCATATGATGTATCACACAACCCAATCACTCGAGACGATAGTCTCTAATCACAACAACTGGCCACAATCACCAAATACTAGCTGAAAAACCTTTTCCATTAGATAGAGTCTTGTTCCAACACCTTCATATCATGGCCACGGCAACCAAACACGCGATATATCGAACCCATCTCTCAGGTCAACCATTCATGAATCCATTTCACTTTTAACTGATACCACAACAGATTTCGGACCCAAATCTCGGTATTACCTTTCTAACAAGCTAAGATCCAATATGCTCGTATTCAATAATGACTCCAACGGTCATTTCGATTATAACACACCACACTGGCGATAAACACCTAACACCGGCCTAAGCCACGACGAGCACAACATAGGCTCCAATAGAAACGTCTGCACACACTCGAATCATGACAGCTCAAATCATGACAACTGTCTCCAGCAAATAGAGCTGCAATTCAATTCCTCTGTGCCATCATAACGTAGAACTGAGATCGCGTCTCGCATTATAGAAAGAGTACCTAAATCTTCCTCGAAAGGTCATAACATCACGTGGCCTTACCACGATTCGTGATTATATCCAAACACTATTACTCATGATGCACCTCAATTTACCAAGCTCAAAACGGTCAGCCACACACATATTTAGGTCTGAACCCAAGCAATCAATCTCACTCACGGTGAAACAATTAATGTATGCTATCAAATCCTAAAAGGATACAACCGATGTGCCATTCGCCAAGCGATACTCAATACGGATTTTTCCTCAGAAGCCATGAAGTATTGTATACTAGGTAACATATAACCAACTCTATTTTCACATTACACCGTTGCGGCGTGCAACCCGCTCCAATGACATATCCGTGGCGGCGTGCCACCCGATCCAGATACCATACCTGTGGCGGCGTGCCACCCGATCCACGCGTAAATCTCGCAAAAAGGAAATGCATATCGAGTCGAATTTTCTCATTACAACAAACATATATATATATAGCCTCGAGCTCGGCCACATGAAAAGCATCTAACAATGTTTCTAAATACTGGAACTGAATCAATGGTAGATACCTCTACACTAACATCCGCCACTAAGGTCCAACTGACAAAGCAATGCCTACCAGCCGTCCGTTGGTCCTGGGTACAACTGCTCTGTTGGAGCATACTCTGATGCTCTCTTCTATGCAATTTGTGCCATTTTTCGACATAGTCCATATCACATTAGTCTAGACAATCTGACCCATGACAACCAGTCAACAATCAAGTATCATAATTCGAATTCGTCTTATCAAGTTAAGAGAGAGCCTCTAGGGCTTCCGATCTCCAATAATCACAAAACGGTGCCGATACACGCGATATACAACCACTGCATAGGTGGATTACGAGAACTTATAGTCTCCTACACATATATAACATATGAATTACTATGCCTGATTCCATATTTCACCGTACATATACATAACGCACATCAAGCGTCCATTCATACCACGACAGCCATTCAGAAATTTCATTATGCCATCAACGACTCAATTATTTTAGTCGATCCAACAAGAGAATACTACCCTACCATGGATATTATCAGTTTACATTACCTTGTCCCTTTGCACCATATACCCTGCCAAATTACTAGAATAGCAGTACCATTTTCTTAAATCACCAGTAGCTGTCCGCGCTGCTCAATAATTTTATTGACTTTCCATATATTATGAACTGATCTCAAAACCTAGAATATACCATTATCAACTTTCCATAACACATCGTGTATACCATATCACACTAAGACAACATGAAAATTCATATCCCTTTCCTCCGCCTCAACATTGGCGCACTCAACTAGTCAAGGACTTTCGTGATCCCATATAGAAGAAAACTCATTACACATTCCACGCTTCGCATATCGATAGGAATATACTCATCTTCAAACCATGATAAAACACATCACAAACTATTTCTTCCCATTCATTGCATAAGTTTAACTGCCAGGACTAAGTCCTTATACCTATATCAAGTTACACAACTGCCAGGACTCAAAAGCTTTATTGCACAATATCTGCGAGACTCATTACTTCAAACATATACCAGGAATTAATCGTATTCCTTATCATACCGCTTCGGTTTATTAACAAGTTGTTCCATTTACCCAGTTTCCTTTCTGATTCATCTCTAATTTCATATCAGTCTTTACTGTAGTACGACAATGCCTCAACCCTTTTTACCACACAAGACTCGTACACAAGACCACACGGTCTAAGACCCTTAGGCCACTGAATACTCTCTCAATGTTTCCCAAAAGTACCACATTCTACCACACTTTATTTTGATGAACTTCCCGCAATTTTTTTGAATTTGTTATCATTACTTCCCAATACGGATACCTAGAATTCCATCATTCACATGATATAACACAAGCCTTGATTTTTCTCAACTAAAACTGCTATCTTTAGCCACATACACAATCTTAAAACACCTATCGTTACAAGCAAAGTCTTGAACACCGCAAGACTATCATCGGGCGTCATTCACCCTTATTCAGCTATAATTGAACTGTCCTATTGAGTAGAACCACTCGTGTTTTGTTAGAACTCTGACATCGCAGAACATGATTACTTACAGGTACAATTCGCTATCTTTCTTTTCTATACACCGAACATTCCTTACCAACAATAGTTCAAAACATCCTAGTATTTCTTCACATCTACGAAGCGTCATAACCTTTATCAAAATTTCCCAACATACCTAGAGACAGAGCCAACACAGCACACGACAGTGCAATCAGTTGATCAATAACAACCTCCCCAACTTAGCTCGGAGTCATACATCAAAGCACTTTTAGCCACTCATAGCCTTCTTACTCAAAAGATGCAACAAAGTTCTAGTTAGATTAAACTCAAGTCATTTACAAGCTTCGGCGGAGGTTCGAATCATCAATTCTTGCATTCGTTCACACACAACAGTTACGCCCCTTCTTTAGGTGACCAAATCTTTTCTAAGTCCCAAATTTTCCAAAAATTTCGGCAGAGTTTCCTTTGTAAATTGGCCTATCCACCTGCCAGAGAATCACCAAACCATTCTAACAATACATCCACAACTCAACAAAACATCACAATGTATTTCAACAACATTAAATCTCAATACTACACGAATCATATTATCACAATTTATACTTGAACTTGCGTTGTATCTGCTCGAATCATAACACATATCAATACCTTTCAATTACACATGAGAATCAACCCACCTACCTCGCCTCAATTTAGCATTTCAGCACAATACCTTCCACCAGGATACACATAGCATAATCACTTTAGTCTTCCCGAGTTTGAACTCGTTCCACTACACATAAGGCACTTTACCTTCCAATTAAGAGATATGGTAAATATTCACCACGCCCATAGGTCGGAGTTACACAACAGATTAGACAAGAGTCGAAAATTTAACAGCTCATCCATTAGTAAGCCTCCCTAATACTCTACAGATCAGCACAAGGCCCCAAATACGGCTACTATCCCAAATACATCGATATAAGCCAGTCTCAGTCATTATACACAGTAATCTATCAATCGGGGAGGATCAAGTCCAAATCCCCAGTCATAATACCACCACACTCGTCATATGACGTGTGTTCCATCTCAGGACAGCACTGTATAGTGCAAATACGGGGTTTCAAACCCTCAATACATTATCTATTGCCACCACTCACAAAATCAGCACCTCAATGCTCAAGTCATAAACAAGGTCCAGCCTCAAGTCATCCTGACTGGCCCAACATGAACGCACAGAGATTATATCTCGCCCCTCGTTCGAGGAAATCACAAGCCATAAGGCAATTACATTACCGAGCGCTCGATGCGTACACAGACGTGTGGAAGGAATTTCAAAAATTATCTCTCAAGCTGAATCAAGTGCGCACGATAAGAATTCCAAGAAATGTGAAGTGTTTCCTAAAGGTTCGCAGCCTCCCGAGGATAAGTACAGGCGTCCCATACCGATCTACAAGACTCTACCAACCGGCTCAAGACTCATAAGGCCTAGTAAACCTAGGATCTAATACCAATTTGTCACGACCCCAAATCCGGTCGTGATGGCGCCCAACACATTGCTAAGCCAGCCCGACCAATCAATATCAACAACGGAGCTAGAAGCTCTCTTTAACCCATTTAAGCATTTCAAAATATGAAACAATAGTACAACAACGGGGAAACCAAGTCCCAAAATATACTAACTCCCATAGACCGAAGGGTCAAGAGTCATGAGCCTCTAAAGAACATAAGTGTATAAAGGTTTACAAGATACCAAGTGCGGAAAGAAAAGTCAATACAACATCAAGACAGTAAGAAGGAATATCGGGTCCTGCGGACTCTGCAGCTACCTCGAATATCCACAAACGTCGCCTCGCACAACTACTGGATCACTGCTGGGAGGTACCTGGATCCTGCACACAAGGTGCAGGGAGTAAAATGAGTACTGCCAGACTCAGTGGTAATAAACAAGGGTAAGACAGCGCAGATAAGAAATCCGCAATAAAGCACTATGTAAAGCTATAATCAGCTACCCCGTCATAGAATCAATCTTCACTGTACCTGTACCAACAAATACCAATAAATAGCATAACAGCTAGCAGATGTAGCTAAATGCAATGCAATGCACGATATGACCGCTACGGCGTGTAGCCCGACTCCAATTTTGGGTACCCGTGCTCACTGTGGGGGTTCAGACTCCGGAGGGGCTCCTACAGCCCAAGCACATCTCATAGAGATATCCTTGCGGCGTGCAGTCCGATCCAACATATATCTCGCTGCGGCGTGCAGCCCGATCCACTACTAGTCAGCTAATATGCAGATACAGCCTCGCAGGCTCAAAAGTAGTTTTTGAAAACTCTTTTATCATTTTTCAGTTGGAAAACAGTAATATCAAGTTCGAGAGATTGGAATTAGCATAATAACAAAAATAGCTGCGGACTAGTAGTAAACTAGCATGTCTATGTGATAAGACAATGATAACGATCCTCGCGGGATCCAATAACTGGCTCACGGCCCACATGTATACTCAACCGCCCAAGAAGGGGGTTCCTCGGCTCAAGAGTGGCCATTATCACAATATATATATATATATGCAACCATCCGAGAAGGAGGTTCGACGGCTCGAGAATAGCCAATAATACGGTATCAACAGGTCGGACTAATATATAGTCTCCAGTTCATGATCGACCCCGCACTCTCAAGAGTGTGCGTGTCTCGCCGCTATACAGCGTCACAAAGTGGTATACCGGGGTTTCGAACCCGCCGGTCATCACCCACATCTATTACTCACCTCAATACGGCGCGACGACTACTCCGCAATGCCCTTGCCACGAGAATCAAGCTCCGCACGCGTAGAATCTGATCAAATACAGTAAAAATACAACAATTTAGGCCAATGGGACGACACCCAATCAATACAACTCAATTTACATCAAAATTCCCAAAGTTGTCAAAACCCGAGCCCCGGGCCCACATTCCGAAAATTTACGAAATTCACATTTCTGGAACCCTCGTCTCGCCACGAGTCCATACATATAAAATTTACCAAAATCGGACTCCGTTTGCCCACTCAAATCGGTGTTTTTCTTCGATTTAGGCTTAGGGCTCAAACCCACAATTAATCTTCCATTTACAGAAATTTAACCCATGATTTCATGTTAAAATGATGTAATTAAGCCACAAAACTTACCTCCAACGAATCCCCGATGAATTACCAGCAATTCCCGTGAGTTTCCCTCTCTAGAACTCAAAAATGGAGGGTTCATGAATGGAACCCGTAACTCTCTGATTCTGGATTTTTATTCTCTGCCAGACATATTTCTTCTACGCGATCGCGATCTTCATCACGCGATCGCGATGCTCAAAATCTCGGACTCACGCGATCGCGACATCCTTCACGCGATCGCGATGCACAATCACCCTGCTTCACGCGATCGCGTCCATAATCCTGCGATCGCGTAGCTCATTTCCCCCGGACCCCTTTCTTCTTCTACGCGATCGCGTAGATAAGCATGCGATCGCGATGTACACCCTTTTAATTCTATGCGATCGCGACTATTACTCTGCGATCGCGATGCCCTAGTCCCCAGCTCTACACGATCGCATCCCCATCCCCGCGATCGCGGAGAGCAAATGTCTGCTGCATTTATGACAGCAGCCAGCTTTTCTCTTTTCTTCCAAAAATGGTCCGTTTGGACCCCCGGATTCATCCCGAGACCCCCGGGACCCCAACGAAAACCACCAACATACTCCAAAACACGATACGGACTTGTTCCAATCATAAAAACACCATCCTAAACATAAAAATCATCAATTACACACGGATTCAAGCTTATGTTTATTCAAAACTTTCAAAACTAACATTCAATCCAAAACCCGATCAAACGATGTCCGAATGACCTGAAAATTTGCAGGCATATCCAAAATCACCTAACGAAGCTACTGCTGCAACTGTCGGAATTCCATTCCGACCCCCGGATCAAAATCTCACCTACCGTTCGGATTTCGCCAAAATTCAACCTTAGCCAATTCAAGCCTATTTCTACACCGGCCTCCAAATTCAATTCCGATCGCTCCCCTAAGTCACAAATCACCTCCCGGAACTAACCGAATCATCCGAATCCGATTCCGAGCCCTCTAACCAAATAGTCAACTCCGGGTTGACTTTCCTTATTCAAGTTTCTTTCACAAAGGCTATATGCCTCATTTTCAATCCAATTCACTCCTAACTCACCCGATAGACTTTAACACTGATATAAAAGCATAAAACATACAATTTCAACATAACGGGGTGGTAATTCCCATGACGACGGGCCGGGTCGTCACATCAATCTCATCTTGAGTTCCCCAGTTTCACAATCAATTATGGCTCTCCCAGTGGCTAGGAATGGTCTTCCCAGGATTATGGGAATTTCTTCGTCGACCTTGCAATCAAGAATAACAAAATCGACGGGAAACACGAACTTCCCAACCTGGATTAGCACATCATCTATAATACCAAATGGACGCTTAACCGTCCTATCAGCAAGCTGTAAAAGCATAGAGGTGGGTCTGGCTCTCCCAATACCTAATCTCTTATAGACAACTAAGGGCATGAGATTAATGCTTGCCCCCAAATCACATAAGGCCTTAGTAAAGGCATAATTCCCTATAGTGCATGGGATGGTGAAACTACCTGGATCAGATAGCTTCTCAGCAATGGGTCTAGAGACCACTACACTACAAGTATGGGTAAGTGTAACTGTGGCCAAGTCTTGGAAATCAAATTTCCGTGACATCAAATCCTTCATCATCTTAGCATAACCAGGCATTTCTTTTAAAGCTTCAATTAATGGAATGTTTACCTGGATTTGCTTGAGCATGTCGAAGAACTTTTTGTATTGCTCCTCTTTTTGGTGTTTGGCCAATCTTTGGGGGAATGGTGGTGGAGGCCTCTTCTTCCCGGTGACTTGGGATTTATCTTTGTCTATCGCTTTCTCATCAATCTACTGCTCTACCTTTTCAACTACTTTCTCCATTCCCTGTTTTGCTTCTTTATTTTCAGCGACTGGCTGGACTGTGACTTCTGTCAACCCTGTGGTCTCATCCAGTTCAATGGGAAATGGAGTGGATGTCTCAGCCTGTCTGTCAATTTTCTCACTTTCATTCTCAACATCAAGATCTCTACCGCTTCTCAGAGTCACTGCCATCATCTGCTTTGGAATTTGGTCCTTTGGGTTTGTTTGTGTATCTGCAGGCAATGTCCCTTGAGGACGATTGTTGAGAGACATAGCAATTTGACCCACCTGTACTTCAATATTCTTGATGGCAGCATCATGTGCATCTATACTCTCATTTGTCTTAGCATTTGACCCAATTACCTGCTGCATCATAGCTTCCAACCTTGCAAACCCATCGTCATGTCCGCCCCCATGTGGTGGTGGGGGTGGATGATATCCCTGCTGCTGATTGCCAAAATTCTGAGGTCTAGGATATGGAGCCATGTTGTGTGGTGGCCTCATACCTGCTGCATTAAATTGTGGCTGGGGAGGTCTGTACTGCATTGGAGCCTGTTGGCCCCAGTTTTGATTTCCTTGTCGCTGCCCTCCGTAGTTAGCCACATAGTTCATATCCTCATGCTGATGATGATGTTCTTGGTCTGCAGCCCATGGATTACCTATGGGTTGGCTAATGCATGATCTGCATAAACCACCATTGGTAGTATCTACAATGTGCACCTGCTGCTTGACTCCTGATTCTTCCACCTTCTTTGTTAGGATGCTCATTTGTGTCAATAGAGTAGCCATGTTCTCCTCCGGAGTGTTGGATGGATCTAGGGGTACAGAGTGTACCACTGATGTGATAGGAGCATTCCTAGACGTCTACCCGAAATTTTGAGCCATCTTGTCTAGCAAATTTTGGCCCTCTCTCCAAGTCCTGCTCAGAAAAGCCCCACCTGCTGAAGCGTCTACAATGTTCTTCATACTGTCTGAAAGCCCCATGTAGAATCTTTGGCCCAACATCTTCTCAGGAATCCCATGATGAGGACACATAACAAGCATACCCTTGAATCTGCCCGAAGTTTCATGTAATGTTTCCAGTGGTTTCTGCTTGAAACTCACAATCTCATCAATTTGTTGAGCTGTTTTGTTGGGTGGATGAAACTTGTTATGGAATTGTTTGACTAACTCATCCCAAGTTGCAATGGAGTTTATTGGGAGTGAGTTTAGCCATATCTGTGCTGCTCCTGTAACTGAGAATGGAAAAAGTAGTAATCTGATAGCTTCCGGAGTTACATTCGGTTGCCTTTGTGTTTTGCATATTGATAGAAAGTTCTTAAGGTGCTGCTGTGGATTTTCAACCTGAGACCCAGAGAATAATCCCTTGTTTTGCAACAAGTGAAGCATGTTGTTAGTAATCTGAAAAGACTCAGCTTGAATTGCTGGCATAACGATGGAAGTTGCCAAATTATCCGTTGTGGGTTGTGCCCAGTCGAACAATGCACCTTTTTGTGCCTCCTGTGCCTATTTCATATTTAGCCCGGCTTGCTGGTTTTGAGCGTTTATGTCACCCATGTCGAAGTCTAGTTTAATTGCTTGTTGAGATTGTTGAATTTGTTTGATGGCTTTGTTACGTGCCCGGAAGGTTTGCTCGGGGTCTGAGAGTCCTTCAATTAGTTCTCCAGTCCTTGCAGATTTTCTAGGCATGCACCTGAATACCCAAATCAACAAATGTCAAATTTAATGTAGAGTGTAGAAATAACCTATATACATAAGAATCTTGAAGTTCTGGCAATGGCAATTGATAATTCCGTTAATTCCCCAGCAACGGCGCCAAGATTGATTAACGTCCAAGCAACAGTCGTAGTCAATATAACTTGGTCTAATAAGTCTAAGATCGATCCCACAGAGAATTAACCTACCAATTGTAACTATCACAACCCCAAAAGTACTTCCGAATCAAGTTCCCAAACTTTGAATATATCTTTGTGTGATTTTCTAATATCTAATTTGCAATAATTAAGAATGCTTGAAAGAAAGAATTGAATGTAGAGTAAAAAAAATTTTATGAGAAGGACTAAGGTATTGATTTCCCCTATTGATAGAATCCATTATCGTTATGCTCATACAAATTGTTAATATATTATATCAATCATGAACGCTATGTGTATCGTAACCCTCTCCCGAGCAATTACAATAATTTACTAGTGCACTCTCCCGAGCTACCCTAACTAGCTTTAATTTGAATAGTTCACTTAAGATTACACCCAAGACTTCGTTATTCCTAACCCCGTCTTTACGCCTAAAGTTATAGATTCCTCTAATAACCTAGGTGTGGTGTTGTTCAACAATAAACCTAAATATGCACTCGTTTCCATGTTATTCACACTAAATAGGCACCGCTAATTGGGACGTCTACCAATTAACTACAACAAGAACGAAGTTCAACAAATAGAAATCTAAGTCACAATTTATAATCACATAAACGATAAGTTCATCACCCAATAGGTTCCATCAAAACCTTAGAATAGAATTTAGCTACTCATGCTTGAAGAAACAAGAATAATAATTGAAATCATAAAGAAATAATTGATATAAAATAAAAGAAAGAGTTTGAGAGGATTCTCTCTTACTAAATATCTTGCAAAAGTAATGAATTAAAGACTACATGCCTCTATGGGGCAAACTAGGAGTTTATATAGAGGTTTTAGGGCTTAAAAACTAAGTTTGAGTCCAATTGGGATTGCTGCTGCGAAGCCTTCCGCGGTTTGTTCGCGGCCGCGAGCGGACCGCGAACAGTCAAACTTCAGAGGCCTTCTTTTTTCGGGGTTCATCCGCGGCCGCGAGTGAACCGCGGATGAACAATGCTTCTGATTCTTCCCTGCTTCTTCAAGACCTCTTCACTTTAGCTCATCTTTTGGCCTTTTCATCAACCTAGGACTCCAAAATAGCTCTTTATGGCATCCAATCTATCACATGTACCTGTAAAACACAATCGAACACTAATCAAAGCATTTTTTCCTCTTAAACAACATTAATTCCATAACAAAGTGTGATTATTTAGGATACAATTATAGTCAAATTCACCTATTATCAGGGTTCTATATGGATCGGGTGGCGCGCCGCCACGGGTATGGTATCTGGAGCGGGTGGCACGCCACCATGGGTATGTCATCGGAGCGGGTTGCACGCCGCAACAGTGTAATGTGAAAATAGAGTTAGTTATATATTACCTGGTATACAATATTTCCTGGCTTCTGAGGAAAAGTCCATATTGAGTATTGCTTGGCGAATGGCACATCGGTTGTGTCCTTTTAGGATTTGATATCATACATTAATTGTTTCACCATGGGTGAGATTGATTGCTTAGGTTCAGACCTAAATATGTGCGTGGCTGATCGTTTTGAGCTTGGTAAATTGAGGTTCTTCATGAGTAATAGTGTTTGGATAGAATCATGAATCGTGGCAAGGCCACACAATGTTATGACCTTTCGAGAAGGAGTCAAGTACTCTATTTCTATAATGCGAGACGCGATCTCAGTTCTATGTTATGATGGCACAAAGGAATTGAATTACAGCTCTCTGGTTGAAGACAGCTGTCATGATTTGAGTATGTTCGGATGTCTCTATTGGAGCCTGTGTTGTGCTCGTCGTGGCTTAGGCCGGTGTTGAGGTGACATATCACCAGTGCGTGTGTTATAATCGAAATGATCATTTGAGTCATTATGGAGAGCCAGCATATGTGATATCAGTGGGTTAGAAAGGTAATACCGAAATTTGGGTCCGAAATCTATTGCGGTATCAGTTAAAAGTGAAATGGATTCATGAATGGTTGACCTGAGAGATGGGTTCGATATATCGCGTGTTCGGTTGCCGTGGGCAGGGTATGAAGGTGTTGGAATAAGACTTTAGCTAATGAAAAAGGTTTTTCAGTTAGTATTTGGTTATTGTGGGAAATTGTTATGATTAGAGGGCATCGTCTCGAGTGAATGGGTTGTTTGATACATCATCTGATCTCACCCGAAGTGGTGAGTGTGAGTTATTGCAGTGGATTCTAGTGTATCCTGAGTATAGGCATGGGATTAGAAATTCGTATATGATTTCGGAAAGTACAATGTGGTTTATGGTTCAGATGGTCTGTGAAATTTCAGCTATATCGTATTTTCGGACTTATGATAGATAGGGTGACGTGGTATCACCCCGAATTTATGTTTGGTAAGGTCATTCAGCTATTGAGTTGCTTCTAGTACCACTTTGGGTCCGCTCGAGGACGAGCGTTTATTTAAGTTGGGGAGAATGTGACGACCCGGCCCGTCGTCACGGGAATTACCACCCCGTTATGTTGTAATTTCATGTTTCAGGTGAGTAGGGAGTGATTTGGATTGAAAATGAGGCATATAGCCTTTTTGAAGGAAACTTGAATATGAAAAGTCAACCCAGAGTTGACTATTTATTTAGAGGGCTCGAAATCGGATTTTGATGATTTGGTTAGTTTCGGGAGGTGATTTGTGACTTAGGGGGTCGGAACGGTAGGTGAGATTTTGATCCGGGGGTCGGAATGGAATTCCGACAGTTGCAATAGCTCCGTTAGGTGATTTTGGATGTGCCTGCAAAATTTCAGGTCATTCGGACGTCGTTTGGTCGGGTTTTTGATTGGATGTTAGTTTCGGAAGTTTTGAAGAAACTTAAGCTTGAATCCGTGTGTAATTGGTGATTTTGATGTTTAGGATGGTGTTTTTATGCTTGGAATAAGTTTGTATCGTGTTTTGGAGTATGTTAGTGGTTTTCGTTGGGGTCCCGAGGGCCTCGGGGTGAATCCGGACCATCATCCGGCATTTTTGGAACTTGGAAGTCTGCTGTAAAATTGCAGATCACTGGGCATAAAATAAGCCTTCGCGTTCGCGAAGGCAAGTTCCGCGTTCGCGTAGGCCGGGGTCAGTGGTCATCGCGTTCGCAAGGGGTGGTGCCGCGTTCGCGTAGGAGGAAGCTAGGAAGCAATGCGTTCGCGATGGTTTGGGTCGCGTTCGCGTATAAGGAATTTATAAGGCATCGCGAACGCGTGAGGTATGTCGCGTTCGCGTAGAGGAAAAGTCCGGAGGCTGGGAAGTTGACCTTCACGGACGTGTGAATGAGTGTCACGTTCACGATGAAGAAGAGGAATAAGGCATCGCGTTCGCGTGAGAGGCATCGCGAACGCGATGAAGAAATTAGGCTGGCAGTGAAGTTAAAACCAGAACATAACCAGTCGCTGGTTTCATACCCCAAACCTCCATTTTTGAGTTCCAAGAGAAGGTATTGACGGGAGATTGCTGGGAAATCATCGGGGTTTCGTCGGAGGTAAGTTTTGTGGCTTAATTACATCATTTTAACATGAAATCCTTGGTTAATTCCCTGTAAATGGAAGATTAAAGGTGGGTTTGAGCCCTAGGCCTAAATTGAAGAAAAACACTAATTTGAGTGGACAAATGAAGTCCGATTTTGGTAAATTTTATATGCCTAGACTCGTATCGAGATGAGGATTCCGAATATGTGACTTTTGTAATTTTTCGACAAGCGTACCAAAAGTTGGGTTTTGGTAACTTTGCCATTTTTGGTGTAAATCGAGTTGTATTGATTGGATGTCGTCCCAGTGGCCTAATTTGTTGTATTTATACTGCATTTGATCAGATTCTACACGTGCAGAGCTTGATTCTCGTTGCAAGGGCATTGCGGAGTAGTCGTTGCACTGTATTAAGGTGAGTAATAGATGTGGGTGATGACCAGCGGGTTCGAAACCCTGGTATACCACTTTGTGACGCTGTATAGCAGCGAGACACGCACTTTCTTGTGCGTGCGGGGTCGATTATGAATTGGGGACTATAGCTTAGTCCGACTTGTTGTTATTTTGTTATGATATTAGGCTATTCTTGAGCCGTCGAACCTCCTTCTCGGATGGTTGCATACTACATTGTGATATTGGCTACTCTTGAGCCGTTAGACCTCCTTCTCGGATGGTCGAGCATATTTATGGGTTGTGAGCCAGCTATTGGATCCCGCGAGGATCGTTATCATTGTCTTGTGATATTGACATACTAGTTTACTACCAGTCCGTAACTATTTACTGTTATCATGTTATTTCCAATCTCTGGAACTTGATATTACTGTTTTCAACTGAAAAATGATAAAAGATGTTTTCAAAACTACTTTTGAGCCCGCGAGGCTGTAATTGCATATTAGTTGACCGGTAGTGGATCGGGCTGCACGCCGCAGCGGTATATATGTTGGATCGGACTGCACGCCGCAGTGATATTGTGCTTGGGCTGTAGGAGCCCCTCCGGAGTCTGAACCCCCACAGTGAGCACGGGTACCCAAATTGGATCCGGCTACGCGTCGTAGCGATCATATCATGCATTGCATTGCATTTAGCTACATCTGATAGCTGTTATACTGTTTTGTTGGTACTTGTTGGTACAGGTACAGTTGATATTGGTTCTGTGATAGGGTATTTGATTACAGCTTTACATAGTGCTTTATTGCGGATTTCTAATCTACGCTGTCTTACCCTTGTTTATTATCACTGAGTCTGGCAGTACTCTTTTTACTCCCTGCACCTTGTGTGAAGATCCAGGTACCTCGCAGCAGTGATCCGGTAGCTATTCGAGGCGACATCTGTAAGATATTCGAGGTAGCTGCAGAGTCCGCAGGACCCTATATTCCTTCTTACTATCTTTTGATGCTGTATTGATATTTCTTTCCGCACTAGGTATCTTGTAAACCATTATACACTTATGTTCATTAGAGGCTCATGACTCTTGACCCTTCGGTCTATGGGAGTTTGTATATTTTGGGACTTGGTTCCCCTGTTTTCGATATTTGTATTACCGTTGCTTCATGCTTTGATATGCTTAAATGGGATAAAGCGAGCTTCTAGCTCCGTCGTTGTTATTGATTGGTCAGGCTGGCCTAGCAATGTGCTGGGCGCCATCACGACCGGATATGGGGTCGTGACATTTTCCTTCCACATCTGTTAGATATAAAGCTCCGCTGGACAATACCCGGGATACCATGAATGGCCATTCTTAATTAGGTGCAAACTTTCCGTTTGCTTCGGCCCAATATGGTAAAGTACGTCTTAGCACCAACTGTCCGACTTCAAATTTCCGTGGACATACCTTCTTGTTGTATGCTCTGGCCATCCTCCGTTGATACAACTGTCCGTGACAGACTACTGCTAACCCTTTTTCATCGATCAAACTCAATTGCTCTAACCAGGCTTTTACCCATTCATCATCGTCAATTTCAGCCTCAGGTATGATTGCCTTCGTTCCGTACACCATTGAGTAAATGGTTGAGCCAATTAAACTACGTAGAGTTGTAGGATAACCCATGGGAGCAAATGGTAATTATTCACGCCACTGTCTTGACTCTTCCACCATCTTCCTGAGAATCTTCTTAATATTCTTATTCCCAGCCTCAATTGCTCCATTTGCTTTAGGCCCGATAAGGTGTAGAGTTACGGTGCAAGATTTTGAACTTTTGACATGCCTCTGCCATGAGGTGACTGTTAATATTTGCTCCATTGTCTGTGATAATCACCTTAGAAATTCCAAAGCGACAAATAATATTTGTATGTACGAAATCCAATACCTCCTTATTTATTACTGCTTTAAATATCTTCGCCTCCACCCATTTAGTGAAATAATCAATTGCTACAAAGATAAACCTGTGCCCATTAGATGTTGCGGGCCCTATTGGGCCGATGACATCCATGGCCCATGCGACGAATGGCCATAGTGCAGACATTGTATGCAACTCATAGGGTGGGGAGTGAATCAAATCTCCGTGTATCTGACATTGGTGGTGTTTCCGCACATATCTAATGCAATCACACTCCATGGTGAGCCAATAGTATGCTGCTCTTAGTATTTTCTTGGCCAAAACATATCCACTCATATAAGGTCCCCAAGCTCCTGCACGTATTTTAGCCATGATTGTGTCGGCTTGCTGTGCATCTATACATCTCAGTAGACACAAATCTGGGGTTCTTTTGTATACAACTCCTCCGTTGAAGAAAAATCCATTTGTTAGTCCCCTTATAGCCTTTTTCTGATCTCCCGTGGCTTGCGCTGGGTACACTCCTGTCTTCAAATATTCTTTAATATCAGGATACCACGGCTCACTGTCAGGTTCTTCTTCCATGACGCACAATAAGTATTTTGATCACGAACTTGTATCTGTAGTGGATTTATATAAGCTTTGTCCGGATGGTGCAACATGGATGATAATGTGGCTAGAGCATCTGCTACATCATTGTGCATTCTTGGAATATGCTTGAACTCTATGGATTGAAACCTATGAGATAGTTCATGCAGACACTGTCGATAGGGTATAAGTTTCAAATCCCTTGTCTCCCATTCTCCTTGAATCTGATGTATCAAGAGATCCGAGTCACCCATGACCAAAATCTATTGAACACCCATGTCTATTTCCATTCTCAATCCCAATATACATGCTTCATACTCGGCCATATTATTAGTACAAAAAAACCGGAGCTGAGCGGTAACAGGATAATGTTGACCCATTTCAGAGATGAGTACTACTCCGATTCCGACCACTTTGCTATTGACGGCCCCATCAAAATACATTCTCCAGCATGGTTTGTCATCTTGTTCCAATTCTTCAATATTCATTGTCTCCTCATCAGGAAAATATGTATTTAATGGTTCATACTCATCATCGACCAGATTTCTGCCAAATGGTCAGCGACTGTTTGTGCTTTCATTGCAGTGCGAGTTAAATAAATGATATCAAACTCTGTAAGTAGAATTTGCCATTTAGCGAGCCTTCCTGTTGGCATAGGCTTCTGGAAGATATATTTCAGCGGGTCCAACCGAGATATCAGATAAGTAGTATAAAGAATATTATGAGAAGGACTAAGGTATTGATTTCCCCTATTGATGGAATCCATTATCGTTAATTGTTAATATATTCTATCAATCATGAACGCTATGTGTATCGTAACCCTCTCCCGAGCAAGTACAATAATTTACTAGTGCACTCTCCTGAGCTACCCTAGCTAGCTTTAATTTGAATAGTTCACTTAAGATTACACCCAAGATTTCGTTATTCCTAACCCCGTCTTTACGCCTAAAGTCATAGATTCCTCTAATAACCTAGGTGTGGTGTTGTTCAACAATAAACCTAAATATGCACTCTTTTCCAAGTTATGCACACTAAATAGGCACCGCTAATTGGGACGTCTACCAATTAACTACAACAAGAACGAAGTTCAACAAATAGAAATCTAAGTCACAATTTGTAATCACATAAACGATAAGTTCATCACCCAATAGGTTCCATCAAAACCTTAGAATAGAGTTTAGCTACTCATGCTTGAAGAAACAAGAATAATAATTGAAATCATAAAGAAATAATTAATATAAAATAAAGAAAGAGTTTGAGAGGATTCTTTCTTACTAAATATCTTGCAAAAGTAATGAATTAAAGACTATATTCCTCTATGGGGCAAACTAGGAGTTTATATAGAGGTATTAGGGCTTAAAAACTAAGTTTGAGTCCAATTGGGATTGCTGCTGCGAAGCCTTCCGCGGTTTGTTCGCGGCCGCGAGCGGACCGTGAACAGTCAAACTTCAGAGGCCTTCTTTTTTTGCGGTTCATCCGCGGCCGCGAGTGAACCGCGGATGAACAATGCTTCTGATTCTTCCCTGCTTGTTCAAGACCTGTTCACTTTAGCTCTTCTTTTGGCCTTTTCATCAACCTAGGACTCCAAAATAGCTCTTTATGGCATCCAATGTATCACATGTACCTGTAAAACACAATCGAACACTAATCAAAGCATTTTATCCTCATAAACAACATTAATTCCATAACAAAGTGTGATTATTTAGGGTACAATTATAGTCAAATTCACCTATTATCAGGGTTCTATATGGATCGGGTGGTGCGCCGCCATGAGTATTGTATCTGGATCGGGTGGCACGCCGCCACGGGTATGTCATTGGAGCGGGTTGCACGCCGCAACAGTGTAATGTGAAAATAGAGTTAGTTATATATTACCTGGTATACAATACTTCCTGGCTTCTGAGGAAAAGTCCGTATTGAGTATCGCTTGGCGAATGGCACATCGGTTGTGTCCTTTTAGGATTTGATATCATACATTAATTGTTTCACCGTAGGTGAGATTGATTGCTTGGGTTCAGACCTAAATATGTGCGTGGCTGATCGTTTTGAGCTTGGTAAATTGAGGTGCTTCATCAGTAATAGTGTTTGGATAGAATCATGAATCGTGGCTAGGCCACATAATGTTATGACCTTTCGAGAAGGAGTCATGTACTCTATTTCTATAATGCGAGACGCGATCTCAGTTCTATGTTATGATGGCACAAAGGAATTGAATTACAGCTCTCTGGTTGAAGACAACTGTCGTGATTTGAGTATGTTCAGATGTCTATATTGGAGCCTGTGTTGTGCTCGTCGTGGCTTAGGCCGGTGTTGAGGTGACATATCACCAGTGCGTGTGTTATAATCGAAATGATCATTTGAGTCATTATGGAGAGCCAGCATATGTGATGTGAGTGGGTTAGAAAGGTACTACCGAAATTTGGGTCCGAAATCTGTTGCGGTATCAGTTAAAAGTGAAATGGATTCATGAATGATTGACCTGAGAGATGGGTTCGACATATCGCGTGTTCGGTTGCCTTGGGCAGGGTATGAAGGTGTTGGAATAAGACTTTAGCTAATGAAAAAGGGTTTTCAGTTAGTATTTGGTTATTGTGGGAAATTGTTATGATTAGAGGGCATCGTCTCGAGTGAATGGGTTGTTTGATACATCATGTGATCTCACCCGGAGTGGTGAGTGTGAGTTATTGCAGTGGATTCTAGTGTATCCTGAGTATAGGCATGAGATTAGCAATTGGTATATGATTTCGGAAAGTACAATGTGGTTTATGGTTCGGATGGTCTGTGAAATTTCAGCTATATCGTATTGTCGAACTTATGATAGATAGGGTGACGTGGTATCACCCCGAATTTATGCTTGGTAAGGTCATTCAGCTATTGAGTCGCTTCTAGTACCACTTTGGGTCCGCTCGAGGACGAGCGTTTGTGTAAGTTGAGGAGAATGTGACGACCTGGCCCGTCGTCATGGGAATTACCACCCCGTTATGTTGTAATTTCATGTTTTATGCTTTTATATCAGTGTTACACTCTATCGGGTGAGTTAGGAGTGATTTGGATTGAAAATGAGGCATATAGCCTTTTTGAAGGAAACTTGAATATGGAAAGTCAACCCGGAGTTGACTATTTATTTAGACGGCTCGGAATCGGATTTTGATGATTTGGTTAGTTCCGGGAGGTGATTTGTGACTTAGGGGAGCGATCGGAATTGAATTTGGAGGCCCGGTGTAGAAATATGCTTGAATTGGCTAAGGCTGAATTTTGGCGAAATCCGAACGGTAGGTGAGATTTTGATCCGAGGTTCGGAATGGAATTCCGACAGTTGCAATAGCTCCGTTAGGTGATTTTGGATGTGCTTGCAAAATTTGAGGTCATTCCGATGTCGTTTGGTCGGGTTTTTGATTGGATGTTAGTTTCAGAAATTTTGAAGAAACTTAGGCTTGAATCCGTGTGTAATTGGTGATTTTGATGTTTATGATGGTGTTTTTATGCTTGGAATAAGTTCGTATCGTGTTTTGGAGTATGTTAGTGGTTATTGTTTGGGTCCCGGGGGCCTCGGGGTGAATCCGGACCATCATCCGGCATTTTTGGAACTTGGACGTCTGCTGTAAAATTGCAGATCACTGGGCATAAAATAAGCCTTCGCATTCACGAAGGCAAGTTCCGCGTTCGCGTAGGCCGGGGTCAGTGGTCATTGCGTTCGCAAGGGGTGGTGCCAGGTTCACGTAAGAGGAAGCTGGGAAGCAATGCGTTCGCGATGGTTTGGGTCGCGTTCGCGTATAAGGAATTCATAAGGCATCGCGAACGCGTGAGGTATGTCACGTTTGCGTAGAGGAAAAGTCCGGAGGCTGGGAAGTTGACCTTCACGGACGCGTGAATGAGTGGCACGTTCGCGATGAAGAAGAGGAATAAGGCATCGCGTTCGCGTGAGAGGCATCGCGAATGCGATGAAGAAATTAGGCTGGCAGTGAAGTTAAAACCAGAACATAACCAGTCGCGGGTTTCATACCCCAAACCTCCATTTTTGAGTTCCAAGAGAAGGTATTGACGGGAGATTGCTGGGAAATCATCGGGGTTTCGTCGGAGGTAAGTTTTGTGGCTTAATTATATCATTTTAACATGAAATCCTTGGTTAATTCCCTGTAATGGAAGATTAAAGGTGGGTTTGAGCCCTAGGCCTAAATTGAAGAAAAACACTAATTTGAGTGGGCAAATAAAGTTCGATTTTGGTAAATTTTATATGCCTAGACTCGTATCGAGATGAGGATTCCGAATATGTGACTTTTGTAATTTTTCGACAAGCATACCGAAAGTCGGGTTTTGGTAACTTTGCCATTTTTGGTGTAAATCGAGTTGTATTGGTTGGATGTCGTCCCATTGGCCTAATTTGTTGTATTTCTACTGCATTTGATTAGATTCTACGCGTGTAGAGCTTGATTCTCGTGGCAAGGGCATTGCGGAGTAGTCGTCGCACTGTATTGAGGTGAGTAATAGATGTGGGTGATGACCAGCGGGTTCGAAACCCCGATATACCACTTTGTGACGCTGTATAGCAGCGAGACACACATTTTCTTGCGAGTGCGGGGTCGATTATGAATTGGGGACTATAGCTTAGTCCGACCTGTTGTTATTGTGTTATGATATTAGGCTATTCTTGAGCCGTCGAACCTCCTTCTCGGATGGTTGCATACTACATTGTGATATTGGCTACTCTTGAGCCGTTAGACCTCCTTCTCGGATGGTCGAGCATATTTATGGGTTGTGAGCCAGCTAATGGATCCCGCGAGGATCGTTATCATTGTCTTGTGATATTGACATGCTAGTTTACTACCAGTCCGTAACTATTTACTGTTATCATATTATTTCCAATCTCTGGAACTTGATAGTACTGTTTTCAACTAAAAAATGATAAAAGAGTTTTCAAAATTATTTTGAGCCCGCGAGGCTGTAATTGCATATTAGTTGACTGGTAGTGGATCGGGCTGCGCGCCGCAGCTGTATATATGTTGCATCGGACTGCACGTCACAGTAATATCGTGCTTGGGCTGTAAGAGCCCCTCCGGAGTCTGAACCCCCACAGTGAGCGCGGGTACCCAAATTGGATCGGGCTACGCGTCGTAGCGGTCATATCATGCATTGCATTGCATTTAGGTACATCGGATAGCTGTTATACTGTTTTGTTGGTACTTGTTGGTACATGTACAGTTGATATTGGTTCTGTGACAGGGTATTTGATTACATCTTTACATAGTGCTTTATTGCGGATTTCTTATCTACGCTGTCTTACCCTTGTTTATTACCACTGAGTCTGGCAGTACTCATTTTACTCCCTGCACCTTGTGTGCAGATCCAGGTACCTCTCAGCAGTGATCCAGTAGCTGTTAGAGGCGACATCTGTACGATATTCGAGATAGCTGCAGAGTCCGCAGGACCCGATATTCCTTCTTACGGTCTTTTGATTCCGTATTGATATTTCTTTCCGCACTTGGTATCTTGTAAACCATTATACACTTATGTTCATTAGAGGCTCATGACTTTTGACCCTTCGGTCTATGGGAGTTGGTATATTTTAGGACTTGGTTCCCCGTTTTCGATATATGTATTACTGTTGCTTTGATATGCTTAAATGGGATAAAGCGAGCTTCTAGCTCCGTCGTTGTTATTGATTGGTCAGGCTGGCCTAGCAATGTGCTGGGCGCCATCACGACCAGATTTGGGGTCGTGACATTTTCTTTCCACATCTGTTAGATATAAAGCTCCGTTGGACAATACCCGGGATACCATGAATGGCCATTCTTAATTAGGTGCAAACTTTCCTTTTGCTTCGGCCCAATGTGGTAAAGTACGTCTTAGCACCAACTGTCCAACTTCGAATTTCCGTGGACATACCTTCTTGTTGTATGCTCTGGCCATCCTCCATTGATACAACTGTCCGTGACAGACTGCTGCTAACCTTTTTTCATCGATCAAACTCAATTGCTCTAACCAGGCTTTTACCCATTCATCATCGTCAATTTCAGCCTCAGCTATGATCCGGAGGGAAGGTATTTCAATTTCTGCAGGTATGATTGCCTCCGTTCCGTACACCATTGATTAAATGGTTGCGCCAATTGAAGTACGTAGAGTTGTACGATAACCCATGGGAGCAAATGGTAATTATTCACGCCACTGTCTTGACTCTTCCACCATCTTCCTGAGAATCTTCTTAATATTCTTATTCCCAGCCTCAATTGCTCCATTTACTTTAGGCCCGATAAGGTGTAGAGTTACGGTGCAAGATTTTGAACTTTTGACATGCCTCTGCTATGAGGTGACTGTTAAGATTTTCTCCATTGTCTGTGATAATCACCTTAGGAATTCCAAAGCGACAAATAATATTTGTATGTACGAAATCCAATACCTCCTTATTTGTTACTGCTTTAAATATCTTCGCCTCCACCCATTTAGTGAAATAATCAATTGCTACCAAGATAAACCTGTGCCCATTAGATATTGCGGGCTCTATTGGGCCGATGACATCCATGGCCCATGCGATGAATGGCCATAGTGCAGACATTGTATGCAACTCATAGGGTGGGGAGTGAATCAAATCTCCGTGTATCTGACATTGGTGGTGTTTCCGCACATATCTAAGGCAATCACACTCCATGGTGAGCCAATAGTATCCTGCTCTTAGTATTTTCTTGGCCAAAACATATCCACTCATATAAGGTCCCCAAGCTCCTGCACGTATTTCAGCCATGATTGTGTCGGCTTGCTGTGCATCTATACATCTCAGTAGACACAAATGTGATGTTCTTTTGTATACAACTCCTCCGTTGAAGAAAAATCCATTTGTTAGTCCCCTTATAGCCCTTTTCTGATCTCCCGTGGCTTGCGCTGGGTACACTCCTGTCTTCAAATATTCTTTAATATCATGATACCACGGCTCACTGTCAGGTTCTTCTTCCATGACGCACAATAAGCATTTTGATCACGAACTTGTATCTGTAGTGGATTTATATAAGCTTTGTCCGGATGGTGCAACATGGATGATAATGTGGATAGAGCATCTGCTATATCGTTGTGCATTCTTGGAATATGCTTGAACTCTATGGATTGGAACCTATGAGATAGTTCATGCAGACACTGTCGATAGGGTATAAGTTTCAAATCCCTTGTCTCCCATTCTCCTTGAATCTGATGTATCAAGAGATCCGAGTCACCCATGACCAAAATCTATTGAACACCCATGTCTATTGCCATTCTCAATCCCAATATACATGCTTCATACTCGGCCATATTATTAGTACAAAAAAGCCGGAGCTGAGCGGTAACAGGATAATGCTGACCCGTTTCTGAGATGAGTACTACTCCGATTCCGACCACTTTGCTGTTGACGGCCCCATCAAAATACATTCTCCAGCATGGTTTGTCGTCTTATTCTAATTCTTCAATATTCATTGTCTCCTCATCAGGAAAATATGTATTTAATGGTTTATACTCATCATCGACCAGATTTTCTGCCAAATGGTCAGCGACTGTTTGTGCTTTAATTGCAGTGTGAGTTACATAAATGATATCAAACTCTGTAAGTAGAATTTTCCATTTAGCGAGCCTTCCTGTAGGCATAGGATTTTGGAAGATATACTTCAGCGGGTCCAACCGAGATATCAGATAAGTAGTATAAGCCGATAAGTAATGTTTTAACTTCTACGCAAACCATGTTAAAGCACAACATATTCTCTCTAACTGGGTGTATTTTACCTCGTATGATGTAAACTTCTTACTAAGATAATATATTGCCTGCTCTTTCTTTCCTGTTTCATCGTGCTACACAAGTACACAGCCAAAAGAATTATCCAATACGGTTAGATAAAGGATCAAGGGCCTTCCAGGTTCTGGAGGAACCAATATAGAAGGATTGGCCAGATATTCTTTAATTTTGTCAAATGCATCTTGACATTCCTCAGTCCAATTTACCGCAGCATATTTCTTCAATAATTTGAAAATGGGCTCACGGGTTGATGTTAACTGAGCAATAAATCTGCTAATATAATTTAACATGCCCAACAAACTCATCATCTCTTTCTTGTTCTTCGGCAGAGGGAGGTTCTGGATTGCTTTTATCTTTGATGGGTCTAATTCAATACCACGCCGGCTTACTATGAACCCCAATAACTTTCCTGATGGCACTCCAAAAGCAAATTTTGCTGGATTGAGCTTGAGATTATATCTTCGCAGCCTCTGAAAAAAGATTCTTAGATCTTTAACATGATCACATTGCATTTTGGACTTGATAATAACATCATCCACATATACTTCAATCTCTCAATGTATCATGTCGTGAAACATAGTGGTCATTGCCCTCATATATGTAGCTCTGGCATTCTTCAACCCAAACGGCATCACTATGTAGGAATATGTCCCCCAAGGCGTGATAAAGGCTGTCTTTTCTGCATCTTCTTTGTCCATCAGGATCTGATGATAACCCGCATAACAATCCACAAAAGAATCAATCTCATGTTTGGCACAATTATCGATCAATATATGGATATTTGGAAATGGAAAGTCATCATTTGGACTAGCATTGAGGTCTCGATAATCACCACGCACCCTGGTCTTTCCGTCTTTCGTTGGAACAGGCACAACATTAGCTAAACAGGTGGGATATTTGGTGGCCCGTATAACCTTCGCCTCGAATTGCTTATTGACCTCTTCTTTTAATTTCACACCGATATCCGTTTTAAATTTCCTTAACTTTTGCTTAACCGGCCGGCATTCTGGATAAATGGGCAACTTATGTACCACCAGGTCAGTACTGAGACCGGGCATGTCATCATAAGACCAAGCAAATATGTCATTGTACTCATGTAACAACCTTATCAAATCTTCTCTGAGCGAAGTCTCTAAGTGTATGTCACACCTCCCTTTTTACTACTTTTCCAAAGGTAAAGTATGCCCTGCTATTCACTAATACACCCCAAGAAGGGATATAATAATAACAACAGGGAAGGAGTTTTTCCACTTTAAGGACAATCGTAACGGGATTTATTTAGATTTCAGAGTCTCCATTTGAGAAGATAATGGTGTCCCAAGTCACCGATTTAATCCCGAATCCGAGGAAATATGACTCTGTTTTAACATTCCGCGAAACTAAAAATCCGGATAAGGAATTCTGTTAACCCGGGAGAAGGTGTTAGGCACTCCCGAATTCCGTGATTTTAGCACGGACGCTCAACTGTTGTGTTTGAAATATTTGATTTCTTTATATGCTTTTACAAATGTGAATGTCCTATTTTATTGTTTTAACGATTTGCGACGTTGCAAAAATACATTTCGAGTCACACCGCAACCAGTACGTCTGTGACTTTGGTGCATTTCAGCTTCGCCGGGATTTGAGATTTGAGTCACATAAATGTGAACTCGTATTAGGTATGTATATTTTAGCCGTGCCTATAACGTCTATGCCTTATTATCTTTAGGAAATACCGTGAAATTAGCTAAACGGTCTTTTCGAGTCTAACATTTATATTAAAATTTGTATGGGAGCCCCGTGTGTCTTTTCATTTTAATACGAAGCTTATCCCTTATTTTTTAGAAGTCCAAACTTATCATACACTAAGTTTTGCTATTTCTATTTTTTTCTCCTAATTGTAATATAGTTTTGTATTTTCTGAACTTATTATTACTAAGTCCAGGCCAATTACTTACTACTAGGCCTGGACTTCCGGACTGCTTTAGCAGTCTATTATGTGCGAATGGGCCTCTAAAGCCCAGTGTGTGCGAGTATCTACACTCAAAGACCCAAGGGTGACTTTAATTGAATCTGGGCCTGTATTCATGACCAGGCCCAGAGTAAACGGATGAAATGTAAAACAGAATTGTAACTTTAACATAGAATTTAAACAAACATTCTTCAAACAACAGAATAAACCAATAAGATTCATATTATTCTATAAGGCACCAGATTACATATCAATCACTGTTAATTTTGAATCCAAATCATTAATTGAACACTCTAAGAACATGAGTTTGGTACTGGCACTATTATTTCAAATTCTTAGGCAGTAATTATAATACTAATTGTAAACTTATTTGTTACTAAATTGTAACTAAAGGAAAACAATCTAGAAATATTAGCTAGACAGACTTGAATTATAACAATTACAGAATTCTAATATTAACCTACAGTAGATCGTTCTTAGGTAAAACTGGTTGACAAAATAGTTCAAACTTAATCCACTTATTACTTTTTTCTGAACTAATTAATCCTGATTTAAGACTTAATTAACAGAGGTAGTTAATTACCAGCTTAAATATACCGACTTTATAGGTGAATTAATTTCATGATAGCATGTTTTAAACATAGATTAGGTGAGAACTGTTTCTAATTATGTACTACTAGCTACTCTATTTTAATATATAGCAATCCTCATATAGTGATTAATTATTACAAATGATCCTAATGAATTACAATGATACTAGGACATAACAATTACAAACTAAAAGGAAAAACAGAAGTAAATTCATCCAAACGACTCAATGCAGTTTCATTTCTTCAAACAATGTGCGATTTCATCTTCAGGAAATGGAAGTGTACCTGATTCAAAAGCAATCTATGAGTCTAGGCTTTGAGGATGAAGAATAGTCAGCAAAATAACAGCAACAGAGCAGCAAACAGATCCCAAATATAATAGTCCAGTAAATCAACAAAGCAGAATCGAATAGCTCAAGCAGAATCCAAATGAATTGAAGGATAATAGACCCAGACAGAACTCCCAAATTAGTACCCAAAATAAATAGCTAAGGATCACAATATATAGAACCAAATTTCAGAACTATGTATGGAACCCTTTTCTTAGCCTCATACATTTAAAATATTTTCAATAAAAATAGACTCAACAGTCTGACTTAGAACGAAAACCCCAAGAAACGAAATCCAGTGTTTTAGAAGTTCTGGAAAATCAAGAAAATGAAGAAAAGGAAAAATATAAGAAAGAAAGAAAAGAAAAATAAAAGAAGGAAAAAGAAAGCTAAGTATCTAAATCCCTTGCTTTTTGTTGATTTTCTTACTTATGAATGCATGATTAGTGATTCCCATCTCTGAATAGTTCTTGATAAAATCATAGGTTTTGATTGTTGTACTTAGGTTTTAGGGTCTTTAATTGTTAAAGCCTGATTAGTAACTATGTTTTCTGTTAATTAGATTCTATATCCGTTTTAGTGTTCTCTTGAATCTTATTAACTGATTATTTGTTTTTGATTTGGGTTTTAACTGTTAAAGTGACGAGTCTTTGGTTAATTTTGTGAATAAATTTTGACTTTGACTTCTCGGTATCTGGTTAATATAGGTGTTAAAAGGTAAATAAGAAAAAAGGCAGGGTTAATTTGGGGAAGGCTAATAGGTACACTGTAAAAAATCTAAGGGGGTAAGGGTATAACTGGGAATCCTGTTTGGTTCATGAGTAATTATGTAAAGATTAAAGAGCATTGGCAAGATTTAAAAGCAAGTGAGGGCATGATAGACAATTAAGCGTTATGGAATAGGGTAGATACCACTAGAACATGCTAGAAGGTGTTCTAGTGCATTTTTTTTTAACAAAATAGGTGTAGTTATCTGTTAAAAGAATCATAAGAAAGGGGGGTTAAAATGAGAATATTAAATTCAAATTTCTCTCGCATTTTTGTTCTATACATAGGCCTCACTAGGCCACCTTGAATAAGTTTTTGAAAATTCTAATAATCTGAAAAAATACTTCTATATCTCTGCAATTTCGAAATTCATAGATTTTATCTTTAGAAAATTTCTCAAAATCGTACAATACTACTGTTCCATTGATTCCGACTCAATTTCAAGCTGAAATTCTCTTGCATTTGGCACTTTATCTGTTAATTCGTGTTCTACTTAGTCTGGATTTTGGTGCTGAAGCTGTGTTTAACAATTTGTTGTGTTGATGTGGTTATTGATCCTTATTTCATTCTAGTGTTCTTATTTATCTCCTTCTACTTCCAAGTACACTTCTAATACTTGAGGATGTAATCACAAATTTGAAGAAATGAAGTGTTCGACTGATTCTATTAGTTTACTGATTTGTTCATTTTTATCAATATAAAATTAGTTAAATTCATTTGTATTCATTAGGAGTGATTCATATGTATAATTGGACTGTTGGACTCGGATTGTTGAATTTTAAAGTAGCTTAGTTTAATAACCATAGAGATAATCACATTTCAAGTGGATTAGTAGTAAAACAGCTATATTAGATTAGAGATTAGTAAATTGAAAACAATATTAAAATTTGTTCTAGTTAAATTTCTCTGGATTTTTTCAGTGATCACGAACCAGTAGATGGCAATGAAGTTTTGAAATTTATTTGTTTGCTTTAATTCATATTAGCTAGTTTAATTTTAAAAGTATGCGTTGTTTGGTTTCGAATGGTATTAATAGCCATAATATGCTTAGATTAATTCAACTATAAAAACTTGTATTAAGCTCTAGTAATATATATAAAATAAAACTTAAATACGAATGAAATTTCAATTATCATACTGAGTATGTTTTCTGTAGTTTAGCCTTCATATTTTCCAATTGAATAAAATAGTAATTCAGTAGGAATAGTCCAATATACTTCTCTAAATATTGTTTCGATTCTATAAAAATAGAATAGCAAATTGTTCTGTTAGCCATTGGGCTTGTCAGCCTGGTCTAGCAATTAGACTGATTTAGACTATTGGGCCTGGACATTCTAACATGCGGTCCAGAACTCAGGCCCACGCTGGATTTAATTAATTCAGTAGCAATAGGCCGGGATACCACACTAGGCTTTAATCAAGCCCAAAACAAATATAGCCCGATTTCATATGAGTCCATGGCCGAGATCATTCATAAACCATTACATATAATTAACATCTGATTTGAAATTTGTCAAGGAACAATAAGAATTGGGCATTCATCACGAGCCTGATTCGTAGTGTCAAGGTTCACTAAATATTTTAAGTTCAACCATTTAAAATGAAACATTGCTTCAGATTATTTTCCGTTTATTGCTAGAGACAAAACAAGTAGATAATGTAGTTCATATTAGGATCAACCTTAATGTCACGACCACAATCCCTGTCATGATAGCGCCCAACACAACTGCTAGGCAAGCCCGACCATTTACCCTCTCATCCCGAGCATGAAGCTCAAATTAATTACCTGGATATGATTATCAACAATAAAGCTAAACTGAGTAGTCACCCCAAAGATCTAGGGTCACGAGTCTAGAGCCTCTAAACATGATCGGATAACAATATCTAAACCAAATAATCAAGTATGAAAAATGTATATACAAAGAAAAACTGGAATAAGAAGAGAAGCCAGGTCCTGCGAACGCCAGCAACTACCTCAGCAACTCGGATAAATACTGATAAAAGCTGGAGTGCTCATCTATCCTTCCTGTATACCTTAATCTGCACACAAAGGTGCAGGGAGTAGGGGTGAGTACTAAATACTTAGTGAGTAATAAATATATACAAGTAGCTGAAAGTAAGAAATCCACAGAATAACACATAATGAATCTAAACTACAGTCCGATTCCTCCTACGAACTAGCAATAACAACAATACATTACCACTATCAGAGATAATTCACAGAAAAAGATGCAATGCAAAGCACACAACCGCTACAGCGTGTAGCCCGATCCATTTAACGTCGACAGCGCTCAATGGGGGTGAGTACAAACTCCGGAGGGTCTCCTACAGCCCAAACGCAATACCGCTGCTGCGTGCAGCTCGATCCTCGTATCATATCAACAGCTGCGGTGTGCAGCCCGATCCTCATATCATATCAACCACTGCGGCGTGCAACCCAATCCATCCTCGGTCCACAATAATCATATAAGTTACACAACAACTTAAATTATTTATTTCCAGGTTCCCTTTCATTAATTATGAAAATACGTTAACTTTTATTTAATTTTTGCAAAACAGGTGACTTAGCAATGCAATACTGTGATTTCAACCCAGGACTGAGATTAATGACTTAAGCAAGTGTAGCTATCACATATATAACTATCCCCTAGGTATACTACAGGTCGGCACAAGGCCCCAAACACGGCTTACAACCCACAATTATATCAAACACCGTGTCTTTCAACCTCTAATATCATATTATACTCATTTGGGATGGACTAAGTCTCAATCCCCAGTCACAACCAATCCCCGCACCTGCCACGGGGTGCAATCCACGCCCTACTAGTATCACAATGTGCTAAGCCGGGGTTTTTAACCCTCAGACTACCATATACACAAACTACTCACCTCTAGCGGGTCGAAGACTCGTCCGCAATGACTTTTCCTTTGGAACTCGCTGCCTCGTGCGTAGAATCTATTCAAACCACAACAATTATATCAATTACGGGTCAAAGAATCATAACCCAATTCAATTTATACGAAGTACGCGATAATACACCAAGTTGGTAAAACCCGACTTTCGGTACGCTTCTCAAAAAATTATGAAAGTTACATATTGGGAATCCTCGTCTCAACATGAGTCTAAGCATATAAAATTTACCAAAATCGGACTTTGAATGGCCTTTTAAAACTCAAAAATTCGTTTTCAATACTTAGGCCAAAATTCTTCACAGTTTCTACCCAATTTCATGAAGTTTGATGTTAATTCTACCATAAAATTGTGTTTTTGAGTTAAGAAACTTACCTCCGATTTTTATCCCGAGGAAACCTTCTTACCTCTCGCCCAAATGCTCTCCAAGACATTCTGTTTTTGTGTTAAAACTGGTTTAGTTCGCGGAGGTTCTGTTAATAAAACCCTCGTGTCAGGCCTGATAATTACCTTATGCGATTGCAGCACTGCGTCTGCGATCGCGATGCACAAAAGTCCTCCAGGCTCACATTTTCCCTACGCGATCGCAAGACTATGAATGCGATCGCAGAGAACTCAGTCTCTCCCCTACGCGATCGCAGGGCCAATAACGCGATCGAAGTGAATCATTTTCTTTTTCTACGCGATCGCAGTGTACAAATCCTTAGGCCTATGCGATCGCAAACCAATTCACGCGATCACATAGAGGAAACTTCTGTCCACCCATATTCCCTTCTACGTGATCGCAGCCCCAGGCTTGCGATCGCAGTAAAGGATTTCCCTGTCAGTTTTCTGCTGCAGTTTCTGTTGTATTTTTCTAATAAAATCTCCCGTTGAGCATCCGAAATGATCCTGAGACCCCTGGGACCCCAACCAAAAGTGCAACTACATCACATTACCTCATTTAAACTTACTCGTAACATAAAAACAGCATCGTAAACATCAAAATCACCATTTCCACACGGATTCAAGCCTAAGTTTCTTCAAAACTTCCGAAACTAACATTCGATCCAAAACCCGACCAAATGACGTCCGAATGACCTGAAAATTTGCAGACATATCCAAAATCACCTAACGGAGCTACTAAAACTGTCGGAATTCCATTCCGACTCCTAGATCAAAATCCCACCTACCATTCGGATTTCACCGAAATTCAACCTTAGCCAATTCAAGCCTAAAACTACACCGGACCTCCGAATTCGATTCCGATTGCTCTCTTGAGTCATAAATGATCCCTCGAAACTAGTGGAATCATCATAATTCAATTCTGAGCTATCTAACTTACCGGTCAATATTCGGTTGACTTTTCCAACCCATTCTTCTCATAAAGGAATTTATAGCCTCATTTCTATCCAAATTCTCTCTGATTTGCTTCTTACTCTCCAAACACATATAAATAAGCATATTAAGGTATTAAATGAAGAAAACGGGACAATAACTCCCGTAACGACAAGTTGGGTTGTTACACTTAAAACATGAGATGAGCCTCGCCGTTTTAAAAAATATAATTGCGGGGCCCTTAAGTAAATTTCCATATAAAAAATTTATATTTGAAAGGACCGTTTAGCGAATTTCACGGTCTTTCCCAAAATTAATAGACGTAGATGCTTTAGGCGCGATTTATAATACACTTTCTCAAGTATGGGTGCACATTTATGTGACCCAAATCTAAATCTCAACAAAGTCTAAATGTATTAAAAGCCACATGCGTACTGGTATGGTATGGCCCGAACTACATTTTCACAATGTTGCAATTCTTATAAAAATGATAAAGCGGAATATTAATAAATGCATGTAAAAATGGAACATACAAAGAAATCAGATAAAAACAAATTCAACAATTGAGTGATCGTGCTAGAACCACGAAATTCAGGAGTGCCTAACACCTTCTCCCGGATTAACAGAATTTCTTATCCGAATTTCTAGTTTGCAGACTCTAATAGAGTCAAACTTTCCTCAATTCGGGATTAAACCAATGACTTGGGATACCATTATTTTCCCAAGTGGCGACTCTAAAATTTAAATAAATAAATCCTGTTTCGACTGTCCTAAAATTGGGAAAACTCCTTTATTTTATTATATCCCTTCCCGGGATGTAGTAAATAGGCATCCGTTTCAAAAAAGGTAGTAAGTAAAAAGGAGGTGTGACACCACCCTCTCCCTAGTTATCAAAATGCAAATCGGATAGTTTAACCCTTCTACAAACCTCCTGATCCTCTCCCAATCTGTCGGGATCATCCAAGTAGCATGTCTAGCCAACTACGTTTACCTCAACTCATACTGGGTCACTGTCATATCACCCTAGATAAACAACTCAAAGTGTCAGCGCAGCTCCTCTCTACGAGTCTGCGGTACGTACTTCTCCAAAAAGGGAGTGGAGAACTGCTGCCAAGTAAGGGGTGCTACTCCCGCAAAGCTTACGCGTCTCACACTCCTCCCACCATGTAAATGTTGGCCCTAAGAATTGGAAGGTGGTAAAAGACACTCCACTCGACTCTAGGATCCCTATAATGCGAAGCATCTGCTGGCGTTTGTCCAAAAATCCATGGGTATCCTCACCCTCAATACTACTAAATGTTGGTGGCTGAAGTCTACCAAACCTCTCTAGCCGACCCTGCTCATCGTCTGGCATCACTGGAACAACATACCCTGGAGCTGGTGTGACTGGCGCAACTAGAGCAACCGGTGTAACTAGCTGAGCTGGGGCTGCTATTGGTGTTTGTAATCCGAGTACAACTTGCTCGGGTATGCGAGTTGCGGGGGTCTGATGACCACCCCTGGTCTGAGAAGTAGCTGCGGTAGTAGAGGCTGAAACTGCCTAAGCCAGACCAGTGCAGACAGATAAGATCTGAGCTAAGGCCTCCTGAAGACCAGGAATCATGATAGGCATCGCCGGTGGCTGAGCGGGTGCTGCTCGAGCATCAACAGCTGGAGGCTAATCCTGAATAGGGGAAACTGGTGAGTCAACTGGTATTGCCCCTGCTACTCTACCTCGACCACGACCACAGATGCGTCTACAGCCTCTGGCAGGAGGCAATGGTGGTCGTCCGCCGCGTCTGGTAGCAAGTGTTCTCACCATCTACGAGAGAATAGAATACAAGAATTTAGTTCTTGGGACAACAAATCCGCATGACAAGATTTCAAGAATATGAAGTGTTTCCTAAAGGTTCTGCAGCCTCTCAAGGATAAATACAGACGTTTCTATACAGATCCGTGAGACTCTACTAACCGGCTCATGACTCATGAGACCTTGTAACCTAGGCTCTGATACCAACTTGTCACGACCCCAAACCCCATCGTGATGGCACCAAACACAATTGCTAGGAAAGCCTGACCATTTGCATTCTCAACCCTAGCATAAAGCTCAAATACAATTATTTTAATATTGTTTAACAATCACAAGCTAACAATTTTAGTTTATTGATAGAAATAGGCCGAATATCAAGATAATGCTGAATACACTCCCAAAGACCTGGGGGTCATGAGTCTAGAACCTCTAACAGTACAGTGCAATAGGACTCCAATAATACATAGTCTAAAATCTGTGAATAGACAATAAAAGGGATAGGGGAGGAGTCGGGTCCTGCGGATGTCAGGCAGCTACCTCGACAACTCCGAACAAACTCTGAAATCAGCACAAGCTCAGCTAACTTCGAAAGTACCGGGATCTACACACATGGTGCAGGGAGTAAAGTGAGTACTTCTAACTCAGTGGTAATAGACATGTATAATTGTCATGACCCGGATTCTCCACCATCTGGATCGTGATGGCGCCTACTCGTGGTAGCTAGGTAAACCAATTTACTAACCATCTTTTCATTAACACAAACGTCCTATTCTCAATTTAATAATAAGAATATTAATAGTAACTTTAACTACGGATGTCTTTTTCATAAAAACTGAATATACGTGTGAGATACTCAACATAAATCCTCTACCCAAGATGTGGAGTCACAAACTCACGAACTACTAAAAATAACTACACATAATGGTTTGAAAGAAATGAATAATAATCGCTTGTCTCGAAACAATGAGACTACGGCAATAATGAAAACTATAAGAAGAGATGCCAGGCCTGCGGAAGCTTGCAAGCTACCTCAGTCTCGCAAGTATGCCAATCCTGCTAGTGAACTACTGCTGCTGCTGCTGCTCAAAACCTGGACCTGTTTAAAAATGCATAGAAGTGTAGTATCAGTATAATCCGACCCCATGTGCTAGTAAGTGTCCGGCCTATCCTGGCGAAGTAGTGACAAGGCTAAGACCAGACACTCGTATAAACTTGTGCAATTCCATATACATATATATACCAACTTAAGCAGTAAAAAGGGAGAGGGACATGCTGGGGGATACACCATAGTAAACTATAGAAATTATCCGCAAAGAAGTATAACTGGATAATAAAACAAAGAATTTTCACATACAAACACAAAACACCAAACTGTAATATGTAAGTGGTCGGCATGTCACATGATCCTAATTTATAACATGTAAGTGGTCGGCGTGCCACACGATCCCAGTTTATAATATGTATGTGGTCGGCATGCCACGCGATCCCAGTTTATAATATGTAAGTGGTCGGCATGCCGCATGATCCTAATTTATAATATGTATATATGTAGATGAACGGCGTGCCACACGATTCCTATTTATTTCAACACAATACATGACCAATCCTGGCAAGGGAAAAACCCAAATGATACTAAGTCCCGGCAATGGATCAATAACAACAACAATAATACACTCCCGGCAAGGGAACAATAATACAACTTTCACAACCGTGCAAGGGCTCAATAATATAACCATCCCGACAAGGGATTAATCATAATTTCGTTCAATACTTTCATCTTTTAATCAACAACAATTATCATTCAAGCCAATGCTCCAAAACGTTTGTATTTTATAGCTCATTCTCAGACTCTTGATATTTATAGCAATTTGTGTATTGGCTTAGAAGAGTTCCAAATTGTCTCACAAACATGTACAAACAAAGACCCACGGTCATGCTAGACTCCGGTATATAGATTCTCGTCACCACGCCTATACACTACACTCGATCATTTAGCAATTTGCAAGTTATTATTATCTAATCCTATTCCTTCAAGCTAGGATAGATCAGACACTTACCTCAAAGCCTTGAAGTCCACTTAACCTTCAACTATCTCTTTACCTCGTAACTCAGCCTCCAACTCGCTGGAATCTAATCACAATTGGTTCAATTACTTTAGTAAACACTATATGAATTGGTTCGAATGAATAAAAATAATTTACCAAAGTCTTACTCAAAAATTCCAAAAATGCCCCCAGGTCCACGTGGTCGAAACTTGGGGTTCCGACCAAAATTTGGTTGCCCATTCCTTCACGAGTACAAATATGTTATTTTTTTAAAATCGGACCTCAAATCGAGGTCCAACTCCCCAATTTATAGAAAACCTAGGATACCCAAAAATATCAATTTCAAGCAGAAAAACCTTTGATTTCACATGGAAAACATGTTTACTGATGTTAGGAATTGAAAGAGTTGAGTGAAAATGGACTTACAAATGATTTCGAGTGACATTGCTCTTGAAAAATCGCCTATGGGGTTTTGGGTTTTGAAAGAATGGTGAAAAGAGGTCTAAAATCGTTTAAGAATAAAATTGCACAGATGCGGATATGGGTGCAAACGTGACATTTCAGCCCTCAGACTTCACAATTGCGAGGTCTTTGTCGTATTTGCGACCAGCGTTCAAATGGTAGTTCGCATTTGCAAACTTAGGCTAATCCTGGGGTTGTTCGCATTTGCGATGGGGGTGTTCGCATATGCAAACTCAGGCTAAATTGGGACTGCTCGCATTTGCGAGCCCTGCGATCGCATTTGCGATCCATGCCCAGGCTGCCCAGCTTTGCATTTGCGATTGATTCTTCACATTAGTGAAGATATCAGCTGGGAAAAAATACCAGCTATGGTTATTTCAAAAATTGCTCTCACGACCTATCTAATATTAACCCGAGCCCTCCGGGCTCTAAACCAAACATGCACACAACCTCAAAAACATAACACGAACTTGCTCGCACAATCAAATCGGCAATATAACATCGTTTTCATATAATCAAGCATCAAATTCATAATTTTTTTTTTCTTTTAAACTTCATAAACTTTCAAACTTGGAACTCATAGTTCAAAACACGTCAAACGACGTTCAATTTCCGTCAAACTTTGCAAGAAGTACTTAAATAATATATAAGACTTGTACTGGGCATCAGAACCAAAATACGAGCCTGATATCATTGTCTTTTAAATTTTCATTTTCATTTTGCTTAACAATTTCAGAAAAACAATTTAACAGAAAAATTTATATCCCGGGATCTAGGACTCGAAATTTGACTCCGGGCGTATGCCCGAGTCCCATATTTTTCTACAGACCTTCTAGGACCGTTCAAACTCGGATTTAGGTCCGTTTACCAAAAATGTTGACCGAAGTCAACTATATCAATATTAACATCAAAATTCTTCAAATCCTTTATAAAATTCACATATTTTAACACAAAAACTTTTCGGCTACGTGCTCGAACTACATACGCAAATCGAGGTAATATAAATATAAGGTTTTCATGGCCTCAAAAGCATGGAATAGATGAGAAAAATAGGTGATGACCCTTTGGGTCATTACATCCTCCACCTCTAAAACAATCGTTCGTCCTCGAATGGACAAGAGAAGGAAGTACCTGAGTCGGGGAACAAATGTGGGTAACGGCTCTACATATCAGACTCGGACCCCCATGTCGATGCTTCAGGAGGCTGACCTCTCCACTGGACACGCACGGAAGGGAAACTCTTCGACCACAACTGTTAAACCTGCCAGTCTAGAATAGCCACCGGCTCCTCCTCGTAAGATAGATCCTTGTCCAACTGGAAAGTACTGAAGTCTAACACATGTGCAGGATCGTCATGATACCTCCGAAGCATAGATACATGAAAAACCGGATGCAGAGCTGATAAGCTAGGTGGTAGTGCAAGTCTATAAGCCAACTCTCCCACTCGATCCAGAATCTCAAATGGACCAATATACCACTACTAGAATAATGTAATTTTCCCACGAATATTTCCCACGAAAATATATTAGTGGTAATTCCCACCAATAATTTGACAAAATCGGTGGGAAAGTGGGGACACAAAAATATTACCAAAATTTTAATAGTTGGCACAAACTCTCGGCGGGAACTGTTTAGCGCCTAAAAACGCGAAATTTGTTTCCCACTTATTTCAGTGGGAAAATTATTAGAAATAAAATTAAAAGTATGTTCCCACGGAAAACAGTGGCAAATTAAATAAAATATATTAAATATTTTTAATATTCCCGCACATTCATTAGGAAAGTAAATATTATTATATATTTTTTTATTTTGAGAAGAAGTATTTCCCACTTCTAATTAGGTCACAACCTCTTTTTGCCTTTCAGAAAATTCTTTGTTCTCTTCTCCCATTCTCTTCTTTGTTCACCCAATCTATTTCGATTTCGGGAATCCTAACTCCGACGTCGAGTAGGTAAGTCAATCTCTCTTTCTCTCTCTTTTTCTTATAAATTTGTATCCCCAATCTATAACAAACAGATTGGGTCTTCGATTCAGAGAGTACTGTAATTTGTCCGTAAGATATTGAATACATCAGAAAACAAATTGGGTCTTCGATCCAGGAGGTAATTTCAGTGTTCTAAACTTTGGATTTTTACATGAACATTAATCTTAGCAATTATATAGAATTCTATCTCCTAGATCTTATCAAGTATCATCCGGAGTCTAGCGAGCAGCTTGCTATGGGTGAGGCTTTTGGGATAAAAGCACCAGAAAAGAAGGTGAAACATTCAGATAAATTAGCTGCTTCCCTATTCATCCGATTGCCTCTCGTCAGTACAACAATTGTGCATTAATAGAAGTAACTTCTTTATAATAGAATTAACGTGTGAGAAATTAGTTGCCTCTCGTCTTACTTTATAATAGAATCACAAAGTAAGAATTAACAGATAAAGTAGTTGCCAAATTTTAATGTGTTAATAGAAGTAGTTTCTTTATAAGGTTTATGTTTAAATTGAATTATACATTGTGAGAAATTGAATTTGTTTTTGTTTTCCTTCTCTTCCCTACACCGAGGGTCGATTGGAAACAACCTCTCTTCCCTTTTGGGTAGGGGTAATGCCTGTCTACATATTACCCTCCCCAGACCCCACTTTGTGGAATATACTGGGCTGTTGTTGTTGTTGTCTATCTCCTAGATTGAAATTTTCTTCACGTGGGATCATATTAATTTGATTATTTGATTTAATTGACAGGTTGCGGCAGAAAAGAGAAGTTAAAAGTTTAGCTGAGGGAATTGGATGACAAATTGGTGAAAGCACTTGCAGGTGTGTCACTCTTTTCCCGTTCTTCAATCGTAGGAATTGCTTGGTATGGCGTTCTTAAATTTGGGTTGCTTGCCAGTAGAGTTTCATAGCCATAATTGTGCTATTTGCTGGAATAATCTCCTCAATTATCAAAATACAACGAGTAAATAAGATTTTCAGTAGTACTATACTTATGTACAAGTACAAATTATTGAAATAGATGTCCTGGTAGGTGCATTCAAGAGCTAGATTCGCCTGAAGATCTTAAAAAAAAATAAGAATATCAATTATTAGTATTACCTTACCACTAAATAATCGATGATTCTAAACACAAAGTTAGTGTTAAAGTTTGAAATAATTAAACAAACCTGCATCACAAGTTTTTGGATTAAGAAATGAAGTGTCAGTAGGGGCATTGACATTTGCTTTTGTCTGCATATTTCTGGTTGTGATTTACTTACATAGATAACAAAATCCAACATTGTTATCCTGATTCCAAGAATGTATTATATGTAGCCTTATCCTGTATTTCAACAAGAAGTTATTTTCACATCTCGAATCTGTGATCTCTTGGTTACATAACATGTAACCAAGTAATCTCAAACTCAAAAGATCATTAGTGACACTTGTCAAATATTGAATAATAGAGGGTTCCCATTTCCTTTTGCTATATGGAAGCAAATATAACTCTTTGTTACCCATATAGACTAAATTAAAGTGTAATTGGAAGAGCTAGAAGAGTTTAGTTAGGCTGTAAACAATAAATTAAAGTGGTAAGATAATACTAATAATTGATAACAAAAATTGTAATTTACTTACATAGATCAGCAAAATCCAACATTTGTATCCTAATTCCAAGAATGTGTCTTTAGTTCAATCTTTAAATTAAAGTGGTATTTTTATGTTCAAATAAGTCTAGCTATCTCTCCTTAAAAATAGGAAACACCCACACAAGATCCTCCCTAAATGTCAACAATTTATTTGACAAATCTGATAAAAATACTTTTGAACAAAAACAACTGCTGGTGTCCTTAAAATTAATCATTACTAAAGCTAAATAACAAATTAGGTTTTACCCATTTAACTGAATCAGATCCTTTTATGTATAACTTTTATTAGTAATGTGAAAAATTCTCAAGAATATAAGCAGTTGGCAGTGATCAATTGCATTTGTTTGCTTCCTTCATGTGCGTCAAACTATTTGCTGCTTTCCAATTTTGTTTAAGTCTTTTTCAACAACTAGCTAGCCTTACCGAATCCTTCATTTCATTGTCAATTTTGTCATATGGTCTTATTTTTATTTTATTAAATGAACTTCTTCTAATCTTGTTATTGTGTAATAGATTGAACAAGAACGTAGATGGATGTACAATAGAAATTATCCTAATCGTGGGGGATTGAAGGAAGAATTTGTAGAAGGTGTTAAAGGATTTGTTGCTTATGGAAAAACACTTCATGAATTCCGTATTGAAGGAAAAATTAGGTGTCCTTGTGCTAGGTGCAATTGTATAAAGTTGTTGATACCTGAGGATGTCAAGGTTCATCTTTATAGAAATGGGTTTAGAGAAAATTACTATGTGTGGACGGTTCATGGAGAGAACTATAGTAATTTAGCTGATGTTGACTTACAGAATTTTACTGGTTGTGAGAGTAGTACATTCTTTGAGAATAATAATGAAAATTCTCAAATGCATGAAATGGTGTCGAATGCTTCTGGAATACACCCAGGAGTTCAATCCCAACAAAATATTGATGAGTCTCCCAATGATGAGGCAAAGCACTTTTATGAATTATTAGAGGCCGCTAGTCGCCCACTCTCTAAAGACTCAACAAAATATTGATGAGTCTCCCAATAGAGTATGTTGGTTGGCCGAAGAAAAGGCTGGTACTTTTTCAATGCAAGTGGTTTGATCCAACACCAAATAAAGGCACAAAGGTACACCAACACTATAAAATAGTTGAAGTTAATCACACGAGGAATTATGCAAGATATGATCCATTTATCATTGCACAAAATATGAAGCAAGTGTATTACGCTCCTTATCCGTCGTCGTGTAAAAATAAGAGTGAATGGTGGGTGGTTATAAAAACTAAGCCGGTTGGTAGAATAGAAGTTGAGGATGCACTAGATATAGTATACCAGAATGATATATCAAGTGTTCAACTAATTTTGGATGATGAATTAGTAGATGAACTGCATATTAAAGGCATGTACGAAGAAGTTGATCCTTCAGTTCAACATGAGGTTGGAACATCTATGGTTAATGAAGAGGAAGATTTCCCTGATGAAAATGAACTAACTGAGGATGAAGAATATGATCATGAAAATGAAACAAACGTGGAGGATGAAATTTCTGATGAAGATGAACTAAGCGATTAGGATTGACATGTTTGTTCTTTTTACTAACTTGTATGTTATGCATTTAAATATGTTGCTAAACATATTAACATATTTTTTCTTATGCTTATATTGTTTAGATGGCTCCTCGAGGTAAATATCATCCAGAGGGTACTGCACCAGAGAACGGTAAAAAAAGAAAGAAAACAAAAGTTTCTGGTAACTTAGGTATCACTGTCTCTCCCCCACACAGACCTTCTGGTTAGCATGTGCCTCCATCTACATGCCTGTTATCATTTCCAACTCCCTTATACTCTATACCTCACCTAGGGTATAAGGCTCCCTCATTCACCCCCTTCTTTAATCCTACATCTTCCCAGCACATACCTGGACTTAGGCCTGGTGTACCCTCATTATCATCTTACCCAGTCATGTCATCATCATTTTCTCCGGTCATTCGTTCATCATCTTCCTCTGGCACTCAATCATCATTTCCCCCCATCATTCATTCATCATCTTCCTCTGGCATGCTATTTAGTCAGCCTGCTAGGTATTCTTCCATGCCTTCGTCTAAATCCACTCCATTTTCGCATGGCATACCCTCATCATCTTACCCTTTTCTGCCATCATCATCTTCTCCGGACATTCATTCATCATCTTTTACTGGCATGCCCTCATCATTTAGTCATCCTGCTAGGTACTCTTCCATGCCTTCGTCTGAATCTACTCCACCTTCGCATGGCATACCCTCATCATCTTCCTCTGGCATGCTTTCACCATTTAGTCAGCCTGCTAGCCACTCTTCCATGCCTTTGTCTGAATCTACTCCATCTTTATCTCCCAGCATTTCTAGGCCACATATTGTAGCCGATAGTAATTCGACATCCCAATACACTGATAGTGATACAGCTACACAACCTCCTGCACAGACTTCTACATGAAGTCAGGATCCTCCAAATATTGGAAAATATGATGATCTTCGGAGGTTGATTATTGTGTCCGATGGAGCAGGGTAAATATTCATCTTTTTAATTCCTAATTAATTTGTAAATATAGTTTCTAACTTATTTAAATTCAATGCAGCTTTTATCCTCCTCAGGCTACGAAAGCCGTGGTTGAATCGATGTGTTCGTTTTATCATGCACCATGGAGGTTCTGGTCAGAAGTTCCAACTAAAATTAGGGACAGAATGTTTTCTGAATTTTGGCTAAAATTAATATTTTACTTTAGTTTTCAACTCTTTTTATTCATTCTAACATGTTTTATTTGCAGATGAAGTGTGCATGGTCACGTGATTTTGAGGCTCAGGTACGAGCCGTGTTCTTTAAGAAATGTTCTGATAGGTTGCCTGATCTGCTTGGGACTGCTCGAGAAAGTAATAAGAGGCCAAGTTGGATTCTTGATGATACATGGGTTAAACTTCTTGAGTATTGGAATTCTCCGGAATTTAAGAAGAAGAGCAAACAAGGAAGGGCAGCCCGTTTGTCCAACAAGGGTGGCTCGGTGCACACGGGCGGCTCAATTAGTATTGCGGCTCATCGAAGAAGATTGGTAATGTGTTTATTATATTTTTCTTGATTTATAACTATTTTAGTTACCATTTTTAACATATTATTTATTTTTCAGGAAATTGCTAAAGGAAGACCAGTTACTCATGATGAGGTATTCGAAGAAACCCACATGAAGAAGTTAAAGGATGGAACAAAAACGACTTGGATCGAGCCGCGTGCTGAGACAACAAATGTAAGATTAATGAACTTTATTTTAAATTAGCTTATTTGTTGGTATCTTATTAATGAGATTTTCGAAATGAAAAGAGCTCCAAAAACTGTAAAAGTCTCGTTAGTTTTAAGTTTGAGGCAGTGGTGAATGCTGAGGCAGTGGTGAATGCTGCTGTCAATCAATCCACTAAAATGGAATAACAATCTTTTTGATGTTTCTGGGAAAAAAGATGTTTACAATAATTTCCTATTGACTGCTTTGTGGGTACAATAGGCACATGCTGCCCATTTTTATAACATAAGGACTAAGATGAGTTAATGATTCCACTAGTTGATTGATGGATTTTCCTTGTAGTTTGTATCTATTGGAGAGCGTATTGATATTACTACTATTTCTAACGTCCTAATCTATAGGCTGGTCTTTTTGACTTCTAGATGTTCTTTGAATTCAGACTGGGGAGTCTTTGTCTCTCTCATAATTGAGTCTCATATTAGGAACATTTATGGGTTTTCAGTAGACAACATATGAACTTGAAGTTGGTTGAAAAGTGAACGTTAGAGAAAGCACTTGCTCGCCTTGTATCCATCTCTTTTGACTGCTCATTTTCTGAATTGTTATGGGACCTTGTATTGTCTGTTTATGGGAAATGTCTTCTGTTAATTTTTATGGCCCATTTTCGCTCAGATTTCTTTTCTGTGTGTAGACGTGTAAGGGTTGATTTCCAAATGGTTTGAAGGTTCACTTTGCTTGTTTTCTTTACTATAGGCTGTCAACAGATGTAGACGTGTAAGACTAGAAAGGAACGAGAAGAAAATAGTAATGTCAATGGTTTATATGGCAAAATGTGTTGTTCAGCTATGCATATTGTGACATTTTTACAAGTAAAGAATAAACAGACTCAAGGTGAAGTTAAGAATATCTTCTCCACCTAAGTTTAGAGGTATCTTTAATCTGTTTCAATTGTTCATTATAATACGATGGATTCAATGCAACAAGGAGTGGTGGAATACAATTTCTCTACACTTACAATTTCTTCTTACCATCATAAGCCTCGGAGTTTTACTTTCAGTTGTTCAATGTTCTCTTTTCTTGAAAAGAGCATATCTTGTGAGACGACTGATATCTTTCCTTCAGATTAATAAGTTGATGCTCTGATTATTGCAGTTATCGTCAGAAGAGTTGAAAAATGAAGTTACTATAAATAAGCATATTAACATGAACAAAACAGAACATGTAAGCAAGGCTTACCTCCGTTATAGACCAGCTAATCACTAGAGAACTGACAAGTATATGAGATCGAAGATCAGGGAAACTCCATAAGTATGGTGATTGGGTTTGGCTTTTAACCTTTTACATAGTTGTTACAATGTCATGGTTATCCTCCAGACTGTTTTCAATAGTGAATTCTGTTTTGGAACATTAGTAGTTTAGGGCGAGAAGTTGTTTAATGCATTTTACTTTGAAGCTTCGCTTGCATGTACATTTTAATGTGACGCAGTTTTACAATCACTTAGAAGAGAAATTTGCTTTGTCTAAATAAGCTATAACTCAGTGTTGTCTTTACTTGTAGAGAACGCTCTCCAATATTCGTAGCCCCAGTTACATTGGTGAAGTAACTTGACCTTATTGTAAACATGTTCCTATGAGCATAACAAGTGTAGATGAGTGATCTGGGAGATTTTCATTAGCTTAATTCATAGTTTTATCCATCTATCAGCGTCCTTCCCCTTACTTCGCGTTTAATTTTCCTTTCAGAACTAACTAAAGTGATTCTTCTAATTCTTGAGGAAATTACCCATTTCCTTGCTGGTTACAGATTAGAAGCTACCTTTTAGTTATTTTAAGGATACCATGTGCCTTGATTCTTTCATTACAACTAAAATCTTGAAGATTGTCGTAGTATTTTGCTTACAAGGTGCTTATAGAGTACCATTTATCCAATTGGTTCTTTCTTTACTTGAAGAAATGGACTTTTTATTCTTTATCTTCAGTGATGGAACATTCATTATACTGAAGAAGAATTTGGGACAAATACTAGTTGAGAGAGAGGCCCTGGACCAAAAGCAGATATTGATAAACATTATATGTCATTCAAAAATAGTAAGTTCCATCGAAAAGATTACCCCCGTCTCTGGTACATGCCTTGATGAGAATTTACATATGTGACTATTATCCCCAGTGAATAACCTGGTCGCTAGTATTAGGACACAACTAGAGATGTGTCAGTTTCTTTAAAATTTTACTTTATAATAATTGTAATTGTTTTACAGGATAATTTCAAACGAATCTTGGAGGAGTTCATTCAAAGCCAGCCGATTGATGATCAAGGTAGGCCAATCCAACCAACCCAAGAGGAGATCATGGATATGTGGATTAAGGCAGCTGGTGGTGTGCATAAGGGGAGAGTTTACGGGCTTGGATCAGAGTTTAGTCTCGGTCATCGCACTTCTGGATTGTCTGGTTCTTATTCTTCGTCATATTGCTCGGTTGATCTGGATGAGATTGAGCAGTTGAATAGGAAGGTAGCAAAAATTATGGAGTTGTATCTTCAAGAAAGGGCTGTAAGGGAAGAAGAGGCAAAGCGAAGGGTTGAAGAAGATAGGCTAAGAGAAGAAGATATGAGGCGAAAGGACGATGCATTAAGACTTGTCACTAGTGATGTTAAAAGTCTCAAGTCTTAGATAAACTCCCTCTTAGAATCTGGTGCATTTCCTGTGCCCCGTTCTCCAGCATCTGATGATAACTAATGAGTAGTTTCTTTTATTAGCTTGTTTTGGATGGTGAATATTGAATGTTGGATTTTTGAGTTTTTGTTCTACTTTTAGAGTAGTTGAATTAATTATGAAATGGATTGATTAGTTGTTTATGAAATGAATTGAATTGCAGGCTAAATTTGGTATTTGAATGCTTAATTGTATTTAGTCTTGTATTGTTGGTTGTACTTTCTGTTTGGCATGTGGTGTAGTTCTAAAAGCAGATTTTATCATGAAAATATTTTTCAGATTTCCCACGGACTTTCCACAATATTTCCCACAGATTTACGTGGGAGCGTTCATATGTTTATTTCCCAGATTATGAATATTTCCCACTGGTTCCGTGGGTAAAATAAAAAGAATATTTAAATTATTTTTAATACTTCCAACGGATTCGGTGGGAAACTTAAAGAAAATTAAATTATTTTATTTTATTATTTTTCCCACGACAGTCATGGGAATTCACACCGGATGAACCCACCAAAACCTCCGTGGGCAACTCCCTGGGAATTACCCACAAATGTCGTGGGAAAATAGTTTCCCACCAGCCATTTTCCCACCGAGCGCCTCCCCTGGGAATATCGTGGGAATATTGAAATTTCCCACCGATTTCCCACCGATTCTTCCGTGGGAAAAATCTGTATTTCTAATAGTGACATATGGCTGAGCTTGCCCTTCTTTCCGAATCTCATCAAGCCCTTCATAGGCGACACCTAGAGCAATAACCGCTCATCAACCATGAAATCCACATCTCGGACCTTATGGTCTGCATAACTCTTCTATCTGGACTGAGCTGAATGCAACCTCTCCTGGATAGTCTTGACCTTAACTAACGCCTCCTGAACTAGGTCCGTACCCAGAAACCAAGCCTCTACCATCTCAAACCATCCGAATAGATACCGACATTGCCTACTATACAACGCCTCATATGGAGCCATCTGAATGCTAGACCGGTAGTTGTTGTTGTAGGTGAACTCTGCTAATGGCAGAAACTAGTCCCAAGAGCCCCAAAATCAGTGACGCAAGCTCAGAGCAAGTCCTCTAGAATTTGAATAGTTCTCTCAGACTGACCGTCCTTCTGAGGATGAAATGCTGTACTCAACTAAAACTGGGTGCCCAACACCTACTGGACCGCTCTCCAGAAGCGCGAGGTAAACTGCCTACCCCGATCTTAGATAATACACATTGGCACTCCATGAAGGAGAACAATCTCCCGAATGTAAATCTCTGCTAACCTCTTAGATGAGTAGGAGACTGATACTGGAATGAAAATGTGTCGACTTTGTCAGCCTATCAACGATGACCCAAATAGCATCGAATTTCCTCGGAGTCAATGGAAGCCCAGTAATAAAGTCCATTGTAATCCGCTCCCATTTACACTCGGGAATTTCAATTCTTTGGAACATACCACCAGACCTCTGGTGCTCATATTTAACCTGCTAAAAATTTAGACACCGAGCGACATACGCAACAATGTCCTTCTTCATCCTACCCACCAATAGTGCTGCCGCAAGTCCTGATACATCTTTGAGGTGCCTGGGTGAAAAGAATACCGAGAACTGTGGGCCTCCGCTAAGATCAACTCTCGAATCCCATCAACATTGGGCACACAAACTTGCCCCTGCAATCTCAATACTCCGTCATCATCCAAGGTTACCTTCGTAGCATCTCCTCGCTGCACAGTGTCCCTCAAGTCACACGAATAGGGACCATCGAACTGTCTCTGACGGATACGCTCCAATATAGAGAAGAACGAGCGACTGTGCAAGCCAACACCCTGCTAGGCTCAGAAATATCTAATCTCACGAAGCAATTGGCTAAGGCCTGAACATCTAGGGAAGCGGTCTCTAGCTGACCGGAATATAAGCGAGGCTACCCATGCTGGCAGACTTCCTACTCAATGCATCAGCCACCACATTAGTCTTACCTGGGTGATATAAGATAGTAACATCATAATCTTTTAGCAACCCTAACCATCTCCTTTGCCGCACATTTAACTCATTTTGCTTAAATAAGTACTGAAGACTCTTGTGATCCGTGTATACCTTACACGCCACACCATATGGATAATGTCTCCAAATTTTTAAGGCATGAACAACTGCTGCCAACTCAAGGTCATGAACCGGATAATTCATTCATGGATTTTCAACTGTCTCAAAGTATATGCAATAACCTTGCCATCCTGCATCAATACCGCTCCAAGCCCAGTACGATATGCATCACAATAGACCGTGTAAGGCCCTAAACCTGTGGGCAAAATCAACACTAGTGCAGTAGTCAGAGATGTCTTTAGCTTATGAAAGCTAATCTCATGCTCATCTGACCACTTGAATTGGGCACCCTTCTGGGTCAACCTGGTCATCAAGGATGCAACAGAAGAGAACCCCTCTACGAACAAACGGTAATAACCTGCTAATCCCAAGAAACTTCGAATCTCTGTCACTGAAGCTAGTCGAGGCCGATTCTTGACTACCTCAATCTTCTTTGGGTCCACCTGAATACTCTCTACTGATACGATATGACCCATAAATGCAACCAAACTCAACCAGAACTCGCATTTTAAAAACTTGGCATATAGTTGATTATCCTTTGAGTCTAAAGAACCAATCTAAGCTGCTGCTCATGCTCTTCCTGGCTGTAGGAGTATCCCAGGATATCATCTATAAAGACTACCACAAACAGATATAGATAAGGCCTGAACACTCTGCTCATCAACTCCATAAATGTTGATGGGGCATTGGTTAACCTGAAAGACATGACAAAGAACTCATAGTGCCTATACCTAGTGCAAAAGGTTGTCTTAGGAATATCAGCCGCTCTGATCTTCAGCTGATGGTAGCGAGACCTCAAGTCTATTTTTGAGAACACCCTCGCTCCCTGGAGGTGGTCAAACAAATCTTCAATCCTTGGCAGTGTATACTTATTCTTTATCGTCACTTTGTTTAATTGTCGGTAATCAATCCACATCGAACCATCCTTCTTCTTCACAAATAACACCGGTGCACCCCAAGAAGAAACACTAGGCCTAATAAAGCCCATCTCTAGTAAGTCTTGTAACTGATCTTTTAACTCCTTTAACTCCAATGGGGCCATGCGATACGGTGGAATAGAAATAGGCTGAGTGACCGATGCCAGATCAATACAAAAATCAATATCCCTGTCAGGTGGCATACCCGGTAGGTCTGAAGGGAAGACCTCGGGAAAATATCGTACAATAGGAACTGAGTCAATAGAAGGAACCTCCGCGCTAGAGTCACGAACATACACCAAATAAGTTAGACACCCCTTTTCGACCATGCGTCGAGCCTTAATATAAGAAATAAAATTGCGGGATGATTGACTTGGGATCCCTCTCCACTCTAGTCGGGGTGATTCTGGAAAGGCCAAGGTCACTGTCTTGGCATGACAATCTAAGATAGCATGAAACGGGGACAACCAATCCATCACCAATATAACATCAAACTCCACCATGTCTAATAGTAATAAGTCAACACGGGTCTCAAGACCCTCAAATATAAACACGCACAAATAATGTACCCGATCGACTACTATAGAGTCACCCACTGGTGTAGACACATAGACTGGAATGTCCAGGGCATAGCTAGGCAAGACTAGCCAAGATGCAAAATAGGAAGACACATATGAATATGTAGACCTAGGGTCAAATAGTACTGAAACATCTCTATCGCAAACCAGAATGGTACCTGTAATCACAACATCTGAAGAGTCTACCTCTGGCTTATTGGCAAAGCATAAAATCGGGGATCGGCACACACCTCTCTGAACTATATCTCTGGGATGATCATCCACCGGCTAACCTCTACCTCTGACGGGACGGCCTCCACCTCTACGGTCTCGACCTCCATCTATACAATCCCTACCCCTGCCCCTGGTTGGCTGGGAAGGCTGTGGGTCAGCTGGGGCCTGAATCATAGGGCGAGGACCCTGCTGCAGAGATTTGCCCGATGCTCGAGGGCAAAACCAGGCAATGAGCATCGGATCACCGCAAGTGAAGCAAACCCTCGACTGCTGAGAATAATGGAGTGGTGGTGCGTGGATAGGATGTTGGTCTGACTGATACTGCTGGGGGCCATGATCACCTGAACCACCATGTGAAGCCTAGAGAGCTGACTGAAAAGGCCTAGAAGACTGGACCCTGTCATAAGAATCCCTGCCTCTAGATGCGGCACTATTAAATCTGACAGAATGACGAGACCTCTTGTCTGAAGCATGACTACCTCCCCGAGCAAGAGCCATCTCAACTCTGCGGGCCGCATTAGCTGCCTCCTGAAAATATATGTCACTCCCAACTCTTATAGCCATCTGAAGTCGGATCGGCTGAATTAACCCATCAATAAGCGTACGGGCCCTCTCCCAATCTGAGGGGAGTATCATAACCGCATGATGTGCCAAATTCACAAACCTCATCTCGTACTGGGTAACAGTCACAGAACCATGCTGAAGGCGCTCAAATTGCCTTCGAAGTGCCTCCCACTGAGAAACAGGGAGAAACTTCTCCAAAAATAACTCCGCGAACTGATCCCATGTTAAAGCTGGGGACCCTGTTGGTCGAGTCAAACAGAAATCTCTTCACTAAGTCTTGGCGGATCCTGCAAGCCTGAAAGTGCAAAAATCAACCCCGTTGGATTCCACTATTCCCAATGTCCTGAGAATCTCATGGCAACTGAATAAGAAGTCATGGGGATCCTCTGATGGAGCACCGCTGAAAGTGGTGGTAAAAAGCTTGGAGAATCGATCAAGTCTCCATAGAGCATTAGAAGTCATGGTCGCTCCATCTCCGGCCTGAGCTGTAGTGCCTGTTTGAGTGGCCACTGCGGGCTGAACTACTGGTGCCTGAGCCTGGGGAGCTATTGACTCTGGAGTATGTGCAACAAGAGTCTGAACCCCTCCTCTAGCCTGATAAATGGCCGGTGCAACTGGTAGCAAGCCTGCTCTAGCAAAACTGTCCATAAAACCGCTATCCGGACCAGAGCCTTCTGAAGATCCAGGGTAAATAAGACCTCTCCTGGGACCTGAGCTAGGCCCACTCGAGCTATTAGGGTTGGAACCTCCTCACCATTTTCAACATGAGGCTCCACCTCTGGAAACACTGCCTGGGGCTGAGCTCTGCCCCTACTACGACCTTCGGAATGACCTCGGCCCCTGCCCTACATGGGAGCTGCCTGAGGCTCGGACTGTAGATGAGCAGATAAAGAAGCGCGTGTTCTCGCCATCTGCGAAAGAATAGAGTAGAAATTCAATCATTATTTGAGGAACAAATCGCACGACAAGAAGGAAAATATGAGACTTTTCCTAACTCAATAGACTCAGGAGGACAAGTACAGACGTCTCCATACCTACCTCTCAGACTCTACTAAGCGTGTTCATGGGTTTTGAGACCTATGTAGCCTTGTGCTCTTATACCAACTTGTCACGACCCAAATTCCCCACCATCGGGATCGTGATGGCGCCTACTCATGGTAGCTAGGCAAGCCAATTTACTAACCATCTTTGCATTTATACAAACATCCTGTTCTTAATTTAATAACAAGAATATTAATAATAACTTTAACTGCGGAAGTCTTTTTCATAAAAACTGAATATAAGTGTGAGATACTCAACATAAATCCTCTACCCAAGATATGGAGTCACAAACTCACGAACTACTAAGAATAACTACACATAATGGTCTGAAGAAATGAATAATAGTTGTCGGTCTCGAAACAATGAGACTACAGTAATAATGAAAACTATAAGAAGAGACGCTGGTCCTGCGGATGCCTGCAAGCTACTTCAGTCTCGCAAGTATGCCAATCCTGCTAGTGAACTACTGCTGTTGTTGCTCCTCAAAACCTGGACCTGTGCAAAATCGCACAGATATGTAGTATCAGCACAATCCAACCCTATGTGCAGGTAAGTGCCCGGCCTATCCCGGCGAATTAGTGACAAGGTTAGGACCAGACACTCACGTAAACTTGTGCAATTCCATATACATATATATACCAACTTAAGAAGTAAAAAGGGGGAGGGACATGCTGGGGGATACACCACAGTCAAGTATAGAAATTACACGCAAAGAAGTATAACTGGATAATAAAACCAAGAATTTTCACATACAAACACAAAACACCAAGCTGTAATATGTAAGTGATCGGCGTGCCACACGATCCCAATTTATATCATGTAAGTGGTCGGCGTGCCACACGATCCCAGTTTATAATATGCAAGTGGTCGGCGTGCCACACGATCCCAATTTACAATATGTATATATGTAGGTGGACGACGTGCCACATGATCCCCATTTATTTCAACCTAATACACAACCAATCCCGGTAAGGGAATAACCCAAATGATACTAAGTCCCGACAAGGGATCAATAACAACAACAACAATATGGTCCCAGCAAGGGAACGATAATACAAATTTCACAACCCGATAAGGGCTCAATAATATAACCGTCCCGACAAGGGATTAATCGTAATTCCATTCAATACTTTCATCATTTAATCAACAACAATTACCATTCGAGCAATTGCTCCAAAACATTAGTATTTCGTAGCTCATTCTCAAACTCTTCACATTTATAGAAATTTGTATATTGGCTTAGAAGAGTTCCAAATTATCTCACAAGCATGTACAAACAAAGACCCACGGTCATGCTAGACTCCGGTGTATAGATTCCCATCACCACGGCTATATACCACACTCGATCATTTAGCAATTAGCAAGTTATTATACTCTAATCATATTCCCTCAAGCTAGGATATATCAGACCCTTACCTCAAAGCCTTGAAGTCCACTTAACCTTTAACTATCGCTTTACCTCGTAACGCAACCTCCAACTCGCTCGAATCTAATCATAATTGGTTCAATTACTTTAATAAACACTATATGAATTGGTTCGAATGCCTAAATATGGTTTTTCCAAAGTTTTACTCAAGAATTCTAAAAATGTCCAGGTGCCCATGTGGTCGAAACTCGGGGTTCAGACCAAAATCTAGTTACCCATTCCCTCACGAGTTCAAATATATGATTTGTTTTGAAATCAGACCTCTAATCGAGGTCCAATACCCCAATTTATGAAAAACCTAGGTTCTACCCAATAACATCAATTTCAACCATAAAAACCTCTAATTTCACATGGAAAGGATGTTTAATGATGTTAGGAATTGAATGAGTTGAGTGAAAATTGAGTTACATGTGATTTGGAGTGATATTGCTCTTGAAAAATCGCCTATGGGGTTTTGGATTTTGAAAGAATGGTGAAAAAAGGGTTGAAAATCGTTTAAGTATAAAATTGCACAGGTGCGGATATGGGAATTACGAACTTTTGTTCGCAATTGCGAACAAGACAGTGTAGCCCTCAGGCTTCGCAATTGCAAGGTCTTTGTCGCATTTGCGACCAACTTTCAAATAGTCTAAACTTCACATTTGCGAAGGGGTTGTTCGCATTTGCGAACTTAGGCTAATCGTAGGGTTGTTCGCATTTGCGATAGGGGTGTTTACATATGCGAACTCAGGCTAAATTGGGACTGCTCGCATTTGCGAAACTTGTGATCGCATTTGCGATCCCCGCCCAGGCTTCCGAGCTTCGCACTTGCGATTGATTCTTCGCATTGGCAAAGATATCAGCTGGGAAAAAATACCAGCTGTAGTTATTTCAAAAATTGCTCTCATGACCCATCCAATTTTCACCCGAGCCCTTGGGGCTCCAAACCAAACATGCACACAACTTCAAAAACATACCACGAACTTGCTCGTGCAATCAAATCGCCAATATAGCATTGTTTTCATAGAATCAAGCCTCAAATTCATAATTTTTCTTCTTTTAAACTTCATAAACTTTCAAACTTGCAACTCATAGTTCAAAACACGTCAAACGACGTTCAATTTCCGTCAAAATTTGCAGGAAGTGCTTAAAAATATATAAGACTTTTACCGGACATCGGAACCAAATACGAGCCCGATACCATGGTCAATTTTTATTTTCATTTTCCTTAACAATTTTAGAAAAACAATTTAACAGAAAAGTTCATATCTCGGGCTCTAGGCCTCGGAATTCGACTCCGGGCACATGCCCTAGTCCCATATTTTTCTACGGACATTCCGGGACCGTCCGAACTGGGGTTCGGGTTCATTTACCAAAAATATTGACCGAAGTCAACTATATTAATATTAATATTAAAATTCTTCAATTGTTTTGTAGAATTCACATATTCTAACACAAAAGATTTTCGGCTACACGCCCGGACTACACACGCAAATTGAGGCAATATAAAATAAGGTTTCATGGTCTCAGAAGTACGTAACAGATGAGGAAAATAGGTGATGACCTTTTGGGTCGTCACAATAATGCCTGACAGTAAGAAATCCCAAAAATACAACAATGTGAAGATAAAAAAAGTACTCCTACAAATTTAACAGTGTAATAAGAACAAGTAGAGACAAATAAAATAGATAGATTATCAATGCATGGATGCAATGCAAATGCATTTGACCGTTGCGGCGCGCAGCCCGATCCATTTGGGTACCCACGCTCACTGTAGGGGTTCAGACTCCGGAGGGGCTCCTAGAACCCAAGCGCAATATCATCGTAACATACATTGCGGCGTGCAGCTCGATCCACTATCGGTCCATCTTTATGAATGAAAGCCACACGGGCACGGTCAAACTTACCATTTTTAGTTCCAATTATCAGAAATTTTAAATTAGGTGTTTAAAACCTTAGAATTTTACTAGCCATTTCGAGAAAATGTTTAACTTAGGACTGATATCGTGAAAACATGTTATACATTATAGAAATAGTGATAATAATCTCTACGGGATCTAACTACCGGCATACAACCCAAATATATCTATAACCATCCAAGTAGGAGGTTTATCAACTAATTTCTAGCCAACAACACAGTACAATATCACTCGGGCAGACTAAGCCATAGTACCCAATCATAATCGACCTCGCACTCACCATAGAGTACGTGCCTCGCCTCAATATAGCATCACAATGTGATATATCGGCGTTCCAAACCGACAGGTCAATCTACATCTATTACTCACCTCAAATCGGTCGCGAGACTAATTCGCTAAGCCTTTCCCTCTTGAATCGACCTCCTCAGGTGCTGAATCTGGTCAAATCCACAAGGAATACATTATAATATGCTAATGGAACATAACCCAATCGAAAGAACTCAAAAAATATACAAAAATAAATAGTTGGCAAAACCAGAGCCCCGGGCCCACTTCTCAAAAAATTACGAAAATTCACATTACCGAAATTCTCGTCTCGTCACGAGTCCATACATATAAAATTTATCAAAATCGGAGTTCAAATGCCACTTCAAATTCCAATTTTACATTTTCAAAAACCAAGCCCTAGCGTTTTCAGTTTTAACCCAAATTTCAGAGAATTCAAGGATGAATTTTCAATTAAATGGTGTTTATAGGCCATAGGACTTACCTCTAATTGATTTCCAGTCAAAACGCTCAAACTTCCTCATCAAAAGCTCCCAAGGTTGCTTAACAATGGTCAAAAATATACTTGGCTCGCGGATGAAATGTTTATAAACCCTTCTGTCCAGCCCTAAAATCCTTCATCGCGTTCGCTACCACTACCTCGCAAACGCAAAGACCAAAACTTAAAAATTCCAAAAATACTCTACGCAGCGTCTCATACCATGCGAATACGATGCACATCAAACCTTCCTCTACGCGAACGCGACTCATCCATCATGAACGCGATGCTTTAAATGAACTGGACTCCCAGTCCCTCTTATGTGAACGCGTGCAATCCTCCTGCGAACGCGATGGCCCACCTCCCAGGGCTCCGTGAACGAGTTACCGTTCACGCAAACGCGATCAACCAAATTTCTTAACTACGCGAACGCATCATTCCCTATGCGAACGTGAATGATAATTTCCAAGCCCTCCAAATTACTGTGCGCATTTGCGTCACACCCCATATGAACGCACTGAAGAAATGTTCTGCAACACATAACAGCAAAAATCTGATATCTTCAAAAACCAAAAAGAGTCCGTTTGATCACCTGAAATCACCCCGAGCCCCCCTGGACCTCAACCAAAAACACCAACCTACTTCAAATTATCATACGAACTTGTTCAAATCATCAGCGCACGCTTAACAACACAATAATCATCAAATAGTAACAGATTCAAGCCTAAGTTAAACTAAAACTTCCGAAACTCACACTCGATCAAATACCCGACTAAACGACGTCCGAATGACCTGAACATTTGTAGATATATCCAAACTCACCTAATGGAGCTACTGCAATTCTCTGAATTCCATTTCGACCCTCGGATAAAAATATCACCTATCAACTGGAATTCGCCAATATTCTAACTTCACCAATTCAAGCATATTTCTGCACCGGACCTCCAAATTCGATTCTGATTACATTCTGAAGTCACAAATCATCCCCCGAAGCTAACCAAACTACTAGAATTTACATCCGAGCCCTCTAACCACATAGTCAACTTCTGATTGACGTTTTTAAAATAAGCTTCTTTCTAAGAGGCTAAGTGCCTCATTTTTAACTAAAACCAACTTAATTTCACCCAATCAACTCTAATATCGATATTTAAATATGAAGCAACACAACAAGGGGGAAATGGGCGATAACTCACGTGATGACGGACCGGGTCGTCACATCTTTAAACTTGATTGATGTAGAAAACCCAAATTTCTTTTGGGTGCATTCGAGTTTCAGAAGCTGTGTGCTAAGTATTTGTTTGATTTATTTGTTTATCATCTTGTAAGGTTGAATATTGTTGAAGAAATCTATGTCTTTGGGTTTGAAACTATTCATTTGAATGCTTGACTCGATTTGAAAGTTCTTTGTTTCAGAACCTTTTTTCTTCATGTGAATCCTCTGATTCTGGGTTTTACTATCTTTAAAATTGGATTATGATTGAAACCCTAACTTTTCAAAAAGGTTTTATCATCTGCTACTGTGAGACTCTTTGCATGCTTCTGATGCTCAATTTCTCTTCATTATTGATTCAATGTGACTTGACCTACTTGATTATTATGCTTCGACTGTTTGTTATCTGTGAGCACGTAATTTTTGTCTCGCATGAATTACTCCTATAGAATTCTTAGATTTAGAAATTTTCTTTGAATTAGTTGATTTTTTCGGATTTAATTGCATAATTTTCATGTTTATTTGCATTTTGGTATGCATTTTCAATTTATATAATTCATAAAAAATACAAAAATATGTTGCATGCGCATTTAAGATTTAATTTTACATATTTTGGATACATATTCATTAGGGTTTTACAAAAATACAAAAATCACAAAAATTGATTTATTTTAGCGTTGTATTTCGTTAGTTTTTCTTTAATTTATTTTAATTATTTGTTTTAATCATCATTTAGGTTTAATTAGTTTAATTAGGTCCTAGGAATTAATTTAGATTTTTATTTTTATTTTTGAAAAGAAAAAGAAAAGAAATAAATAAAAAAAGGGAATTCAAGGAAAAGAAATTAAAAAAGAAGAGAGAAAATTGGGTCTTCCTTAATTATAAGAGACCACGTTGGGTTAGTCTCTGATTTTAATACCCCAGCCCAAGTTTAAAAGTCCTTGAACGTCCAAACCCACCAAATACCCAAGCCCAAACCCACTTCAATACCCGGTCGAGTCACCCCCTCACCCAAACGGCGTCGTTTCATTGAGGACACACCTTAGCCATCTAGGTCTCTTGATCGAACGATTGGGAAGCTAGGGTGTTTAGGTATATAACTGTCTTAACTCACCCTCTACACTTCGTTCTCCATCAAAACTCTAAAGACCCAGTCTCCCCCACCGTCTGCCGCCGCGGGAAATTGCCTACGGCGACGGCGAGTCCCAAAACCACCCCAAAAATTCACCATATCCTCATCTCAAATCCCTCATACCCATGCCACAATTTTCTCCCCTCAAATCCCACTGGATACCCCCAACATCCCAAACCCTAGTCACCGCCTTTGACCCTCCGTCGTGGCCGGCAGCACCACCACCCAAATAGCCCTAAATTTACACCATAAAGCTCCCTCACCTTCCTCATATCAAATCCATAAAGGCTTTCCCTCAAATCATCCCCAAGTTCCTCAAATCTTAGCTTTGAAAGAAAACCCTAAAATCTATAAAGTCCAAGTGAGGGGGTTTATTGACAATTGTTGACTATAATATGCCTTATTCGTGTGTTTTCACAAGAAAAAAACTTATTAAGGGCTATTTTGGTCAATGATTCAAAGAAGTTTTCCATGGTTCGTTGAATTAGTCTTTAGCCAGTTTTCTAGGTATTTCTTCTTGTTCGTCTCATTCTTGTTGATGAATTTTTTCTTTTGAGTTTTTATTTCTTCTCCTCTTCCTGTTTGTTCTTGATTTGTTTTTAATTTGTAGTCACCTTAGGCTTCTTTATGATTGAATATTTCATTATTAGTCTGTCACGACCCCAAATCTGGTCGTGATGGCGCCCAGCGCATTGCTAAGCCAGCCTAACCAATCAATATCAACAACGGAGCTAGAAGCTCTCTTTAACCCATTTACGCATTTCAAAATATGAAACAATAGTAATACATATACCAACAACGGGGAAACCAAGTCCCAAAATATACTAACTCCCATAGACCGAAGGGTCAAGAGTCATGAGCCTCTAAAGAACATAAGTGTATAAAGGTTTACAAGATACCAAGTGCGGAAAGAAAAGTCAATACAAAATCAAAAGACAGTAAGAAGGAATATCGGGTCCTGCGGACTCTGCAGCTACCTCGAATATCCACAAACGTCGCCTCGCACAGCTACTGGATCACTGCTGAGAGGTACCTGGATCTGCACACAAGGTGCAGGGAGTAAAATAAGTACTGCCAGACTCGGTGGTAATAAACAAGGGTAAGACAGCGCAGATAAGAAATCCGCAATAAAGCACTATGTAAAGCTATAATCAGCTACCCTGTCATAGAATCAATCTTCACTGTACCTGTACCAACAATTACCAATAAATAGCATAACAGCTAGGAGATGTAGCTAAATGCAATGCAATGCATGATATGACCGCTACGGCGCGTAGCCCGACTCCAATTTTGGGTACCCGTGCTCACTGTGGGGGTTCGGACTCCGGAGGGGCTCCTACAGCCCAAGCACATCTCATAGAGATATTCCTGCGGCGTGCAGTCCGATCCAACATATATCTCGCTGCGGCGTGCAGCCCGATCCACTACTAGTCAGCTAATATGCAGATACAGCCTCGCAGGCTCAAAAGTAGTTTTTGAAAACTCTTTTATCATTTTTCAGTTGGAAAACAGTAATATCAAGTTCCGGAGATTGGAATTAGCATAATAACAAAAATAGCTGCGGACTAGTAGTAAACTAGCATGTCTATATGATAAGACCATGATAACGATCCTCGCGGGATCCAATAACTGGCTCACGGCCCACATGTATACTCAACCGCCCAAGAAGGGGGTTCCTCGGCTCAAGAGTGGCCATTCTCACAACAACATATATATATGCAACCATCCGAGAAGGAGGTTCGACGGCTCTAGAATAGCCAATAATACAGTATCAACAGGTCGGACTAATATATATAGTCTCCAATTCATGATCGACCCCGCACTCTCAAGAGTGTACGTGTCTCGCCGCTATACAGCGTCACAAAGTGGTATACCGGGGTTTCGAACCCGCTGGTCATCACCCACATCTATTACTCACCTCAATACGGCGCGACGACTACTCCACAATGCCCCTGCCACGAGAATCAAGCTCCGCACGCGTAGAATCTGATCAAATACAGTAAAAATACAACAATTTAGGCCAATGGGACGACACCCAATCAATACAACTCAATTTACATCAAAATTCCCAAAGTTGTCAAAACCCGAGCCCCGGGCCCACATTCCGAAAATTTACGAAATTCACATTTCTGGAACCCTCGACTCAATACGAGTCTAAGCATATCAATTTTACCAAATTCGGACTCCGTTTGCCCATTCAAAACCTTGATTTTCTAAAGTCCAAGACTAGGGCTAAATCCTCCATAAATTACCCCAAATTCCTCCATTTTCATGATATAATTGCGTAATATTATCAACACTAATCATAATATGAGTTCATAGTTGATTACCTGATGATTTCCCTTGATTTTCTCCTCAAAATCGCCCAAAATCGCCCTTAAGCCGAGACCCCCAAATGTTAAAATGTTTCTGAAATTTTTCTAACTTCTGATACACTTACTTACAGCGATTTTCGCTTCTGCGGAACATTTTCCGCTTCTACGCTTCCGTATCCGCGACCAAAGGGTCGCTTCAGCGTTTCCAGGCCTAGCCGGCCAATTCCGCTTCTGCGATATACGGACCGCCTCTGCGCGTCCGCTTCTGCGAAGATATTCTCGCTCCTGCGGGTTTTCCCGCTTCTGCGACTAGGCGTCCGCCTCTGCGGACTCGCCTAAGCGGCTATCATTCCGCTTCTGCGATCCTTCGCCCCATAGCCCTTGGCCGCTTCTGCGGCTCACCGTCCGCTTCAGCGGTGCCGCACCTGCGGGCTCGGCTCCGCTTCCGCGATCACAAGCGCTTCTGCGCTCCAATATCCGCTTCTGCGGACTCGCTCCTGCGACCACAATTCCGTAGGAGCGAAAATGACAGAACCAGAATTCTTCAACCTGCAATTTCCATGATTTTCTTCCGTTTAACCATCCGAAAACACCCCGAGGCCCCGGGACCTCATCCAAACACACCAACACATCTTAATACCTTATTCGAACTTGTTCCAATCCTCAAAACACGTCTAACAACATCAAAACCCATAATTCGCATCGAATTCAAGCTTAAATTCCTTAAAACATTCCAAATTACACATTCAATCAAAAACCCGACCAAACGACGTCCGAATGACCTGAAATTTTGCAGGCACATCCAAAATCACCTAACGGAGCTACTGCAACTGTCGGAATTCCATTCCGACTCCCGGATCAAAATCTCACCTACCGTTCGGATTTCGTCAAAATTCAACCTTAGCCAATTCAAGCCTAAAACTACACCGGACCTCCAAATTCATTTCCGATTGCTCTCCTAAGTCATAAATCACCTCCCGAAACTAACCGAATCATCCGAATCCGATTCCGAGCCCTCTAATCAAATAGTGAACTCCAGGTTGACTTTCCATGTTCAAGTTTCCTTCAAAAATGCTATATGCCTCATTTTCAATCCAATTCACTCCTAACTCACCCGATGGACTCTAACACTGATATAAAATCATAAAACATGAAATTACAACATAACGGGGTGGTAATTTCCCGTAACGATGGGCCGGGTCATTACATTCTCCCCAACTTAAACAATCGCTCGTCCTCGAGCGTACTCAGAGTTGTACTAGAAGCAACCCAATAGCTGAATGACCTTACCAAGCATATATTCGGGCGATCATACGTCACCTTATCTCACATAAGTCCGAAAACACCATATAGTCAAAATTTCACGGACCATCTGAACCATAAATCACATTGTACTTTCTGAAATCATATGCCAATTGCAAATCCCATGCCTATACTCAGGATACACTCGAATCCACTGCAATAACCCATATTCACTACTCCGGGTGAGATCATATGATGTATCGACAACCCAATCACTCGAGACGATAGTCTCTAATCACAACAACTGGCCACAATAACCAAATACTAGCTGAAAACCTCTTTTATTAGATAGAGTCTTATTCCAACACCTCCGTATCCTGCCCACGGCAGCTGAAGCACGCGATATACCGAACCCATCTCTCAGGTTAACCATTCGTGAATCTATTTCCTTTTTAAAACTGGTACCACAAAATGTTTCGGAGCCAAACCTTGATTTTTACCTTTCTAACAAGCTAAGATCCAATATGCTCGTATTCATTAATGACTCCAACGGTCATTTCAATCATAACACACCACACTGGTGACATGACATCTCAACTACCGGCCTAAGCCGTGACGAGCACAACATAGGCTCCAACAGAAACGTCTGCACACACTCGAATCATGACAGCTCAAATCATGATAACTGTCTCCAGCAAAAGAGCTGCAATTCAATTCCTCTGTGCCATCATAACATAGAACTGAGATCGCGTCTCGCATTATAGAAATAGAGTACCTGAATCCTTCTCGAGAGGTCATAACATCACGTGGCCTTGCCAAGACTCGTGATTTTATCCCAACATTATAACTCATGAAGCACCTCAAGCCACTAAGCGGAAACGGTTAGCCACGCACAGATCTAGGTCTTGAACCCAAGCAATCAACCTCACCCACGGTGAAACAATTAATGTATGCTATCAAATCCTGAAAGGACACAACCGATGTGCCATTCGCCAAGCGATACTCAATACGGATTTTTCCTCAGAAGCGAGGAAGTATTGTATACCAGGTAGCATATAACTAACTATATTTTCACAATCTTCTGTTGCGGCGTGCAACCCGCCCCAACGACATACCCGTGGCGGCGTGCCACCCGATCCGAATACCATGCCTTCGCAAAAGAAATGCACATCGAGTCGAGTGGCTCATTACAGTAAACATATATAGCCTCAAGCTCGGACACAAGAAACAGATCCGACAAAGTTCCTCACTATCGGAACTAAATCAATGGTAGAAACCTCTGCACTGATATCCGCTACGAAGGCCCAACTGACAAAGCAATACCCACCAGCCGTCCGCTGGTCCTGAGGTACAACTACCCCGCTGGAACATACTTTGATGCACTCTGCCAGGCAATTTGTGCCATTCCATCATGGTCCATATCACATTAGCCTAGACAACCTAACCCATGACAACAAGTCAGCAATCAAGTATCACAATCCAAATTCATCACATCAAGTAACGAGATAGCCACTAGGGCTTCCAATTTCCAATAATCACTAAACAGTGCTGATACACACGATATACAACCACCGCATAGGTGGACTAACGAGAACTTCAAGTCTCCAACACATATATAACACATGAATCACAATGCCTGATCCCGTACTTCACTGTACAAATACATAACGCACATCAAGCGTCCATTCATACCACGAAAGCCATTCAGAAATTTCACTATGCCATCAACGACTCAATTATTATAGTCGATCCAACAAGAGAATACCACCATACCACTAGATATTATCAGTTTACATTACCTTGTCTTTTTGGACCATATTCCCTGCCAATTCACTAGAATAGCTGCACCATTTTCCATAATCACCGGAAAGATCGATTCTTAAATCACCTGCAGCTGTCCGCGCTGCTCAATAATTTTAATGACTCCCCATATATTATGAACTGATCTCAAAACCTAGAACATACCATTATCAACCTTCCATAATACATCATAAACTCTTTCTCCCAATTACATTGCATAAGTTAAACTGCCAGGACTGAATCCTTATACCCATATCAAGTTACACAATTGTCAGCACTCAAGAACTTTGTTGCACAATATCTGCAAGACTCATTACTTCAACCACATACTAGGAATTAGTCGTATTCCTATTTATACCATTCCGGTTTATTAACAAGTTGTTCCGTTTACCCAGTTTCCTTTCTGATTCATCTTTAATTTAATATTAGCCCTTACTGTAGCACAATAATACATCAACTCATGTTACCACACAAGACTCGTACACAAGACCGCACGGTCTAAGACCCTTAGGCCACTGAATACTCTCTCAATGTTTCCCAAAAGTACCACATTCTACCACACTTTATTTTGATGAACTTCCCGCGATTTTTGAATTTGTTATCATTACTTCCCAATACGGATACCTAGAATTCCATCATTCACATGATATAACAAAAGCCCTCTGATCTTCTCTAACGAAACCGCCATCTTTAGCCACATACACAAATCTTAAGGCACTTGACTGTTACAAGCAAAATCTTGAACACTGCAAAACCATTCTCGGGCATCATTCACACTTATTCAGCTGTAATTAAACTGTCCTATTGAGTAGAACCACTCGTGTTTTGTTAGAACTCTGACATCGCAGAACATGATTACTTACAGATACAATCAGCTATCTTTCTTTTCTATACGGTGAATATTCTTTACTAACAGCAGTTCAAAACACCCTAGTACTTCATCAGATCTACGAAGCACCATAACCTTTACCAGAATTTCCCAACATACTTAGAGACAGAATCAACATAGCACACAATAGTGAAATCAGTTAATCAATAGCAACCTCCCCAACTTAGCTCGAAGCCATTCATCAAAGTACTTTTAACCACCCATATCATTATTACTCAAGTGATGCCGAAATGTTATAATGAGATTAAACTCAAGTCATTTACAAGCCTTGACAGAGACTCGAATCATCAGAAATATTAACTCTTTTGCAATTCTTGCATTCATTCACACACAACAGTTATGCCCCTCTTTAGATGACAAAATCTTTTCTAAGTCCCGAATTTTCCAAAAATTTCGGCAGAGTTTCCTTTGTAAATTGGCCTATCCACCTGCCAGAGAATCACCAAACCATTCTAACAATACATCCACAACTCAACAAGATATCACAATGTATTTCGACAACATTAAATCTCAATACTACACAAATCATATTATTATAATTGTTACATGAACATGCATTGTACCTGCTCGAATCATAACACCTATCAAATACCTTTCAATTACACACGAGAATTAACCCACCTACTTCTTCTCAATTTAGCATTTCAGCACAATACCTTCCACCAGGATACACATAGCATAATCACTTTAGTCTTCCTGAGTTTGAACTCGTTCCACTACACATAAGGCACTTTACCTTCCAATTAAGAGATATGGTAAATATTCACCACGCCCATAGGTCGGAGCTACACAACATATTAGGTAAGAGTCGAACAATTAACAGCTCATCCATTAGTAAGCCTCCTTAATACACTACAGATCGGCACAAGGCCCCAAACATGGCTACTAGCTCAAGTACATAAATATAAGCCCGGTCTCAGTCATTTTACACAGTAATAATCAATCGGGAAGGATCAAGTCCAAATCCTCAGTCACAATACCACCACGCTCGTCACATGACGCGTATTCCCTCTCAGCACAGCACTGTATAGTGCAAAAATACGGAATTTCAAACCCTTAGTACATTATCTATTGCCACCACTCACAAAATCAGCACCTCGATGCTCAAGTCATAAACAAGGTCCAGCCTCAAGTCATCCTGACTGGCCCAACATGAACTCACCGAGATTATATCTCGCCCCTCGTTCGAGGAAATCATAAGCCATAAGGCAATTACATTACTGAGCGCTCGATGCGTACACAGACATGTGGAAGGAATTTCAAAAATTATATCTCAAAGCTGAATCAAGTACGCACGATAAGAATTCCAAGAAATGTGAAGTGTTTCCTAAAGGTTCGCGGCCTCCCGAGGATAAGTACAGGCGTCCCCGTACCGATCCACAAGACTCTACTAACCCGCTCGAGACTCGTGAGGCCTAGTAAACCTAGGCTTTGATACCAACTTGTCACGACCCCAAACCCGGTCGTGATGGCGCCCAACGCATTGCTAAGCCAGCCTAACCAATCAATATCAACAACGGAGCTAGAAGCTCTCTTTAACCCATTTACGCATTTCAAAATATGAAACAATAGTAATACGTATACCAACACGGGGAAACCAAGTCCCAAAATATACTAACTCCCATAGACCAAGGGTCAAGAGTCATGAGCCTCTAAAGAACATAAGTGTATAAAGGTTTACAAGATACCAAGTGCGGAAAGAAAAGTCAATACAAAATCAAAAGACGGTAAGAAGGAATATCGGGTCCTGCGGACTCTGCGGCTACCTCGAATATCCACGAACGTCGCCTCGCACGGCCTCTTTGGATCACTGCTTGGGAGGTACCGGATCTGCACACGAGGTGCGGGGAGTAAAATAAGTACTGCCGGACTCGGTGGTAATAAACAAGGGTAAGGCAGCGCGAGATAAGAAATCCGCGATAAAGCATTATGTAAAGCTATAATCAGCTACACTGTCATAGAATCAATATTCTCTTACCTGTACCAACAATTACCAATAAATAGCATAACGGCTAGCGGATGTAGCTAAATGCAATGCAATGCATGATATGACCGCTACGGCGTGTAGCCCGACTCAAATTTGGGTACCCGTGCTCATTGTGGGGGTTCGGACTCCGGAGGGGCTCCTGCAGCCCAAGCACGTCTCGTAGAGATATCCTGCGGCGTGCGGTCCGATCCGACATATATCTCGCTGCGGCGTGCGGCCGATCCACTACTAGTCGGCTAATATGCGGATACGGCCTCGCGAGGCTCAAAAGTAGTTTTTGAAAACTCTTTTATCATTTTTGAGTTGGAAAACAGAGTAATATCAAGTTCCGGAGATTGGAATTAGCATAATAACAAAAATAGCTGCGGACTAGTATTAAACTAGCATATCTATGTGATAAGACAATGATAACGATCCTCGCGGGATCCAATAAGTGGCTCACGGCCCACATGTATACTCAACCGCCCAAGAAGGGGGTTCCTCGGCTCAAGAGTGGCCATTCTCACAACAACATATATATATGCAACCATCCGAGAAGGAGGTTCGACGGCTCTAGAATAGCCAATAATACAGTATCAACAGGTCGGACTAATATATATAGTCTCCGATTCATGATCGACCCCGCACTCTCAAGAGTGTGCGTGTCTCGCCGCTATACAGCGTCACAAAGTGGTATACCGGGGTTTCGAACCCGCTGGTCATCACCCACATCTATTACTCACCTCAATACGGCGCGACGACTACTCCGCAATGCCTTGCCACGAGAATCAAGCTCCGCACGCGTAGAATCTGATCAAATACAACAATTTTATCAATTAGGCCAATGGGACGACACCCAATCAATACAACTCAATTTACATCAAAATTCCCAAAGTTGTCAAAACCCGAGCCCCGGGCCCACATTCCGAAAATTTACGAAATTCACATTTCTGGAACCCTCGTCTCTACACGAGTCTAAGCATATCAATTTTACCAAATTCGGACTCCATTTGCCCATTCAAAACCTTGATTTTCTAAAGTCCAAGACTAGGGCTAAATCCTCCATAAATTACCCCAAATTCCTCCATTTTCATGATATAATTGCGTAATATTATCAACACTAATCATAATATGAGTTCATAGTTGATTACCTGATGATTTCCCTTGATTTTCTCCTCAAAATCGCCCAAAATCGCCCTTAAGCCGAGACCCCCAAATGTTAAAATGTTTCTGAAATTTTCTAACTTCTGATACACTTACTTACAGCGATTTTCGCTTCTGCGGAACATTTTCCGCTTCTACGCTCCCATATCCGCGACCAAAGGGTCGCTTCAGCGGTTCCAGGCCTAGCCGGCCAATTCCGCTTCTGCGATATACGGACCGCCTCTGCGCGTCCGCTTCTGCGAAGATATTCTCGCTCCTGCGGGTTTTCCCGCTTCTGCGACTAGGCGTCCGCCTCTGCGGACTCGCCTAAGCGGCTATCATTCCGCTTCTGCGATCCTTCGCCCCATAGCCCTTGGCCGCTTCTGCGGCTCACCGTCCGCTTCAGCGGTGCCGCACCTGCGGGCTCGGCTCCGCTTCCGCGATCACAAGCGCTTCTGCGCTCCAATATCCGCTTCTGTGGACTCGCTCCGCGCCCACATTTTTGCATGGGCGAAAATGACAGAACCAGAATACTTCAACCTGCAATTTCCATGATTTTCTTCAGTTTAACCATCCGAAAACACCCCGAGGCCCCCGGGACCCCAACGAAAACCACCAACACATCTTAATACCTTATTCGAACTTGCTCCAATCCTCGAAACACGTCTAACAACATCAAAACCCATAATTCGCATCGAATTCAAGCCTAAATTCCTTAAAACATTCCAAATTACACATTCAATCAAAAACCCGACCAAACGACGTCCGAATGACCTGAAATTTTGCAGGCACATCCAAAATCACCTAACGGAGCTACTGCAACTGTCGGAATTCCATTCCGACTCCCGGATCAAAATCTCACCTACCGTTCGGATTTCGTCAAAATTCAACCTTAGCCAATTCAAGCCTAAAACTACACCGGACCTCCAAATTCATTTCCGATTGCTCTCCTAAGTCATAAATCACCTCCCGAAACTAACCGAATCATCGGAATCCGATTCCGAGCCCTCTAATCAAATAGTCAACTCCAGGTTGACTTTCCATGTTCAAGTTTCCTTCAAAAATGCTATATGCCTCATTTTCAATCCAATTCACTCCTAACTCACCCGATGGACTCTAACACTGATATAAAATCATAAAACATGAAATTACAACATAACGGGGTGGTAATTTCCCGTAACGATGGGCCGGGTCATTACATAGTCTATTTGTCTAGTTAATGAGTTTAGGTCCATAATTAGTTGTTGTATAGATTGGATTGGTCAGTTCTTTGTTTTTCCTTTGTTCCGTTTGTTATTGTTAGAAATGGTTCCAGTTTATTTGTTTGAGAAATTTCTTTTAGCTTTAATTTAGGCCCATAAATGCTGCAATTAGTTTGCAAGAAGCAGTAGGCCCAAATAGGCACTCAATTTGGGGTCTATGACCCAATTGGCCTGGCATGTTGAACTGGTGGGTTCTAAAGGGTAAATATAGGGGTAATTAGGGGCAATATAGGTAGTCTAACTAGGGGAATGTTCAAGGTTACTAACTTAGAAGCTTCTAGCAGGGGTTTTTAGCCAATTTCACACTTTTAGGTAGTTAACTTGAGTAACAAGTCAATAATTCTAGGGAGTCCTAAACAAAAAGCATAAATTAAAAAGGACCTAAGGGGTAAACTAAACATCAGCAGGGCTGCCCTAATTAGAGATTTCAAAAGCTGAATGGGAGAAGAGCAGAAAATACACAGAGAGAGGTCAGGTTTTAGAGATTTCTAAAGCAAAAACCATGTAGAACCTAGAGACTTAACAGCTAAAAACAATCCAGAAAATCCTGAAACAGCTAATTAGCCTTAAGAGTCCTTGATTTCCAGTCCTTCTTTCGATAAAATTAGTCAAATTCTCCATTATTTATGGTATTTTCTCCTTAGCTTAAAACCTTTTGTCCTGCAATCATAATCTAGAAAATGGTTTGATTTTGGGATTTTTGGAAAGCTGGTGTGAATTTATGTTAAAATTACTATTCAATTGGTTTGTTGAAAGTTGGTATTCGGTGACTACCTGCTGTTGGTCTTCGACCAAATATGCACACAAGTCTAAAAATAACACACGGACTTGCTCGTGCGATCAAATTGCCAAAATAATATCTTAAACAACAAATTTAACAAAAAAACTCATGAAATTCCTAAGGTTTAAACTCATGAAATTTTTACAACCAGACGTCCGAATCACGTCAAATTACTTATGTTTTTACCAAATTTCACATTTAAGGTTTCCATATTATAACAAACCTATATCGAACTTCGAAACAAAAATACGGGTCCGATACCAATAAGATCAAGTATTATTCAGTTTCTAAAAACCATTATATTTTTCAGTTAACAATTTTCTTTTAAAATTTATTTCTCGGGCTAGGTTCAATTCCAGGCGTAAGCCCAAGTCCCATATTTTACTATGGATCCTCTAGGACCGTCAAATTACGTGTCCGTGTCTGTTTACATAAATGCTGACCGAAATCAACATAAATAAAATTTAAAGGCAAAAGTCAAAATGTTTCTCAAATTTTCATGTAAAGCTTTTCGGAAGCTTGCTCGGACTGCACACAAAAATCCAGGAGAATGAAAATGAGGTTTTAACTCGAAATATGGAATCACATTCTAAAACAAAAGATGACCCTTTGGGTCATCTCAACTTGAGTGCATGAAAAATATTACTCCCTCTGTTTCAGTTTATGTGAACCTATTTCCTTTTGGTCCATTCCAAAAATAAAGAACCCTTTCTAAATTTGGTAATAATTTTGCTTAAACTAGTTATTTACACCATGGGTGAAACTAGTGGAAGTAGTGGACATCCATATTTACAAATAGTTTTATTTATTTTTGGTTTCCCACCCGGTTAAGAGTGTGCATTTGAATCAGTTTATCGATAAATCGAATCGATTATTTTTATCAAAATCGAAATCGAAAAAATCGAAACCTTACTGAAACGATAACAATAAACATATGTACAAATCGATAATCGATAAGTAATTATTGATAAGGGTCAAAATCGAATAGATAAATCTAATGCACACTCCTAAACTGTAGACACTTGTAAAATAAGTAATTACCTATTTGTGTAGATTAATATAACATATAAAATGTATATATATTTCACTACGATTTTGAAAGCCGATATACAATATCATTTTCCCTAATCTATACCTTTTCCTTTACCTTAAGCCCCTTACCCTATTATTTCCTCTATTACATTTAAGGAATGATCATATATATATTTAAAGATCAAAGGAATAAAGTTCAAATTAATGAAAAACAGAATTAGCTGTGATGATGTATTTTATTTTATTTTTTATACCGTTGGAGTGTTGGTGGCATACATTTGATCCCTTACCTTTTAGCCGTGATGATGTATTTAGTTTTGTTGCGTGTACTTGTTGAAATAATTTTTATGTTATAAATGGTGTTCATCTTATTTTAGCTTCTTTTTTGTCCATATTAGTTAGGTACGTTTATAGCGATATACTTTTCGTGGAATCCCGCAAATTTTCTTATTGGTGTAATCGATAACCGAATCGATAAGCCCCAAAATTGATAAATCGAAATTGAAAAAATCGAAATCTTATTGGAAGGATAACGATATACATATGTACAAATCGATAATCGATAAGTAATTATCGATAAAGGTCAAAATCGAATCGATAAATCGAATGCTCACCCCCTACACCCGGTGTCCCGTACTCACATTGGAGCATGACTATATACGGATTCGCGCTGGATAGGGCCCCATTCAGGAGGATAGCGCTCCGTACCAATGATTTTTCCAAAACATAGGACTTGAACTCGAAACTTTTGGTTAAGGGAGGGGGAGCCCGTCTACTTCATTGCAAAAGCATTGATGTCGCCAAACTTCTTTTTCCTGTTTCTGCAAGTCTTACTCATTAGTCGTCAAGGGTAAAAATAGAAATTTCAACTCACCTGTTAGTTTAGTCTTCAAGAAATTTAAATAATTTCACATAACTAAACTGAACTTGAGAAAAACAAAATGCATATGAACATATATAAGAAGCGAAGACTCAAGAGTAATGGGGAGAGGGGGATGATAAACGACATTAATCCCGACATATCAAGATCGTTAAGACATTACCAGGTTTCAACTCACTCATTATGCTTTTATAATAATCTGATATTCATAAATTATAGTATATATTGTTCTGTGTTTGGTACGAAAGGAATATTTTTTCTGTTTGGTACGAAGGAAAATGTTTTTCAATTTTTTTTTATGTTTGGTTAGCTTAAATATTTTGGAAAATATTTTCCTTATCAATTCATTTTCCTCCAATTGGAGGAAAATATTTTCCTTACCAAAAGAAGGGAAAACATTTTCCAAAATTCCTTCTCAACCTTCCCCACCCTCACCAACCCACCTCACCCCCTCTCAAAAAAAAGTATTTTTTTTTCTTCCAAATTTTAATTTGTGTGTTACTACCCACCCTACTACACCTCCAGCCACCTCACCCTCCCCCCCCCACCTGCAAAATTTTTTTTACCTTAAAATTTTTTTTTTTTTGTAATTTTAAATTTATATTTTTTTCTGCAATACAAGACCCTACGTGTCCCCCCTCCCCTCTTCCCCTCCGCCCCCCCCCCCGAAAAAAAATTTAAATATATTTTTCGGTTTTATTTTTATTACTTATCGGTTTAAAGGCTCAAAATTTTACAAGTTCCAAAATTATGAGTTTGGAAGTTTATGTGTTTGGAAGGTTACGATTTTAGAAATTATAAAGTTTACGAGTTCGAAATTATGTGGTTTTGAAAGTTTAGTGGTTCGAAAGTTTATGAAACTTGTGGGTAATGAAGATTGTTGGTTTTAAAGTTTATAGCTTCATATTTGTTATATCTAAATTATTTATGAATACTCTTGAGAAATTATTTTTCGTAATTTACATATCAAACACCAAAAAATAAACACTACTGGAAAATAGACTTATGGCAACGGTTGGTAAACCGTTGCAATTGATAGAAAAACCGTTGCCATAGAGGTATTGGAACGGTTCGACAACCGTGACATCCGCTCGCGTGCCAATAGATCTACAGCAACGGTTTTGGCAACGGTTGACAACACGGTTGCTATAGATCAAGCTATCGCAACGGTTGTCCCTCTGTCTGAAGCAACGAATATTCATTTCAACAGCAACGGTTATAAACCGTGGCAGTATACTTTATGCAACAGTTGTAAACCGTTACCATATTATTTACTACAATGGTTGGAAAATGTTACAATAGAGTTTATTGCAACGGTTATGTATGCTATTGCAACGGTTATTTACAGCTATTGTAACGGTTTTATAATGCTACCGTAACGGTTTTGTTTCTATTGCATCAGTTTGTCACACATTATGGAACGGTTTGCAACACCTATTGGAACGGTTCAGAATGTCTATGGCAACGACATTTGTGCTTATTGCAACGGTTTTATTAGGCTATTTTAAACGTTTAATTGACATTATCACCTAAAAATATATGTAATTATAACCTGGATATTATATAAATAAAATAATAAAACACTACATAATCTTTCTTATCCAGTAAGCTAAAAATAACGATAATAGCAAAATATTTTTAACTAAATTACATAATTTTACAGCTTCGAAAGTTTAATTTCAAATGCTATAACAAAAGACTTCGAAAATATTGACAACAACTCAAAGTTCTTTCTTATGTAAGGTCTATATCTTCACTATCTCCATCTTTCATTTCTTCAGTTGATCAACCTTCTCCATCTTCCCTTTCTTCGGTTACTCCACCTACAAAAGACAATAAATAAAGTTATGAACATTGATTATATATACTTAACTAGAGATTTAAATTCAGCGAGTTTTGGGAATCTAAAATAGTCTTTAGTTAAATTCCATTCCACCAACAAATCCAAAATGAATCCACAAAGGAACAAGTTATATCTCACATTCTAACAACTCAAGAAATCCCCTGATGAGGAGAAGGATAAAAGAGTGTCTAGAAACTGAAGAAATGAATCCACAAAGGAACAAGTCAGAGACAAACATTAATAACTAAAATGAAAGCTACAATAGTAGCAAAAAAACTGAATATTCTCAGTAACAAAGAAGTACAATAAATGTATATGAATATTCCTAGCAAAGAAGTAAAAGACCTGTGTACATATGTTTTCCAAGTGTTTATAACTAGCTGCGAGTGTATAGGCCATTTCTTTTCTAAGTGTTTATACACAAATCCACTTCAAATAAATTTGCTCATCCTAACCTCTCAGAAGAAAGATGTGGCATTACTACAAGGTTCAAATTAAATCAATAATCTGCAAATATCAAACTTAAATATGTTCTTTATTAGTCCTTAATTAACCAGATGAGCCAAAGGACAACATAGAAGGTTTTCCACTTTTCAAGACTTGACCAAGTTTAAGCAAATAATACTATATATCTAACAAGAAAAAAATACAATACCATCAGCAACATCTACTGAAACATAGGAGAGATGATACAAATACAATCAAAGCATCTGGGATATATTCATTCATCGGCTCTGCCAGCTAACTTAACAGTTCACAGAGCTGAAAAAATCAATATTGCTACACAAGTTAGCATATTATAGTATTTCAATTTAAGATACATACACATGCTAGGTGATTATCAGCTGCAAAATAAAGCCTATAGTAGGTAAAGTATGACAAATCTATAATACTAAGTATTTTAGGAAAACCAGGAAGGACAAAGAATGAATTCACACAAAAGATTTGCTTGTACGATACTTTTACTTCTTTATTTAGCACTTTTTTGATTTCCTATGTAAAAATTCTATTGATTCTAAGTCTTTTCTTGACTTGATGTAGATGATCGTAAGGGAGTACCAATTGGTCATAGGGTAAGCACATGGAAGTTAATGTTTTTGTACCTCAAAAAAAGATTCCTAAATGTTAACTATTACAATCTTTATTGAATGTTTGTAGGCACACTCAGATTGGCTCTATATCGTGCCATGGGGGCTCTACAAAGCTGCCAACTATGCAAAAGAATACTATGGAAATCCTACCATCATTTTATCAGAAAATGGTAAATACTTAATTAACTATAGTAAAATGTTTCGAAACTGCTAGCTATTACCTAGTCTTGGAATTTCCAGACCATTTAAGTAACTACAGAAGCTATTTGACCGAACTGAAGAAGGCTTTCGATGAAGGAGCCAATATTACAGGCTACTTCGCATGGTCATTGCTCGACAACTTTGAGTGGAGACGAGGTTATACTTTTAGATTTTGTATAATCTATGCTGATTACACAACACTCGAGCGATATCCAAAAATGTCAGCCTATTGGTTCAAGCAATTACTTCAACCCCATATGCATTAAGCCTAGACTTTGCTTCCTGTATTCGCTTTCTCAAATAGTTTTCTTTCTATAGAATATGCGTGTAGTTTCATGATTCGTAATATCTCCATGATTTCAACATTTCCACTGTTAAAACTGGAACCCATATAAAGTAATGAATATCAAGGGTGCGAATATTGGAAACTAAACAAATGCTACATTTCTAGTAACAATTGGCTACACCATATTTGATATTTCAACAAAATGTCATTGGCAGGCACAAAGCTGGTATCTTCACAAAACTGAAACCAATTGCCTTTCAAAGCCTTGGCTCGTCAACCATTTCAAAAAGAAAAAGTATTACGGTGAATAAACTGAAAAATTAGGCCTAGTACTTTAGGCATATCGTAGATTGTATAGGACTCACCTGAGAAGAGTGAAACTGCCCATGAATCGCGAACATCTCCAGATATTAGAATACCATTCACATCAGGTTCAACAATTACATATCCTAAGACCTTGAGCTTTCCATCTTTTAATGTTCTCACCCTAATCATACCCCCCTTGTTGTTGCCATAGATTACAGTACTCTCATCCCTAACCGGAACAACAAGAAATCTACAAGTGAAAGAAGACATCAGCGAGATCCAATTCCACAACAAATTTTGCTAGATGATATCAAGATGCATTTCAGCCGATGACTGTTTAGCATGATCATCATAACAAGTCTGATGGAGATCCCTTCTGGTACTTAACTGGGAAGATTGCACTTCATCATTCAGACAAGAAAGGCAAGAAATACTATAAGACGTCATATAATTAGACTTATGTCAAACTATAATCAAGTACATAGAAGCTAAGGTATTATTTATAGGCTCTTACACCACATAACTCACTCTGAAAGAGCTTGGTCGAGTACATGGATAAATCTCATATTCGACATCACTAGTAGACTTTAACTAGCCAATGAACATTTTCTAATTAGCTTGAGATATTTGACTAGCAAGAGTATTACGATAGACTTCTTTTGTCATCCATATCTTAAGTTAATGCCTTGGACTTCGTAATAAGAAATTATAAGTTACATGAACAGAATCCAAAATACACCCATAGAAGGAAAAAAGCCCCAGTACCACATATGAACAATTTTCCCATAGAATAATGAATGTATTTGAACAAACTTATACCATAGAGGAAGATCCTGATGACACTTGTGAACCATCACCCAAAATGAGCTTTTTACTCAAAACTGTTTCATTTGCTTCAAATTGATCCCAGCCCCTAACAATTTAACAAACACACAATGTAAATGTGTAACAGTTGAAGCAACTTCAAAATCATCAGAAAATAGCTTGTCTAGACATGCAAACTTTGTAATTAGATAATAACATTGGACAAAGAGAGTCAAATAAACCATGTGTTACTAATCAATTGGAGCCAGAATAATCAAGTAGGCCATTGTATGCATGCATCTTGTGTGATTAGCATCCCGCATTACGCAAGGTCCGAGGAAGGCCGCACTGGAGAGACATAAAACAAAAAAAAAAGCTATAGGAGGTATTAGCCCTTTCCACCAAGAAATACTCTCCTCCAAAGACAGTTGAAGACTTGAAGTGATTTCAAATATGATTCAGAAACAAAATAGCCCTTCTACCAAGACTCAATGGTTCTAGCTAGGCAGCCATTTTCACACTGAATGACAAACTCACTGTATGCAAGAATTTAATCACAGATAAGATTGACTGATATCTAGGCAAGATATAGGCCAATCCGTGTTGAGCCTAATCTCGGACAGGGCCTTGTCACGTCTTCTTCCACCGATGATGGTTGTTGGGAATAAAGTCCATTAAGTACGGGCTTCTTGCAATCCGGACAAGTCGGAAGTGTCAAGCAGAATATGAAATTACTTGTGCGATTTAGACAATGACAGAAATCCATACATCATATCCTGAACCACACTACATTTACACTAGAAACAGAATATTTTGGCTTGCAAAATTTAGTCGAGTCTCACGTGTACCTGGAATAAGTTACTTTTGTGTCAAAACAACGTGGAGCAACCAAAGAGAAGGAAATTAATTACTTTTGCCACAACTCCAATTTCTAGTAGTGAGTTTTCCTTTTTTTAGTAGTTACAAGCATGGTTAACACTACTGATTGTTACCATTATACAGGTGTTGCATCTCTCAACATTAACAAAATTAATTGCTGATAAAAGAAGGTGAAGGAGGAAAAAGAGCATATTAAAAAGAGCATATTATACATATATATGGTGAAAGGGAGAACAAAAACACATAAAAACTTACACGAGCATGCTTCCTAACAAAAGTTGCTTCATAGGACCTATGCACTGCCTGGACAAATATAGCCAGCGTAAGCACTGCATTCGACCTTGCAAATCGAGAGAGAGCAAGCCAAAGGATGGCAAAGTTAGGAAAATTTCACAAAAAATCCCTAATTCAACTAGAAAAACCGTAAGAGTCCCCAAAAATAAAACCAGGTTTCTTGATTAAGAACCAGAAAGTGCAATGAGCGCAAAAAAAAATTATACCTTAGTATTTGGGTCTTCAAAATGTTTCTCCGATCTTCGTTTGTAACCTTTGCACAACAAGTTGACCTAAGGCCTTCAAAGAATACAAACCCTTTGCACAAAATCATAGTTTCTCAGATTCATTCTCCATTTAATCATACTAAACCTTAGAAAACTGTAAATTAAAAGAGAACTGAGGGTTTTTCAGGGCATTGGAGAGAGGGATGGGGGTATCGGAGTTTTTAAAGAGAGATGGGTGAATCGACTATTTTGAAGAGTAGGGAGAAGATTCTTGCAGTAAAAGAAGGTTTTCAGTGAAGAAGAAGGCTATGGCATTTGGGGATATTGCGGCGTTGGTATACAAAGAACTATAACACATATGTTTTGTTATTTAGTATTTAGGTTATTAAAATTATTAAAAAACTAAATAAATAGGGGATATTTTGGCGGGTAAACAAAATTTCAGGGGGTAAATAAAGAGGGAAAAAAATAACCGTTCCAATATCTATTTTTACTAAAGATGCGTTCCAGTAGACTGTTTTATTGGGACAATTTATATGACCGTTGCTTTAGAAAAATCTATGGCAACGGTTATTTTACTATTGCAACGGTTGTATAGTTAAACTGTGCTAGTATCACTTAGATGTTACTGTAACGGTTGTAACCGTTACCATACATGATCTATGGCAACGGTTCTTGAACCGTTACTAAAATTACTGTTCCCATAGACCCATTTTCTGGTAGTGAAATAAAATTACTACTTGTTTAACAAGAAAATATTTTCCACGAGAAACATTTTCTGTTATACCAAACACACCCTAAATGTAAAATGTTGAAATTTATATAAAAATTGGTTGGATAGTACTTTTGAGGGAAACCTTATTTTAAATATTTTTAATAAATTTTCAAATCTGACGACGTTGGGAAACAAAGAGTCACATGCATGGCCATAAAATTCTTTGTCATGCAAAGCTTAAATGTGCTCCAAAATTAGAAAGAGAGGGCCACATAGGCAAACATATTTTTAGTAACCGAGTTATGACGATTTATCCTACAATACCAGAAATGTGTTCCAAAACGTTGTCTATTATAAGCCTATATAACTTATAAGGAACACTCCATTAATATCTTTTTCCTGCAAAACATATAAATTTTGACTATGTTACATAAATATGGTCCAAAATTAGAAAGCAAGAGTCACATAGTCAAACACATTCTTAGTAACAAAAACATTATAACGACTTACTGGTTGCTGTTATGATCACAGCGCCTATATATCTTACTCTTCAAAAACATCCTCAGCTTAATATACTCTTTTCTTTCATCTTCGTTACTGCATTTCAAGCTCTAATTGTTCAAATTCTTCTGCTATTAAGAGAGAGAGAGAGATACGCACACACACAAATATCTCTAAACCTCTATTAATTTCTGCTTCTTCATGTTTAACGTAAAAGTGATGGATTGTAGTTCAGTGTTTATGACGGCCATATATCCGGTGCTTGGTAATCTACACACTATCGTACATCAGTTTTTCCACTGATGTATCATATATTAACTCTTTTGTTTTTTGTTGTTAAAGTTATACTCCCTCCGTTTCAATTTATGTGAACCCATTTGATTGTGCACGGAGTTTAAGAAAAGAAAGAAGACTTTTGATCTTATGGTGTAAAGTGTGACACCTTTAATTATTTTGTGTGGCTATAAATCATTGCATAAAGGTAAATTATTTCCAAATAAGAAAAGGGGTCATCCTTTTTTACACGGACTAAAAAGGAAATAAGTTCACATAAATTGAAACGGATGGAGTGTATATATATATATATATATATATATATATATATATATATATATATATAAATTTTAAGAATGAAAAACGTGTCCTACCTAAACTTTCAATTGGATATGGCTATTACTCAAAAGATAAATGGAAGTATATTTTAAGTATTATTGACACCTTATAAAGTGTATTTTAATTTATTACTAACATTTAGACATTATCTGTGTTTTAGTTTCTTTACTGTTTATTTGGACGACAACTGAAGCGAACCTCATTGTCAATACAACGTTCCTAGAGAGTGCAATTGCGAAAGGAGCAGGTAATGGGTTTCTTTATAGAACAACTCCCTCATTTATATTTATCATTTTTCTAAACTTTTGTAGTCTGGAAAAAATTGTCTTATTTCTTTTTTTAAATATTAATTTGGTTAATGTTGTTTGATTCATATAGTATGCTTAGATGGAAGTGCTCCCGCATTCAACTTTCATCCAGGAACTGGCTCAGGGGTTTATAACTGGCTTATTCATCTTCAAGTAATAAATTTATATTTTTCTATTTTGGTTAATGTTTTTTTTTGTTAAAAAAAATTATGACTCTACTTCTGACTGCCAATATCGTGCTACTAATGAGTATGGAACTTAGGAAAAATATATCAAAGATTAGTTATTTTATGGGAGTTCTAAGCAACGATTCTCAACTAAACCCAGGTAGTTATATGTATAACGTATTTACCATTTCTTTTTTACTCTTTACTTGATTTTGCGGTATTCATAACTCTTTAAGTCAAAAATTATTTAGACTTCTACAACTGGAATCGGGTCAAGGTTAGATATTGTGATTGGTCATCATATACTGGAGATATTGAAGAAGTTGACCCCGTAAGTCCTACTATCTTCTTATAGTACTTGGAATTTGTATTGATATAAATTATCTAATTAAAGTAACAAAAAATTTCAGGCTACTAATCTCCACTTCAGAGGTACAAGAATATTCAAAGCAATCATGGAGGAATTATTATATCATAAAGGGATGATATATGCTGAAAATGTACGTCCCATCTCCCCCTCATACATAGTCCTCTTATTTCTCTCTAATCATAAAGGCGTGGTAGGACCGCCCATAGATGATTAGTTTGTTTTCTCTTGTGATAGTCATTTCTGATAGTTACTGTTTTAATATCATTGCATGCATGCCTGCTTATTTATGGTATTTATGTCTTTTATGTTTAGATAATTTTTATGCGATGTATGTTGGTGTAACTAATGCGGTTTTTATTTTTATTTTTATTTTTGTTTTTATTTGCCTTTCTTTTCCCTGCGCCGAGGGTCGATTGGAAACAGCCTCTCTGCCCTCTCGGATAGAGCTAAGGCCTGTCTACGTATTACCCTCCCCATACCCCACCTTGTGGGAATATACTCGGTTGTTGTTATTATTGTTGTTGTATGTGGCAAAAATTATAAGAAAATTTTAAAACTTTGTTGATAGGCGTGTTGCGGAAGCCAAATGTATATAGTGTAAATGAGTCACAACTACTATACCAAAAATTATGGCAGCCACCAAATAATAAATAAGACAATAAAGCAACAATATAAAGAACACCAGAATTTACGAGGTTCGGCTAATTTTGCCTACTCCTCGGACACAACCAATATTTTATTTCACTCGAAATACAAGTGAAATAATACTAAAGAGAGAAGATACAAATGCCTTAAAGAGATAAGAAGGCAAATGAGAGGTGTATTAAAATCCTAAACATTAGGCCTTCTTTTATAGGGGGAAAATCCCCCAACTTCACTTCTACCCACCGATGTGGGACAAATGTTATGCCAAATTCAACAAATTTCCACCTTGGCAAAACTTCCACATCTTCAATTTTCTTTCTATAACAAATTTTGGTTGTGTCTTCATCTTCAATCTTCAGTGTTCAACAATGTTGATCAAATCCAAACAATGTTGAAACTTGATCGCAGTCACCGCCTTTGTTAGCATATCAGCAGGATTCTCCGTAGTATGAATTTTCTTCACCGTGACTCCACCATCTTCTATGATTTCTCGTACGAAGTGATAACGAACATCAATGTGCTTCGTCCTTGCATGATAAACTTGGTTCTTCGCTAATTGAATAGCACTTTGACTATCACAAAAAATTGTGATACCTTTTTGTTCAACACCAAGCTCCTTTAGCAATCCTTGAAGCCAAATTGCCTCCTTCACGGCCTCTGTAATAGCCATGTACTCTGCCTCTGTTGTAGACAAAGCAACTGTTGACTGCAAAGTAGACTTCCAACTAACTGGTGCCTTTGCAAAAGTAAACACATAACCAGTAGTTGATCTTCGTTTGTCCAGATCACCCGCAAAATCTGAGTCACAATATCCAACTACAGACTGATTGCCTTTCTGCTCAAAAACTAACCCGACATCTACAGTATTATGAATATACCGTAGAATCCACTTCACAGCTTGCCAATGCTCCTTTCCTGGATTGTGCATATATCTGCTAATAACTCCAACAGCTTGTGAAATGTCATGTCTCGTACAGACCGTTGCATACATCAAGCTAGCAACAGCATTTGCGTATGGTACCTTTGATATATACTCTTGTTCAGCTTCATCCAATGGCGACATAGTAGTACTTAGCTTAAAATGGGGAGCAAGTGGAGTACTAACCGGCTTAGTCTTGTCATCTATGCCAAAACGTTGTAGTACTCTCTTCAAATATTCTTTCTGAGATAAACAGAGTTTCTTTGAACGTCTATCTCTTATTATCTCCATGCCAAGAATTTTCTTCGCCTCACCCAGATCCTTCATCTCGAACTCCTTCTTCAATTGAATCTTCAACTTATCAATTTCTTCCGAATTCTTGGAAGCTATCAACATATCATCAACATATAGGAGAAGATATATAAAGGAACCATTTTTAAGCTTGCGCGAATACACACAATGATCGTATTTGCTTCTCTTGTACCCTTGCTGCAACATAAACTTGTCAAATCGCTTGTACCATTGTCTAGAAGATTGTTTCAACCCGTACAACGATTTTCAAGTTTGCAAACCATATTTTCCTTTCCAGCAACTTTGAATCCTTCTGGCTGAGTCATGTATATTTCCTCCTCCAAGTTTCCATGAAAAAACGCAGTTTTTACATCCATCTGAACTAGTTCCAAATCCAATTGTGCTACCAAAGCCAACATAATTCGAATGGAGGAATGTTTTACAACTGGAGAAAATACTTCATTGTAATCAATTCCCTCCTTTTGAGCATATCCTTTGGCCACCAACCTTGCTTTGTAGCGAACATCTTCTTGGTTAGGAAATCCTTCTTTCTTTGCAAATACCCATTTGCACCTAATTGCTTTCTTTCCCTTCGGGAGATTGGCCAATCTCCATGTATGATTCTGATGAAGGGACTGTAATTCATCATTCATGACAATCCTCCACTTATCTTCTTCTGAACTTTGGACTGCGTCTTTATAAATGGTGGGAACATCATCAGCTGCAATTGCGGTTGCACAAGCAACTGTCTCTATGAGACGAACAGGTTTCGTTATTTTCCTTTTTGGCCTGCTGGTTGCGATTGATTCAAGTTGTTGTTGAGGTTCCTGAGTTGGAATCTCCTCTACTGGCTCTCCTCCCGGAGGATAATCTTCATTTGTTTCCTCCTCTGCTTCTTGTGTAGGAAAAATAAATTTTCCCTCAAACTCCACCTGCTTAGAAACACCATCATCTTGTTTGGTATCTTTGTTTGTTACCTTGTTTACTATAGAAGATTCATCGAAGGTAACATCCCTGCTGAATATTACTTTCTTTGTCATAGGACACCATAAGCGATGTCCTTTGACTCCAGAAGTAATTCCCAAAAAAATAGCCTTCTTTGCCCTTGGATCCAATTTTGACTACGTCACATGATAATATGCAGTTGAGCCAAATACGTGCAAAGAGTCATAATCTACAGCAGGCTTTCCATACCATTTTTCAAATGGTGTCTTGCCATCAATAGCAACAGATGGTAAGCGATTAATGAGGCGGCACACATATGTAATTGCCTCAGCCCTAAAATTCTTTGCCTAAGCCAACATTGGACAACATACACCGTACCTTCTCCAGCAAGGTCCGGTCCATGCATTCTGCCACTCCATTCTGTTGTGGTGTATGTCTGACAGTGAAGTGTCGGACGATGCCATCATTTTCACAGACCTTATTGAAATGATCATTTTTGTATTCACCTCCATTGTCTGTGCGAATACACTTGATCCTCCTGCCCGTTTGATTCTCCACCATCGTCTTCCATTTGAGAAAAATTCCCAACACTTCATCTTTGCTCTTCATTGCATACACCCATACTCTTCGGGAAAAATCATCAACAAAGGTCACAAAATAGTGCTTCCCACCCAATGAAGGTGTTTTGGAAGGACCCCAAACGTCAGAGTGTACATAATCCAAAATGCCTTTAGTATTATGGATTGCTGTACCAAATTTAACCCTTGTCTGTTTCCCTTTGGCACAATGCTCGCAAAACTCCAAATTGCAAGCCTTTATTCCTTTCAATAATCCTTGATCTGATAGAGTTTTCAAGGATTTTCCTCCAGCATGTCCCAAGCGCATGTGCCACAGCCTGGTTGCTTCTGCCTCTTTGTTGTCACTGGATGTCACTGTCGCTGTCCCAATAACTGTACTACCGAGATAACGGTACATGTTATTGTTCTTCCGATTGGCCTTCATTACCACTAGTGCACCGGAGCATACTCTCATCACTCCATTTTCTGCAATAATTTTGAACCCTTTTGATTCCAGGGCTCCCACAGAGATGAGATTTTTCTTCAAACCCGAAACATATCGAACATCTGTTAATGTTCTGATCATTCCATCATGGTTCCTCAATCGTATTGAACCAATTCCATATGAGATAAGAGGGCTGTTATCCGCTGTTTGGATGACTCCATATTCTCCTTCTTGAAAGTCCACAAACCAATCCATGTTGGGACACATATGATAGCTACAAGCCGAGTCCATCAACCATATGTCTGATGACGTTGACGACTCAGTTGTAACTAATGAGAAATCCGAATCATCAGCTACATTTGAATCCATAATGGCCTTTCCATTGTTATGTTTGGCCTTATTATTCAACTTCGGACAGTCTTTCTTCCAGTGCCCCTTTTCTCGACAAAAGGCACATTCATCTTTGCTGGGTTTAGATCTTGACTTAGATCTTCCTTTCCTTGTCCTCGTTTGATTTTGAGGACGACCCCTCACGAACATTGCTTCTCCTTCTCCGCCCTTCTGTTTTTCTCGCTTTCTTTGTTCATAGCTAAACAAAGCCGAACAAACTTCTCTGAGAGAAACTTCGTCATTTCCATGGAGTAGAGTAGTTTCAAGGTGCTCGTACTCGTCGGGAAGTGACGCCAACAACATCAAGGCCAAGTCACCATCATCATAAGTTGTATCCATATTTTGCAAATCCGTGACCAACTTATTGAAACTAGTGATATGTTCATTCATCGTGGTACCAGGAACATAAGTGAAGTGAAACAGTCTCTTCTTCATGTACAATTTATTTTGACTGTTTTTCTTCAAAAATTTATCCTCTAGTGCTTTCCATAATTTACTTGCAGAAGTTTCCTTTGTGTATGGATATTTCTGCTCTCTAGTAAGGTAGGATCGAATGGTACCGCAAGCAACACGGTTGATAATTCTCCAATCTTCTTCTCCAATACCATCTGGTCTCTTTTCTTCAATAGCAAGATCTAGCCCTTGTTGAAAAAGGACATCTAGAACCTCGCCTTGCCATATCCCAAAATGTCCGGATCCGTCAAAAATTTCTACCGCAAATTTTGCATTTGACACAATTCTTGTCATAAGCGAAGATGCCAATGATGACGTATTGCTGACACTTGATGTAGATTCTTCTTGTTTATTGTCTCCCATCTTTGACACAAATATTATTTAATAGGTGACGACACAAATCAAGATTATTTCCTTTCTGATGTGGAAGATCGGACTAAGCTGCAACCACAGAGCATACCGAGAAAGAACCTTGACTCAGTTACCAAGATAAATCTTTTCTGATGTGGAAGATCAGACTACGCTGCAACCACAGAGCATACGAGATAATACCTTGGCTCTGATACCAATTGTTGCGGAAGCCAAATGTATATAGTGTGAATGAGTCACAACTACTATACCAAAAATTATGGCAGCCACCAAATAATAAATAAGACAATAAAGCAACAATAAAAGGAACACCAGAATTTACGAGGTTCGGCTAATTTTGCCTACTCCTCGGACACAACCAATATTTTATTTCACTCCAAATACAAGTGAAATAATACTAAAGAGAGAAGATACAAATGCCTTAAAGAGATAAGAAGGCAAATGAGAGGTGTATTTAAATCCTAAACATTAGGCCTTCTTTTATAGGGGGAAAATCCCCCAACTTCACTTCTACCCACCGATGTGGGACAAATGTTATGCCAAATTCAACAAGGCGATCCTTAGTGGAACTCCAGCAGGAGGGTTGGGTGCAATCCTTACATTGTGACAAATTCAGACTTATTTTCTCCTTGACTGCTAGAGTGAAATGCATCTCTGATGCTGGTTTCTTTGTTAATACGTAAGTTCATGAATCTGATAAAAATTTCAAGAGTGTGTTTCTCTTTTTAACGAAATTGTTGTATTGCAGAAAAACTATAACTGGTGAGCCACACATTAAAGAGTATTTCAAGAGAGTTGTTGCTTTGCATGTAACAACCTTCATTTAATAAATTGTTTGTCTTTATTCTTCATTGCTTTTTATAAAACATTATTGACTATCTTTTTGGGTGTACTTTAGGGATCTGCCAAGAACCTACCACTCTCTTGTACATTCTTGAGCTTAGACCCAAGTTTGGTAGGAACAATTTTATTTATTTATTTATTTATTGTGTAAATAAATAAACCAACAAGATCTTTGTAACTAATAAGTATACAATCAGGATGATTTGGCAGTGCTTCATCCCTCAGTATGCAGCACAACATATTTGCACACCACTTTTCATCATCAATTCGGCCTATGATTCTTGGCAGGTTTGAATCTATATATGATAGTAACCAATAAGTTTCTAAATTTATTTTGTTTTACTTTCAATTTTAAATTAAAAGATTTCACTTTTGATTCTTGAAAATTAGATAAACAACAGTTTGGTTCCTCAAAGTGTTCACCCTCAACATGTATGGGATACATGCAAGAAAGATATAAATAAATGCTCACCAAGTCAAATCCAAACTCTCCAAGATTTTAGGTTGACATTCTTAGAGGCAATGAACGAATTAGGACCAAGTATATCAAGAGGTTATTTCATTTCTTCTTGCCATTTCCACCATGGCATTGAATTACAAAGCTATTGGTCCGATAACAACTCTCCAACAATAGCTAACAAGGTTAAATTTCCATTTCTTTAATTCTCTTATATTACTGTAATTTTTATCTTTCTTGTGTTGTTATTTGACAATAAATCATTGTAATGCAGACAATTGCTGAAGCTGTTGGAGACCGGTTTTTTGGTAGAAGTGGATTCCAAGGGGTTTACTGCCCCTATCCTTGTGGCAAATATTGCCAATAGGGGTTGCTCTTTTTCTAATACTAGCTATTTCAGATGGTTTTTCTATTTTTATGTGAGGATTTTATAAGAATACAACTAGCCCATGGTAGTAATGTTTGTTCTTCCAAATTTATATATTATTCCAAAATTGTAATGTTTGTTTTGGTTTCCACTTCAACGTGTTTTTATTGAGCAAGTTACATTCTTGTCTTCCTTTTTTTTATCGAAATATATATATATATATATATATATATATATATATATATATATTAATGTGTGTCCGCGTGCGTGCAATCGCTCTTTTCCGTTGAAAAAAATATTGCTAACTGAAATTTATATCGTTCAAAATAAAAGTTTCATCACATGTAATAATCAATTGATAGAAGAAAACATTCAATGTAGGTTAATTAAGGCATGCATGCGATGAATGTTTCCTTCCCTTTTTCTGAAACTCCAAAATAAGTAAACTAATTGGACCTTACGTTACAATATTAAGGACTAATTTATGAGCCATTTCTTGTCTTACATAAACATGATAAAGCAATTACCAATCGGAACCAAATTGTTTGGCAGACACAACTTGACTAGTAAATTGCGTAAGCGAACTTAAACTTTTATTAATTTTGGTGAAGTATATCTATACTTTAATTTGTGTAGATATCCATTTAGTGATTTGCTTTTTGTATTCCGTACCCCTAATGTATGTAATAAATTTATTTTTCTATGAGGTAGAGGCCCGGCAGCGCGAAGCAAGAGAAAATACGTATAGGCTGGATCCATTACTTCCTTTTCCATTTCATCTACAAGACTTTAAATGTTCTTTTTTTTTTTCAAGGTTTATATATAACTCCGAGTAAATGAAAAACTTTTCTGATAATTTATTATAGATAATCTTATATCAATTATTGTAAGGTAATATGTTTTGACAATGCTTTTCATCCAAAATTATTATTCTCAATAATCTAAGCCTTTTTATACATACGTAACCAAAAACCACATTTGCATTTCGTTTCATTCTAAATATGATTGCATTTGAGTGGAAGGATTGGGCATGTGAATTATAAATTCACAAGTGTAGTTACTCGTCATTTGCTATATATATATATATATATATATATATATATATATATGCACACGAATAGGCCTCCCCCATATTCCAGTAGATAATTTTTACTTTTTTATGTGGGTTAACACTTAAAAAAGATGCCTTCTAATAAGCTGCTAATTATTTCAGAATATTGTTACCAAGTTAGTCTGTTTGGAAACAGGCTCTCTACCCTAGGGGTAAGGTCTGCGTACACACTAGCCTCCCCAGACCCCACTAAGTGGGATTATACTGGGTTGTTGTTGTTGTTGTTACCAAGTTATATTGGTACTAACAGATGTATTATTTTGCAGGAGATATATATATATATATATCCCGGAAAAAAAATGCGTTTTAAGCAAATTATGATGGTGTTGCAAATTTGTATTTATATCTTAATTTTATTTCCTGAGAAATTGGTAAACTGTAGAACCCCTGAAGAAACGGAGTTAACTTGCTATCTGGTATGCAGGGAAGAATGGGGGGTTTATGGATGGGACTTTATTAAGCACCTTACTCAAGAACAGATTAATGAAAAATGCAGAAGGGGAGAAAGATTTAGGCCATGTGAAATTGATGGAGAAATAATTTTGTAATTCATTATAAATATTTCTTGTTACATGAGATCGGGAAAAAATAATACAGGATATATTTATAAATAAATATGAGATATCTTTTCTGCTTTCAAATTATGAATATGAGATCATTTTCTTTGATATTAATCGGTCAGCACTGTCAATATCAGAAATTACAAAAAGAACGTTACTGCTAACGTTAGTCCTCACAAAATTAATTATTTTGTATGACTTTATAAATAATAAATAGATTAATAGATTAAAAGCGATATTTTAAACAAAGTGAATGGAGTGTGTAGTCTTACAAAAACTAGGTCTCCCGCGTATTCTTCTTTCTTGCTGAAAGAAACTTTAAGTTCTTTAATCTCCTCACTTGACTTAGATAGATGCTCGGAAAAAGAACATTCCTCGCACTCTTTTTCCTTCTCCACCTTGATGAAAGAAGCTTTGACTCCGTCTAATTCAAAAGTTAAAGCTTGTTTTTGTTGCTCCAAATTGTGATTGTTCTCTTGTAAATCCTTTATCTTTTTCTGAGCATTCTTCAGTTGCTCTTGCCAACTGTTTGCTTTAATATCAGCTTCCATAGCTTTCTTTTCAGCTTCAAGAATAGCTCGGCCAGTTTCACGAGCTTTCTTTTCCAAAAGAGAACCTCTTCCCATAAGTTTCGTGCCTATAGGATTAGCATGTAAAAAAAAGGTATATATAAGTATAAATTAAAGGGAAAATTTCTTTCTAAAAAGGGAGGTGGAAAGGAAAATACCTTCAAAGTACTATGAACTGTGTCTTTCATTAAAGTCAAACAACTATGAATGTCCATTTTCCTTTTCTCTACTTCCCCGATTAAGGGTTCGAGCCAAACGTCCGCCCTACCTGATTTTCTCAAAAGACTTCTGTTAGCCGGAACTTCAAGTGTCAAGCTCCTCAGCCATGCTTCTATTGCTGAAAATTTCTTCCAGGTGATTAACAGAAGAAGAGGGAACTATAGAACGAGGTACGGTAGAGGAGGTGAAAACAATAGAATTTAAAAAGGTTGAAACAAGTACGGGGGCAGAGGTTGGTAAGGAAATATGAATGGAAATGGCAGCAGGTGTAACACTTGAAGTGATAGGAGAATCAAGAGGAACAGAAACAAAAGTTGAAAGAGGGGTTTCCTCCAAAACCGGATCAAAATCACCACCCTCAAAAGCTTCACTGAAAAGGTGTTGAGTAGATTCAGGAGTATCATTTGGAACAGTTTCTTCATCAGATATGATAGTAACGGGCTCGGAGGTACGAGTAGGAGAAGCTTCAATATCATCCTTAGAAACTATCACATGCCTCATAGACCTAGGACGAGCTGTCAAAGAGGTATCATCATCCTCATCAATATCAGAATCTTCTTCAATTGATTTCCTCTTCGTTAGAACATCCAGTGTCCTCCCTAGATCTAAGGGAGCATTGGAAGAAGCTCTAAGGGAAGTAGTTACTTCAGCTGACATCCCTCGATTGGCAAATCATGATAATAAGAAGGATATAAGATTGGATATACAAAAAGAGAAAATTTACTCTATGCAAAAGTAATACTAAAGGTATACCATGAGTTTTAACTCTCCAGCCATGCTTGGTAGAAATTGATTTTCAAGTACGTGCTTCCATAGGTACAGCCTTCAAGATAGTATCTACCCAAGCACAAAAGCCAGGGACGAGTTCTACATCTCCCATGGTAGCTATCAACAAGTAAAACAAAAAGGCTTTAAAAATAAAAGATCAAAATATCAAAAACAGACACGGTAAGAAATGAAATACTTACGTGTCATGTTCCACTTCTCCGGAAAAGGAATGTTTGATCCACCCACCAAATCAATTGTGGGAACACTTACGAACCATGTGTGTCACGACCCTAGTTCACCAATTGTGAATATGTCGTGATGGCATCCAGTCCCCACGACTAGGTAAGCCTAACGCGTTGCGGAATATACAAGTTATAAACACTTAAATAAGAAACAACGGAAAAATAGCATAAAAAGATATGTAATTCGTGCCGTTTGGCACATACATCCGTCACACAATAAATAAAACACTACCAAGATCCGGAACCCCACGGTAACACAGACTAAAAGAGAAATACAACTGTGGCTCTATGTGTAAAGAGTATCTAACAACGAAATGAAGAAAAATGTCAACTAGTACTATTAGAATAGAAGGAAAGCCTCCGGATTTGCGGACGTAGCAGATCATATCTCGAGGTCTCCAGAAAGCTGCGGAAATCACCTAGCACGAGCCTGCTCTGATGTACCTGGATCTGCACAACAAAAGTGTGCAGAAGAGTAGCATGAGTACACCACGGCGGTACTCGGTAAGTGCCAAGCCTAACCTCGATGGAGTAGTGACGAGGAAGGTCGGGGCCCTACTGAGAAACAATAATATAATGATGATAACAAAAATAAACAGTTTAAATGATAATGATTTCTGAAATAACAACAATAAAATGATTACTACAACTGTCTACAATTAAATCTAACAACAAATAACCAACTCAATAAAACAAGTCCAGGACCTGTGGGAATTGAACCCACAGTCCCATTTTCAGCACCCTTGGGCCTCCGGGAAACGAACCCGCAGCCCATGTCTCAATAGATCTCAGGATCTCCGGGAATCGAACCCACAGTCCACATTTCAATAAATCTCAGGATCTCCGGGTCTCAATAATATCTCAATAACTCAGGATCTTCGGGAATCGAACCCGCAGTCCCTACCAATAACTCAGGATCTCGGGAATCAAACCCGTAGTGCCTACCAATAACTCAGGATCTCGGGAATCGAACCCGTAGTCCACATCTCAATAAATCTCAGGATCTCCGAGAATCGAACCCGCAGTCCACATTTCAATAAATCTCAGGATTTCCGGGAATCGAACTCACAATCCACATTTCAATAAATCTCAGGATCTCCGGGAATCGAACCCGCAGTCCACAAACACAGCAAGTAAAGGAATACATAGAAAGAAGTATAATATGCTTAACTATAACTTCGCCGATAAACAACGCCGGCGATTACCAAGAAAACTCAAGTAAGACAATTAGGCAACTAGACAGTTAAATACTACCTAATCATGCTTTTCTAACTATTTCCGGGTAGAAATATCAAATTTAACAGCTAACAACAGGAATATCACTTATTGAACATTTTAAGTAAAGTACGTGTTCAACAACCAGCGCATGTACACGCCTGTCACCTCGCGTACAAGGCATTTAAAGTGTCACATAATATCCTAGGGGTGAAAGTCCCCCACACGAGGTTAGACAAGCCACTTACCTCAATTCCGATATGAAACCGCTAAGAAATAACCCTCTTACCGCAAATGTCGGCCTCCACAAGTGTAGTATCTGATAAAAATCAATAGAATCACATCAAAATAGGCCAATTGGGCATTACCCAATCAAATTAACTCAAAATTCACCAAAACCCACAAGTTTCCAAAATCCGACTTCCAGTACGTTTATCGAATAATCACAAAAATTATATATTCGTGTTCCTTATCTCAATACGACTCTACGCATATAAATTTTACCAAAATCGGACTCCATTTGCCTACTCAAATCAGTATTTTTCTTCAATTTAGGCATAGGGCTCAAACCCACCTTTAATCTTCCATTTACAGAAATTTAACCAAGGATTTCATGTTAAAATGATGTAATTAAGCCACAAAACTTACCTCCGACGAATCCCCGATGAATTCCCAGCAATTTCCGTGAGTTTCTCTCTCTAGAACTCAAAAATGGCGTTTTGGGGTATGAAACCCCCGACTGGTTCTGTCCTGTAATTAAACTCACTGCTAGACCCTATTACTCATCGCGTTCGCATTACTGTTCACGCGTTCGCGATGAACAGCCCAACTTCTTCTACGCGAACGCGACGTAACCCACGCGTTCGCGATGACCTGCAAAAATTACTCATCGCGAACGCGACGCTCCACACGCGTCCGCGAAGCACAATTTCCCTTCCTCAACGCGAACGCGACGACTCCCACTCGTTCGCGAAGAACAACCTTCCAATCGACCGTTTTTCTTCTACGCGTACGCGACATCTGGGACGCGAACGCGGTGCTTCCTCTTTTCCTTCTACGCGATCGCGACTCAAGGGACGCGAACGTGATGCTTAGCCCTACCATGCCTACGCGAACGCGGCCATTGCCACACGAACACGAAGGCTTAAAGTTTGCTGCACTGCTGCTGCATTTTCTGCAGAATTTCCAAGTTCCAAATGCCCGCTTGATGGTCCGAATTCATCCCGAGGCTCCCAGGACCCCAACGAAAACCACCAACATACTCCAAAACACGATACGAACTTATTCCAATCATAAAAACACATCTAACAACATCAAAACCCATAATTCACATCGAATTCAAGCCTAAATTTCTTAAAACTTTCCGAATTGCACATCCGATCTAAAACCCAACCAAACGACGTCCGAATGCCCTGAAAATTTGCGGACATATCCAAAATCACATAACGAAGCTACAGAAATTGTCGGAATTCCATTCTGACCCTCGGATCAAAATCTCACCTATCGTTCGGATTTTGCCAAAATTTCAACCTTCGGCATTTCCAGCCTAATTGAGCTAAGGACCTCCAAAATACATTCTGAACGCGCTCCCAACCCCGAAATCACCTAACGGAGCTAATGGAACCATCGGATTTCCGTTCTGAGATCGTCTTAACACTGTTCCGGCTACGGACCATTTTCTAGCTTTAAAGCTCTCATTTAGGGACTAAGTGTCCCAGAATGCTCCAAATTTCAGAACCGACTCTCCCGGCAAACCACAATAGCAGAAATGAACTTAGGGAAACAGTTAAATTGGGGATTGGGGCATAATTTTCTAAAACGACCGGCCGGGTCGTTACATCTTCCCACCCTTAAAAGATTCGTTCGTCCTCGAACGAGCATAGAAAACATACCTGAAGTAGTGAAAAGATGAGGGTACTGGCTGCGCATATCTTGCTCAGTCTCCCAAGTCGCCTCCTCGACCGGCTGGCCCCGCCACTGAACCTTTACCGAAATGATGTTCTTTGACCTTAGCTTTCTGACCTGCCTGTCTAGAATGGCTACTGGCTCCTCAACATAAGACAGATCTTTGTCTAGCTGAACAGAAGTGAAATCCAACATGTGAGACGGGTTACCATGGTATCTCCGGAGCAAAGAGACATGAAATACGGGATGAACCCCGGCTAGGCTGGGAGGTAAGGCCAACTCATAAGAAACCTCCCCAATACGCCTCAAAATCTCAAAAGGTCCAATAAATCTTGGACTCGGCTGAGCACATTAACCTGATATAATCTGAAAATATTCCCTCTTGTTCAAACAAATAAGTCTTAGAGCCACATCGCGAACCTTCTTGTCCGCATAACTCTTCTGTCTACACTAGGCTGCACGAAGTCTGTCCTGAATCACCTTGACCTTGTCCATAGCCTCCTAAACCATATCAGTACCTAGCAACCTAGCCTCGCCCGGCTCAAACCAACCCACTGGAGACCTGTACCTCCTACCATATAGGGCATCGTACGGTGCCATCTGAATACTAGACTGGTAGCTGTTGTTATAAGCAAACTCCGCCAGTGGCAAGAAGTGATCCCATGAACCTCCAAACTCAATCACGCACGCACGGAGCATATCCTCCAAAATCTGAATAGTGCGCTCGGACTGCCCATCAGTCTGGGGGTGAAACGCTGTGCTCAGCTCCACCCGAGTACCTAACTCCTGCTGTACGGCTCTCCAGAACCGTGAAGTGAACTGAGTGCCTATATCTGAAATGATGGAAACTGGAATACCATGCAGCCGAACTACCTCCCTGATATAAATCTCCGCCAGTCGCTCCGATGAATATGTAGTGCCCACCGTATAAAATGGGCGGACTTGGTCAACCGATCCACAATGACCCAAATGGAATCAAACTTCCTAACCATCCGTGGAAGTCCAGATACAAAGTCCATGGTAATGCGCTCCCATTTCCACTCGGGAATTTCAATCTGCTGCATCAATCCACCCGGACGCTGATGCTCATACTTCACCTGCTGGCAGATGAGGCATCTAGAAACATAATCAACTATATCCCTCTTCATCTGCCTCCACCAGTAATACTGTTTCAAGTCCTGATACATCTTCGCGGCTCCCGGATGGATGGAATACTGCAAGCTATGGGTCTCTGCTATAATCAGCTCTCGAAGATCATCTACATTGGGCACACAGATGTGCCCCTGCATCCTCATAACTCCATCATCTCCGATGGTAACATCTCGAGCATTACAACGCCGAACTCTATCCTGGAGGACAAGCAAATGAGGGTCGTCGAACTTACGCTCCCTGATGCGGTCAAATAGAGAAGACCGAGAAATCACACAAGCCAGAACCCGGCTGGGCTCCGAAAGATCCAGTCTAACAAACTGTCTGGCTAAATCCTGAACATCCATCGCCATAGGCCTCTCCGAAGCTGGTAGATACACCAAACTCCCCAAACTCTCTACCCGACGACTCAAGGCATCGGCAAACACATTAGCCTTGCCCGGATGATAGAGAATAGTAATATCATAGTCTTTCAGTAGTTCCAACCATCTCCTCTAACGCATATTCAGGTCCTTCTGCTTAAGCAAGTGCTGCAAGCTCCGGTGATCAGTGTAGATCTCACAAGGAACCCCATATAAATAATAACGCCAAATTTTCAAGGTGTGAACAATGGCAGCTAGCTCCAAATCATGAACAAGGTAATTCTTCTCATGCACCTTCAGCTGTCTCGACGCGTAGGCAATCACCCTACCGTCCTGCATCAATACCGCACCGAGTCCAACTCGTGAGGCATCACAATATACGGTATAGGACCCCGAACCTATAGGCAACATCAATATAGGGGCCGAAGTCAAAGCTGTCTTGAGCTTCTGAAAGCTCGCCTCACACTCGTCTGTCCACTGAAAAGGGGCACCCTTTTGGGTCAATATAGTCATAGGTGCTGCAATCGAAGAGAACCCCTCTACGAAACGACGGTAATAGCCCGCCAAACAAAGGAAACTGCGAATCTCAGTAGCGGAGGAGGGTCTGGCCAACTCTGCGCGGCCTCCACCTTCCTCGGATCTACTCGAATACCATTACTGGACACCACGTGGCCCAAAAATGCCACTGAACTCAACCAGAATTCACATTTATAGAGCTTGGCATAAAGCTGCTTCTCCCTCAGAAACTGAAGCACTATCCTCAAATGCTGCTCGTGCTCTTCCCGGCTCCGAGAATATACTAGAATATCATCAATGAAGACATTCACGAACGAGTCCAGATAAGGCCTGAACACATTGTGCATCAAATGCATAAAGGCTGCTGGGGCATTAGTCAGCCCAAAAGACATCACGAGGAACTCATAGTGACCATACCGGGTCCTGAAGGCAGTCTTCGGGATATCCGGCTCCCGAATCTTCAGCTGGTGATACCAAGAGCGCAAATCAATCTTAGAAAACACCTGTGCGCCCTGTAGCTGGTCAAATAAATCATCAATACGGGGCAAAGGATACCGGTTCTTCACCGTAACCTTGTTCAGCTGACGATAGTCAATACACATACGCATAGAACCGTCCTTTTTCTTCACAAACAATACGGGAGCACCCCAAGGCGAAACACTGGGTCGAATAAAACCCTTGCCCAATAACTCCTGTAACTGATCCTTCAACTCCTTCAACTCAGGAGGAGCCATACGGTACGGTGGAATAGAAATGGGCTAAGTGCCCGACAATAAGTCAATAGCAAAGTCAATATCTCCGTCGGGCGGCATGCCCGGAAGATCAGCTGGAAATACATCAGCAAAGTCACGTACCACATGAACAGAATCAATAGAGGGAGTGTCAATACCGACGTCCCGCACATAGGCTAGATAAGCAGCACACCCCTTCTCAACCATACGCTGAGCTCCGAGAAAAGAAATAACACGGCTAGGGGTGTGATCTAGAGTACCACTCCACTCAATACGTGGAATGCCTGGCATAGCCAGCGTCACGGTCTTGGCGTGACAATCAAGAATAGTATAATGGGGCGACAACTAGTCCATGCCCAGAATAATATCAAAATCGACCATCTCGAGCAACAATAGATCCGCTCTGGTCTCAAAATCACCAATGGTAACCAAACACGACTGATATACATGGTCCACAGCCAAAGAATCACCCACCGGAGTGGAAACATAAATGGGGGCACTCAAAGAATCCCGAGGCACACCCAGATGAGAAGCAAAGTAAGAAGACACATATGAAAAAGTGGAACCGGGGTCGAATAGAACCGATGCCTCCCTGTGACTAACTAGAATAATACATATGATAACAGAGTCAGATGCGACAGCCGCAGCGCGATCAGGAATAACATAGAATCTGGCCTCTCCCCCCTCTCGAGGGTGGCCCCTGGCACCCTGACCCCCGACCCTGGTTGGCTGGGCAGGTGGAGTGGCAGCTGGAGCTGGAATGATAGACTGCTAGCCCTGAGAACCACGTTGATGTTGTGAAGACTGATGAGGTGCTCCCCTCCTACGCCTGGGGCACTCCCTAACTAGATGGCGAGTATCCCCGCACTCAAAGCAAGCTCTGGGAGGACGCGGTGGCTGTGACTGACCGGCCTCACCCCCACTAGTCTGACCCCTGGAAGTACCCCGCGCAGGAGGTGCACTAGAAACTGGGGGAGCATAATAAGGCTCCTGAGGTGCTGGAAGAGCTGGAGTACTACCGGCTGCTGGAAATGCTGAATGAACTGGACGACCGGAATAACCCCTGCCAAAACGACCGGCTGCTGAAGTGCGGGCACCAGAGAAATGGCCCGACTCACGAGACCTCTTGGCCTCTCTCTTTCTCCCCGCTCTCTAGGGAGCATACTCTCGATCCTCCTGGCAATGCTAACTGCCTGCTGATAAGATATATCTGTCTCCAGCTCTCTGGACATGCTGGATCGGATAGGCGGAACAAGGCCCTCAATAAATCTCCGCACTCTCTCCCGAACCGTGGCTACCAAAGCCGGTGCATGCTTGGCTAGACGGGTGAAACTGATAGCATACTCTGATACTGACATGGAGCCCCGTCGCAACCGCTCAAACTCCGAGCGCCAAGAATCCCTAAGGTTCTGTGGAACAAACTCCCTCAAAAACAGATCTGAAAACTGCGTCCAAGTCAATGAAGCAGACTCCTCTGGACTATCCAACTCATACGTGCGCTACCAATCATAAGCGGCCCCACGAAACTGAAAAGCAGTGAAGGAAACCCTGCTGGTCTCCACAATCCCTATAGTACGAAGAATACGATGAGACTCCTCTAGAAAACCCAATGCATCATCTGAAGCCAAACCACTAAACACTGGAGGGTCATATTTCTTGAACCTCTCCAATCTACGCTGCTCGTCCTCAGAGGCAGCTGGTCCACCTCCGGGTTGTGCTGGGGTGGTAGGAGGCATAACCAAAACATCTGGAACCTGTCCCACTGGCACACGCTGCTCCGGTGTAATGACTGCAGGAGTCTGGGCCCCTCCCCCAGCCTGAGATGTAGCTGCGACGAGAGGAAGCAATCCTGCCCGAGCTAAAGTGGTATACATACTCATGAACTGGGCCAGGGTCTCCTGTAGTGCTGGAGTAGTAGCAGCTGTAGTCGGTGTACCGGGTGCCTGCGCTCCAACCTGGTCTACCTGTGGCACCTCAGCGGCAGCGCGCGCGGGTGCTGTGGCCGCACCTCGGGCGCGTCCTCGTCCTCTACCTCGGCCCCGGCCTCTGACGGCGGCAACAGGGGGCGCGGGTACCTGATCATCGCGAGTAGATCGTGTCCTCACCATCTGTGAGAGAATAGAAAGCAGTAGTTTAGATTTTTTTTTTATGTCAAAAATGTCGCATGACAAGGAATCCAAAAGAAATGAAGAGTTTCCTAAACAATTACATAGCCCCTCGTAGATAAATACAGACGTCTCCGTATAGATCAGCGAGACACTCAGTAACCGGTCTGTGTCCCATGACTCCTATGAACCTAGAGCTCTGATACCAACTTGTCACGACCCTAGTTCACCAATTGTGAACATGTCGTGATGGCACCCAGTCCCCACGACTAGGTAAGCCTAACGCGTTGCGGAATATACAAGTTATAAACACTTAAATAAGAAACAGCGGAAAAATAGCATAAAAAGATATGTCACTACCAGAAAATGTGCCTATTGGAACAGTTATTTTAGCAACGGTTCACAAACCGTTTCCATAGAACATGTATGGTAACGGTTATAACCGTTACAATATCATTTAGGTGATATTAGCACACTTTACCTATAGAACCGTTACAATTGTAAAATAACCGTTGCCATAGATGAATCTGGCGCAACGGTTATCTGAACCATCCCAATAAATCTATCTACGGGAACGCTTCAGTTGTATAAATCTCTATTGGAACGGTTATTTTTTCTCCCTTATTTTCCCTCCTAAATTTCATTACACCCGCCAAAACAATCCCTATTCTTTTTAGTTTTTAATTTTTAATAATTTTAATATTACATATTAAATAAAAAAACTTTTTTGCCACTTAATTTCCCACTAACCGGATATAGGCGATATCCCAAATATTACCAAGCCATCTCTTCTGTTCACTGCTATATAGGTCATCTTCACGATATAGATGCATTTCTTCTTCTTCACTGTGATACCCCCAAATTTCCCACTATCAAAATCTTCTTCTTCTTCTTCTTCGATGACCTAGGTCATCTTCTTCTTCACTGCAATATAGGCGATACCCCATATCTCTCTCTGATGACCTAGGGTTCGTTGTTTTTGTGAATATTTGAACAAATTGGGTTTGGGGTTTTATTCTAATTGGTGTCGAGAAGTTGTGGTTGAAGCTTGGATTCATTTGTTTGGTGTTAACAATCAAATTTTTGGTGCTAAAGCTCGAAGAACAGCTTCAAATTTCTGGAGTTTAGTGCCTGAAGCTGTTGCGTAGCGTATGCACTCCTCGACGCATCAGGTATTCTTTATCTACGCTTAAACTTGTGTCATTTTATGGATTTTGATGCGTATGAGTTGGTTTGGGGGTTCCGTCCCGTTGGGTTGTGGCTTTATTATGTGTATATTGCAAAATAGAGTAAAATATAAAAACTTATGGAAAATAGATTAAAACTTGTGAAAAGTTCCAAAGCAAATTATGTACATGATGTTACCCTACGCTCCTCATCTGTTTTTTTAGGATTTTCGCCTCGGTTTGAGGAATACATAATATCACTTGTACAGGAGATATTCTGAATGCTCTACTATTTTTCTTCTTTTTGAATGTGTGTGTATATGTGTCGGGATAGGGGTTCGATGAATCGATTGACACAAAATGGATATTCAAAAGAGTTAAATCAGTACATTTTGATAAGCGTTTTTCAAGAGGATGACATTAGAGTTCTGTAATATAGTGTGAAATTCAGTTAGTGTAAAGAGACCAAATAGGGGGAAGGACAATAACATTTCATCAAGTTATATATTATACAGGCGAACTCTTTACTAAGGCTTGTACAAGTATCCATTAAGCAACATTTTCTTGCTCGTTGTAAACCTAACGTTCATTCGTTATATTCACAAATTCGTAATAATGTATTAGTAGATGTAGACGATCCATACTCTTCCCTACTCTTGTTCATACTGTTTGCTCAAAGTATCACCTTCTGCCTCCTCTTTCCTTTTGCTTGTTTTGGAGGCAGATCAAAAGTTGGTTGTTAGAATCGTCTTTGAAGATCAAGTTGCTTATTGTGATACTGTACCTTTTAATAGGGACGACTGGGTGATTGTTGGTTTCTAAGTGCTGTTGTTGTGCTAACTGAGGTTTCACGAATATCAGAAGTCATAATTACACCAGAATACAATCAGGAAGGAATATATACAGTTCGCTTCTGCATTCAGGTTAGAATGTTTATTTGTAAAGTTACTTGTGCTGGTTTTTGCACGAGTTTGTTTCTTTTGCAAAACCAAATTTAAAATCTTGCTTAGATGGCCTTCTCCCAATTCCAGATTTAACCCTTCTTACCTTTAGATGGCCTTCTTCCAATTCCGGATTTAACACTTCTTACCTTTAGATTTAGCCATTTGAACTGTGTTATGGAAGTGCTCGAGTTTTTGGCTCCTCCTATTATGCATATGAATGTAGTGTATTCTTCTGCAACATGTAAGATCCTAAGAGATTTCTTTAGCCGTATGCTGCCCTGGCTTTATGGTGATACAGAAAGGTGGTTGTGTCTGCATCATGAAGAAGATTGCTAAGGATCAATTTTAGTGAAGGAAGCCATGTTTTATCATTTCAAGACTTGGAAGATCATGGTTTTATCTAGACATAAGCTTCATTTTACTATCAGATCATGCCTAAGCTAGGAAGGGGCAAGGCAACGAGAGAATGAAATGCCTGAATTTATTCTTTTTGGTTTGTCGTGCTGTTCTCATTCAGCTATGCATTCTCTCCTGAGTCATAATGTCTTCTTGAGTTCCAAGACTGACACTGAGGTCTTGGTGGCTACATTGGTTAGAGTTTTATCAACAATGCTAAAAAAGTCATATGTTTGGAAGCACACATTGTTGGTTGCAGAGTAAAATTTGTCGCATGCTTTGCAATTGCAAACATTTAATATGTGTGAACTTAACATTACTTTCTTTCAGTTCTTTTATCTTCGTTCTTCTAGAGGAATTGGCAAACAGCCAAACACTGTGAGTAGAAAGCCCAATTATGGATGTACTAGTCTGTATCTTAATCTTGGATCTTGACGCCTCCATCCACATTGATAGGTAAGGCATCAATACAGGATTGCTCCGGGTAGATTATCATCTGGTACCAAGGGAGGCCATCTCCCTTTTCTTATGGGTGGAAAGGAGGATTCCACTATGATAGAGAAGAATGAAATTAGAATACGGACTAAAGCACAAGTTGATGTGAAGTTAGAGCAGACAGATGAAGAGCATGACTAAAGAGGAGGCTGTTGCAGCTGCTGCACAAGCAGTTGCAGACGCTGAAGCTGCCATTGCTGAGGCGGAACCAGCGACAAGGATTGTAGAGGCGTATGAAGCAGAGGCAGAGGCAAAACAGCGTTTTCATGAAGTTACATTGAAGGCATTGCAGCATCAAACTATCCATGTCTGGTAAGCTAATCTTTCAAGAGACAGCTTACTGTGGTTGTTGAGACTTTTTCTCTGTAATACCATAATGAGCCATGAGCTATTACTTATCAAAAACTTTGTACTGTTAAGTGATCACAGAGAAAAAGTTAATTAATTTTCAGAAATACTAAAAAGCAAGCTTGATAACATATTCAACATTAATAAAAATGTTCAGTTTTGCAAACTTTTGGGTTCAAAATGCTGCACATATTTGCTAAACTAGGGGTTTTGGAAGTTATTAGATGTCTATTTTGTTCTATGGGACTGCTGAAAACTTGAGATGTTTTTTGTTGTGCATGAGCACACAGGTTTCCACAAACTTGTGTGAAGGCCAACTTGCTAGATTCTTACGTACTCACATTATACATTGACTCTTGATTCAATATAATAGTATTGGTCCCGATTGCATAGTGGATATGCAATTTCATTAAGAAATTGTAAGCTTTCAATATAGTAGGGTTGATGTCTGTGTACACTCACCCTCTTACACCCCACTTGTGGGATCACACTGAGTATGTTGTTTAAGTTTTCAATTTAGAATTTTGGGGTCTGGTATACTGCTTTAGGAGCTCCTAGCACACGTCATCATGTTAAGAGTCGATCACATTTGCTTAATTTGTGGATGGAATGCTATCAGCCTGAATACTGCAATCTTACTCATAAAGAGATGATGAAATCACATTCATTATGCATTGCAGGCAATAGCAGACAGAGGGCTTGAGCTTTTGTCCACAACATTTATCTTTAGTGTTCTTGTAAGTGTGAACGTTCTCATACCTTGTAATTATTAAGCTATTATCATGCCATTTTTTCTGATTAAGTTCTGAAAACCTGGGATCTCCTACGAGTTACTAAAACCCCATCCCCCAAACCCGAGGGAAAGGCTGCAGGTTAGAGAAGTTTAGTGGATGATGGTAGTCACTCTTATTTGCGAACTTGAGATTAGAAATCCATTTACCTCTTTCTGGAGTGAGGAGGTGACCTTGAAGACACTAATACAATGTCTGACATTGACCTTATTGACTTACAATTTGTTAGCTGCAAGTTCCAATTCTTGTTTTATATACGGACTTGTGCCTGTTTGCGACGTCTTTTATGCTACCTTGGGAATTTGTCTCTAAGAATAGCTGTCATATAGAGTAATGTATTTGGAGATTTATATGAAAGTGAATTGAAAATAACAAAAAGCTCATGCTAAACTCTTAGCTATTAGCTCAAATATAATTTCCTCAAATTTTGGTATTTGTTAAACGTAGACATTTTCTTGGAAGTTCTTCTTCTTACGTCACGTTTCAACAACTTGGGGAAAAATATAGGTATGTTTTGAAGTTTGTTAAATAATGGATCTATGACCCATACATATTAATACCACAAGAAAGTAATATGATAAAATAAAATAATATCTTGGTTATGCTTTTATTGATGCAAAATTTCCAGCCAGTTACATGTTTGTTTCTGACATCTTATTTTTATCCTATGGCTGAACAATATTTAGGTGACATTGTTGCTTTATTTGGCTGGCTGCAACTCACGTGAGAAGAGTTCGTCACTGAAACCTCATGTCTCAGGAAATCTAATTGATGACTGGTAACTCGATTGACTTTATGCTGAAGTTTATACTCTGAAAGTTCTTAACATTAATAAAACTGTAATATCATTCTTTATTGAACTGCCTTTCCATTCATCCTTTCATCTATCCCGTGTAAGTTTTAAACATATTTAGTGTCCAATGACATGCTTTCCTTAGTTTCTCTCATAGTCAAATCAAAAATGGAAAATCAATATCCCCCTCCCTACTTCTGATCTTCTTTCTTTTATCTATGTGGTCTTCCTTGCCAATTAAAGTTATAGGAGTCATCAAAAGTTGTAAAGTTTTGTAACTTGTTCATGAAGTCAATCCGCTCTAATGTGCTTATGAATGACATCTTACCTAGAAAATGGCATTTGAAAAAGACGAAAAGAAAAATAAGAAAAGGATATAGCTCATGCTTCTTGTGGGTTATTTCAGTCAGTCAGTGAGTTGTGTTGTTGCTGCTTCTGAGTAATCTTGTGTACACTTTTAAATAAGTCTTCCTCCTCTTCTGAAGGCCAACAATGATTTCTATGGATAAGTTCTTTAATTTCTAGCTATGACCTGATATAGAATCTCTCTTTCTTTGTATAATGCTATTTTATCCTCCTCCTTTTGCCAGTAATTACTGTAGTTAATGTTGAGCGATGAAACACCGACGTAATGATAACAATCAGTAACACTAATCAAGCTTGCAAGTAATAAAGAAGGAAAATGTCTACAATTGCTTCTGAGTTAAATATGATCTTTCAAAGTGACATGGATTCTGTAGCAATTAATGATCTTGTAGTTTGTCACCAAATTGTAGCAGGATACATATGTTGTTCTCTACTTATAAAAAATGAAGTGCACTTTGTTCAGATTCTGTTGATCTCATTGTAATGAATATGATCCTGATATTTCTTCTATCCTCTTTCTTTGACTAGGTGGTTCGGGATACAACTAAATCCAAATTTCATTGGCATTGATCTCAAGTATGTTCTCATACCTCAGACCTTGTCTTTCACAATTGTGAGTGACCAGATCGTGAATTATTGGATTATTTAGTTTATACTTTTATGTCAATGTGGCTTGAGCAGGTGATAATCGATCTCCGATATCTGATCACAAGTTAGAAATGAAATTTGGGCAATCTCCAGTTTTTGTTGCATCAACATTGCGAGAAAATGGTGGAACTCTTAGAAGTGCTTGTCCAGCTTCCCTGGAAAAAAGGCCATTCATGTAATAAGCTGTTGTTATGAAGATAAAACAGAATGGGGAAAAGAGGTAAGTCAGGTCCATCTCTTCAAGTTTCTTGCTTTCTACAAGTATCAAAACGAATGTACTGATCGTTCTACCCAACTGCTTTGAAAATGCAGATTGGCTGGATATATGGTTCAGTCACAGAGGATATATTAACAGGCTTGAAAATGCATTGTCACGGCTGGAGATCCATATATTGCATGCCTACAATGCTGGCATTTAAAGGATCAGCACCGATCAATCTATCAGATCGTCTCCACCAGGTCCTTCGATGGGCTCTTGGTTCTACTGAAATCTTTTTCAGCAGGCATTGCCCTCTCTGGTATGGATATGGTGGTGGTCTCAATTGGCTCGAACATTTCTCATACATAAACGCCACCATTTATCCATTCACGTCTCTTCCCTTAGTCACTTATTGCACTCTACCTGCTGTATGCTTGCTCACAGGAAAATTCATTACACCTGAGGTAAAATCTTTTAACCATAGAAAAGACATCCTATTATCTACATGATCAAGTTGCACTAAGCTAAACTCTTCAAAAATATATCTAATTCTGTTCTTTTCTTGTTAAATCTTGCAGCTTAACAATGCTGCTAGCCTGTGGTTTTTGTCACTTTTCATTTGCCTTGGCAGTAGGATTTTTCATTTACCCCCTATCTCCCAATTTTTCGTCGTTTGCTCTTTCCCTTATATTTGGCATTGGTTTGTAAAAGCCAAGAGAATGGTTAAAAGTTATACGATTAGAAGAATGAAAGGGAGGATGCAACCAACCCATTCTCTACTTACAAAGTTACAAGTAGAGAAAATTCTATTATACACATTCTTATTTAATAACTTTATTTATTGTCTTTTGTAGGTGGAGTAACCGAAGAAAGGGAAGATGGAGAAGGTGGAGCAACTGAAGAAATGAAAGATGGAGATAGTGAAGATATAGACCTTACATAAGAAAGAACTTTGAGTTGTTGTCAATATTCTTGAAGTCTTTTATTATAGCATTTGAAACTTTAACTTTTGAAGCTGTAAAACTTATGTAATTTGGTTAAAAATATTTTGCTATTATCGTTATTCTTAGCTTATTGGATAAGAAAGATTATGTAGTGTTTTATTATTTTATTTATATAATATCCAGGTTATAATTACAAATATTTTTAGGCGGTAATGTCAATTAAACGTTTAAAATAGCCTAATAGAACCGTTGCAATAAGCACAAATGTTGTTGCCATAGACATTCTGAACCGTTCCGATAGGTGTTGCAGACCGTTCTATAAAGTGTGACAAACTGATGCAATAGAAACAAAACCGTTACGGTAGCATTATAAAACCGTTACAATAGCTGTAAATAATCGTTGCAATAAACTATATTGTAAAAGTTTCCAATCATTGTAGTAAATAATATGGTAACGGTTTACAACCGTTGCATAAAGTATACGGCAACGGTTTATAACCGTTGCTGTTGAAATAAATATTCGTTGCTTCAGACAGAGGGAAAACCGTTGCGATAGCTTGATCTATAGCAACGGTGTTGTCAACCGTTGCCAAAACCGTTGCTGTAGATCTATTGGCACGCGAGCGGATGTCACGGTTGCTGAACCGTTCCAATAAATCTATGGCAACGGTTTTTCTATCAATTGCAACGGTTTACCAACCGTTGCCATAAGCCTATTTTCCAGCAGTGTGTAATCCGTGCCGCTTGGCATATACATCTGTCACACAATAAATAAAACACTACCAAGATCCGGAACCCCACGGTAACACAGACTAAAAGAGAAATACAACTGTGGCTCTATGTGTAAAGAGTATCTAACAAGGAAATGAAGAAAAATGTCAACTAGTACTATTAGAATAGAAGGAAAGCCTCCGGATTTGTGGACGTAGCAGATCATACCTCGAGGTCTCCAGAAAGCTGCGGAAATCACCTAGCACGAGCCTGCTCTGATGTACCTGGATCTGCACAACAAAAGTGTGCAGAAGAGTAGCATGAGTACACCACGGCGGTACTCGGTAAGTGCCAAGCCTAACCTCGATGGAGTAGTGACGAGGAAGGTCAGGGCCCTACTGAGAAACAATAATATAATGATGATAACAAAAATAAATAGTTTAAATGATAATAATTTCCGAAATAACAACAATAAGATGATTACTGCAACTGTCTACAATTAAGCTAACAACAATTAACCAACTCAGTAAAACAAATCCAGGATCTGTGGGAAATGAACCCACAGTCCCATTCTCAGTACCTCTGGGTCTCCGGGAATCGATCCCGCAGCCCATGTCTCAATAATATCTCAATAACTCAGGATCTCCGGGAATCGAACCCGCAGTCCCTACCAATAACTCAGGATCTCGAGAATCGAACCCGTAGTCCCTACCAATAAATATCAGGATCTCGGGAATCGAACTCGTAGTCCACATTTCAATAAATCTCAGGATCTCGGGAATCGAACCCGTTGTCCATATTTCAATAAATCTCAGGATCTCGGGAATCGAACCCGTAGTCCACATTTCAATAAATCTCAGGATCTCGGGAATCGAACCCGTAGTCCACATTTCAATAAATCTCAGGATCTCGGGAATCGAACTCGTAGTCCATATTTTAATTAATCTCAGGATCTCCGGGAATCGAACCCGCAGTCGACAAACACAACAAGTAAAGGAATACATAGAAAGAAGTATAATATGCTTAACTATAACTTCGCCGATAAATAATGCCAGCGATTACCAAGAAAACTCAAGTAAGACAATTAGGCAACTAAACAGTTAAATACTACCTAATCATGCTTTTCTAACTACTACCGGGTAGAAATATCGAATTTAACAGCTAACAACAGGAATATCACTCATTGAACATTTTAAGTAAAGTACGTGTTCAACAACCAGCGCATGTACACGCCCGTCACCTCGCGTACAAGGCATTTAAAGTGTCACATAATATCGTAGGGGTGAAAGTCCCCCACACGAGGTTAGACAAGCCACTTACCTCAATTCCGGTATGAAACCGCTAAGAAATAACCCTCTTGCCGCGAATGTCGGCCTCTACAAGTGTAGTATCTGATAAAAATCAATAGAATCACATCAAAATAGGCCAATTGGGCATTACCCAATCAAATTAACTCAAAATTCACCAAAACCCACAAGTTGCCAAAACCCGACTTCCGGTATGTTTATCGAAAAATCACAAAAATTATATATTCGGGTTCCTTATCTCAATACGAGTCTAGGCATATAAATTTTACCAAAATCGGACTCCATTTGCCCACTCAAATCGGTGTTTTTCTTCAATTTAGGCCTAGGGCTCAAACCCACCTTTAATCTTCCATTTACAGAAATTAAACCAAGGATTTCATGTTAAAATGATGTAATTAAGCCACAAAACTTACCTCCGACGAATCCCCGATGAATTCCCAGCAATTCCCGTGAGTTTCTCTCTCTAGAACTCAAAAATGGCGTTTTGGGGTATGAAACCCGCGACTGGTTCTGTTCTGTAATTAAACTCAATGCCAGACCCCATTGCTCATCGCGTTCGCGTTACTGTTCACGCGTTCGCGATGAACAGCCCAACTTCTTCTACGCGAACGCGAAGTAACCCACGTGTTCGCGATGACCTACAAAAATTACTCATCGCGAACGCGACGCTCCACACGCGTCCGCGAAGCACAATTTCCCTTTCTCAACACGAACGCGACGACTCCCACGCATTCGCGAAGAACAACCTTCCAATCGACCGTTTTTCTTCTACGCGTACGCGACATCTGGGACGCCAACGCGGTGCTTCCTCTTTTCCTTCTACGCGATTGCGACTCAAGGGACGCGAATGCGATGCTTAGACCTACCATGCCTACGCGAACGCGACCATTGCCACGCGAACGCGAAGGCTTAAAGTCTGCTGCACTGCTGCTGCATTTTCTGCAGAATTTCCAAGTTCCAAATGCCCGCTTGATGGTCCGAATTCATCCCGAGGCTCCCGGGACCCCAACGAAAACCACCAACATACTCCAAAACACGATACGAACTTATTCCAATCATAAAGACACGTCTAACAACATCAAAGCCCATAATTCACATCGAATTCAAGCCTAAATTACTTAAAACTTTCCGAATTTCACATCCGATCTAAAACCAAACCAAACGACGTCCGAATGACCTTAAAATTTGTGGACATATCCAAAATCACATAACAAAGCTACAGAAATTGTCGGAATTCCATTCCGACCCCCGGATCAAAATGTCACCTATCGTTCGGATTTCGCCAAAATTTCAACCTTCGGCATTTCAATCCTAATTGAGCTAAGGACCTCCAAAATACATTCTGAATGCGCTCCCAACCCCGAAATCACCTAACGGAGCTAATGGAACCATCAAATTTCTGTTCCGAGATCGTCTTAACATTGTTCTGGCTACGGACCATTTTCTAGCTTTAAAGCTCTCATTTAGGGACTAAGTGTCCCAAAATGCTCCAAATTTCGAAACCGACTCTCCCGGCAAACCCCAATAGCAGAAATGAACTTAGGGAAACAGTTAAATTGGGGATTGGGGCGTAATTTTCTAAAACGAACGGCCGGGTCGTTACAATGTGTACCAGCCACAGTTGTTGATATCCTCAAGGTTTATCAAAACCCTCTTACCTCTCGCAAACAATGAAAAAACTCTAATACGAAAGAGTTTGGGATGGTAGAGGTGAATCAAATGAGGAAAAGTAAAATCCACACCCGCTCTGGTCGATATGAACCTTAAGCAAGCCACTGCTCTCCATACCAGTGGACCAATTTGAGCTAAACAGATTTTAAAGAAACGGCAAAATTCAAGAATGAATGGGTCAATGGTAGGGGTAAATCCTAGAGTAAAAGGATAAGTATAAACACAAGAAAAACCGGCTCTATAAGAAGAAACTCTCTGGTTAGGGTTGAGTATAACTATGGGAGTACTATCTTTCCAACGACAATCTTTTCGAACGATTGGGATCATCGGTTCAGTAACTAAAGAAGGGTATTTATCATCTTTTTTCAATTTAAGCATTTTCTCACAAAGAGATTCTTTGTCATGCTCAAAAGATAGATCTGACGGTACAATTTCTTCTACTGTTGGTTCATGAAGGGGTTCAGCAGGTTCTTTTCCTTTAGACGAACATTTGTTAGATAAAGATCCTCTAGAAGAGGTACCAGAAATAGAAGGGATGGTAGAACCAGATATGCTACCCCGTATTGATCTTGTACCACGAGGGACACTTATTCCACCTCTTCTATGTCTTATGGGAGCATTGGGAAAACTATCGAGTATGGGAACTCTTTTTGGGGTAGGATGTGAAGATGCCATTGTTCAATAAATTTTTGCGGAAGAAAAATAGAAGGAAGAAGTGAGGAGTCACTTGATGAAAAATATAACTAAAGAAGAAGAAATCGAAAGAGTATATGGAAAGCAACTGGTGAACTAAGAAAAGTAATGATGAAATGCCTATAATAAAGGCAACCATCACTTCGTGAATAGTGAAGAAAAAGGTTGCGGAACCGCAGAACTAGTTAAGAAGTGACATGTATGTGATGCATTAAATGGAAGGGACAGTTGAAACGTCAACACTGACATAACATTTATTGTGACAAAAATTCCATTTTTAATGAGAATCCACTTACCAAATATTTAAATAATAAATAAATGGAAAGTGGGGGGACTATCTGTATTGAGAAAAAGTTTTTTTTATGATGTGGCAAGACACGTGGAATGGTCAAGAGGTTATTATTCTGAAAGATAATAAATAAATAAAAGACGTGAGGAGATAAATCAGACATGTGACGTAATTCAACTACGAGTCCCGTAACTGTTTAGAGCGGGTTGGAATGTAATTCTAAAGTCAAAGGATACAAAGAGCAAATAGATACGAGTTCCGTATCATTTCAAGACATTCAAGGGCAACAAATCAAAAAGCATTTAAAGCATGGATCTGGAGGCACAAAGAAGTCCAAATTCAATCATTAACTACCTGATACATTGAAGAATTGACATTTAATAAGAATGATTGTGTAACGACCTATTTAATGTGATTTATTACTCATATTTATGTCATTAAAGCCTATGTTTCATTCTTCTATCTAGGGTGAGCTATAAAAGGAGGAAGTTGTACCATTTGTGGACACGATCAACTATTGAAAGCCTACTGAAATACAATTTTTCTTTACTGTTCAGTCTTATTATTGAAAGCCTATTATACCTTTCGGTCTCTCGATTATCAGTAACCCGATTTCTCTATTATTTTCTAGTTTTAATCGAAACTGCATATTTTGATTAAACAAGGATAGGTTATATTATATCTAGGATTGACTACATCATAAGAAAACTTATGTATTAGCAATTGATAAAAATAATCGCATGCACTGAAGTAATTTCCCAAAATGATTATTTGTTCACTTCCGAAAAAAGGCACAATCAGTTAAACTAATACAGCTACATACAAAAATACATAAATTTTAATGAAGAACCAACTCAAATTTTAGTACTACTAGAAAAGAGCCTATCGAAGAATGTATACATATACAGGTTAGCATTAATATTAGCTGTCTTTGGCTCCAACATCTAGTTAGCTGGTCCTTTGCAGCACACCCTTAGCTTGTCGTTGTTGATTCTCATCGTCCATCTGGACAACACTCAGAAGTTGCTCGTCATCCTTTGCATTATAACCTTCTTGTCATGTGTTGTTGATTATCACCATCAGTCTGGACAACACTCAGATACATCTTCTAACATCTGATTTAGCTCATCTGAGTCCATTATATCCCATGGATCCAAGCCAAGCGCATCTTGATCAGAGCTAATCAAATTCATTTGAGACATATCATCCACTTTTGAATGTTCCACATGCGCTGAATTGCTGCACTTATCAGGCACCGACTGGTCAAAATTATTGAGCATGGCTTAAACAGAATGTAGCCCACAAGTATAAGTCACCTCTGGTTCTAGTACTGCTGCTAATGGATCAACAATATCTGCTGCTACATCAATCTCGGGTTCACCATCCCACTGATACAAGTAATCAGGAACTTCAGCTGGTTCGGCCGCTAATGGTTCAAAAACACTATTATTCATCACCATTGATTCTTGTAAAGCCATCGTTTCAGAGTGTTCCGAATTCTTGCACATATTATAATAATCATTAGTAGCCAAAAAGCCATCAACAGAACTCGTTACCTCATCAATTCCATCGGAAATATTATTTAACGTCGTGATTGTGGAAGTTTCGTCGGATGAACTGTTAACGTGCTTCAGCTTCTTGATGGCGCAGAGAACATAATCTCTACGGTCTTCGTTAAACTTGTGTAGAATAACCTTAGAAAGTTGGTACTCCTTCATCAGCCAATGTCCATCTTTCTCATCTTCAGGGTAAAACTTTTTATTCTTGTAAGACAAACACGTCTTGGATCCTATATTAACCACTGAAGATGTGTTTTTGTAGTGAACTGGTTTGTCCTTGGCTTCCTGTTTCCAAGTTCCCTTGTTTCCGACAGAGCTATGATACCTGGCGTTGCTCTTCTTCTTCAGCTTTGTGATGAAATAGCGATAATTGGTGCTGTCATCATCATCACCACAGGGTACTCCGTTGTCGTAAATCTCCCAAGGTTCTTGTATGCCATAGACATCAACGTTAGTGGTAAAAAATCCAGTATCGCGCATCTCTTGTCCAGCGACGAATCTCAACAGGAACACAAGTCCTTCTGAATCGGTGGGACGAAAGCGGAAACCATCTTGACCTAGCTGCTCCATGAATCTCAAAAGCAACTTTGTTCTGAACGCAACTTCAAGAGAGTGAATGAGGTTTGAGAGTATTAACCTGGCTGTATTTATAGGAGTCTCAAGTCGCTAAGTTTAGGAAATTATTACTTTGGCAACAATTAAGTATTTAATTACATATGGAAACTTTTCTTTATGGAAAACAAAGAAAAGTAACTGACTATTACTTAGGCAACAGTTAAGTAGAGTTAAATATTTCTTCTACCCAAAATAACTAACTTATGGAAACTTTTCTTTTTTCCAATCACATATATATATATATATATATATATATATATATATATATATATATATATATATATATATATATATATTAATTATTAAATTATTATTTTTTTACCTACCTATACCATATATGAAACCTTATTATCCTAAATGTGCACAGTTTGTTAATTACCCCAAGTCCATATTTTACCTACAAATTTTGTACCATTCGATTATTAGGCATTAAAAGGGCAGAATAATCCCTAAAAACGGGCTAAAATTAAGGAGAGAATCTTTGTGTTTATTGATTCTACATTAGATTCAATTTTTAAAAAGAGAAAGGAGATTTCTCATCTACTTATTTTTCTCTAGAACTACAATTCAAATTCTCGAAAAAAAGAATGAAGAATTCAAATTTTGGAGTTTCAACAACTCAAAGTTGAAAAAATATGTTCTTCAATATATTCTCCACCATTGATAGCCATTAAAAAGCTTGAACACTTTGAATTTAAATTTGGATTTTCAAAAATCATTATTTGTTTGGATTTGGTGCTATTGTAAATACTTCGGAATATGTTTAGGAGTTTATATCTCAATTTTGAGGGGTTTTGGTGAAGATCAGACTTGATTTTGACTGAATTTCAGATTCAAACTCGAAGAAGAAGGCATATTCTAGAAATTGTAGATAAATTGTAGTAAAATTGTAGAATTGTAGATATATTGTAGATAAATTATAGATGAATTGTAGAGTGGAAAGACTAAAACTTCTACAAATCTTCTACAATTTTGTCGAAATGCCAATTATGCTATAATTGAAATGAGAATTTGGATATTAAAATTCAATGTATCTATTTTGTAGATATCTTGTACATAAATTGTAGATTATTTGTATTCTGATTATAGATGCATTATTTTTTGTTTTCACAAATCCAAAATGACTAAAGCTTCTACAAATCTTCTGCAAAAAACAGTCTACAATTTATCTATCATTTTTCTAATTTGATTACAATTTGACTACAAAATGTCTACAAATTCTGGAAATATATCTTCTTCGAGTTTCAATCGACTGTGTTAACAAGTAACCTTCAACCACTTCCCAAAAAAAAAGAGGTCAAAGAATTTCGAACTCTCTGCCATTATTATTTTCAGTGGGAATTCAAGCGGTTTGATCAAAGAATTTAATATATTCGTGTGAATCTAAAAATATGATATTCTTCGACGGTAGTGGGCAGTTGGGGATGATCAACGAGAGGAAGCACATGATCATCGTGGTTTTGTGTGTATTGTGAATAGTTGAGATGAAAGGAAAGAGAAAGTGGGAAGATACAGTCCTATAGTTATACCTAATATAAATGAACACTTAATTATATCCCTAATTTGAATTATGGTATATAAATGGTAATTTGGTATTCTTAAATGTAATAAACACAAACCTTAAACATTGGGGGTAATACAGTTTCATATATGGTATAGGTAGGTAGGTAAAGATCCCATATATATATATATATATATATATATATATATATATATATATATATATATATATATATATATATATGTGTGTGTGTGTGTGTGTGTGTGTGTGCCAAAAGCGGCTCTAGGGTAAGGCAAGTGAAGCCCTTGCCTTAGGCTGTGATGACCCGGCCCGTCATCATGTGAGTTACCATCCCGTTTTCCCTGTTATATGCTTGTTCATATTTCAATATGTGTGTTTGGTGAGTTAGAGTCAATTCGGATCGAGTTTGGTTGAAATGAGACAAATAGTCTCTTAGGAAAAGGCATAGTTGGGAAACCTTAGCCGGATGTTGACTAGTGAGTTAGAAAGCTCAAAATCGAATTTTGATGATTTGATCAGATCCGGGAGGTCATTTGTGGCTTAGGAGAGTGATCGGAATTGAATGTAAGGCCCCATAAAATTTTTGTGCATGAAACCTAGTAGATGTGGTGCCATGGTCCGAATAATGTGTTAGGAATGCGTAGAATTGCAGACCCTTCTTCAGCATCAATTGTATGCCAAGTTCTCAAAATGTGAGTTTTGGTTGGAGTCCGTAGCCTTTCTAGGGCATGTTATTTCCAGTGAGGGAATTCAGGTGGATCCTCAGAAGATTGCGGCAGTGAAAGATTGGCCTAGACCCACGACCCCGATAGAGATTCGTAGCTTCTTGGGTTTGGCAGGGTACTATCGGAGGTTTGTAGAGGGATTCTCAACCCTCGCTTCCCTATTGACAAAACTGACGCAGAAGGCAGTTAAGTTCCAGTCGTCCGAAGCGTGTGAGAAAAGTTTCCAATAATTGAAGTCAAGATTGACCTCGGCACCCGTATTGGCCTTGCCAGAAGGCACAGAGGGATTTGTAGTTTATTGTGATGCCTCCAGAGTCGATTTGGGATGTGTATTGATGCAACGCGGAAAGGTCATAGCTTATGCTTCCAGGCAACTCAGGAACCATGAGAAGAATTATCCGACGCATGATTTGAAGCTTGCAGCTGTTGTGTTTGCCTTGAAAATATGGCGACACTATCTTTATGAGGTTCATGTAGATGTGTTTTCAGACGACAAGAGCCTCCAGTATTTGTTCAAGCAGAAAGAGCTGAATCTGAGACAGCGGCGGTGGTTAGAATTGCTCAAGGACTATGATATGAACATATTGTACCATCCAGGGAAGGCAAATGTGGTAGCCGACGCTCTTAGTCGAAAATCCATGGGTAGTTTAGCTCATTTGGGTGTGGATCAGAGACCCCTGGCTCGAGAGGTTTACCAATTAGCCAGTTTGGGGGTTCGTATCTCGGCGTCAGACGAGGGGAATGTTTTGGTGCATAATGGAGCAGAATCATTATTGGTTGCGGAAATCAAGGAAAATCAGTTCATGGATCCAGCATTGGTTCGGGTAAAGGAAGCAGTTATGAATGACAAGACCTCAGCATTTGTACTCAGCAGCGAAGATGGTGTATTGCGGTGTCAAGGTAGACTATGTGTTCCGGATGTGGACGAGCTTCGGGAAAGAGTGATGGCAGAGGCTCACATTTCCAGGTATTCGGTGCACCCAGGTTCCACGAAAATGTATCATGATCTCAAGGAGATTTATTGGTGGAACGGTATGAAAAGGGATGTGGCAAGTTTTGTAGCTAAATGTCCGAACTGTCAACAAGTGAAGGCTGAGCATCAACGGCCCGGTGGATTAACTCAGCTTATAGAAATATCAAGCTGGAAATGGGAGATGATCAATATGGATTTTGTGGTGGGGTTACCAGCGTAAGTTCGACTCAATATGGGTGATAGTGGATCGACTCACCAAATCAGCTCACTTCCTGCCAGTCAAGTCCACTGATACCGCGGAGCAATATGCAAGGTTGTACATCAAGGAGATAGTAAGGCTTCATGGCACTCCACTTTCTATTATCTCGGATCGCGGGGCTTAGTTCACAGCTAACTTTCAGAAGACGTTTCAGCAAGGTTTGGGAACTCAGGTGAATCTCATCACAACTTTCCATCCGCAGACCGACGGTCAGGCCGAGCGGACCATTCGGACGCTTGAAGATATGTTGCGGGCTTGTGTCTTAGATTTTAAAGGTAATTGGGATGAACACTTGCCATTGATAGAATTTTCTTACAATAACATCTATCATGCTAGTATTCATATGGCCCCGTTTGAGGCATTGTACGGGAGAAGGTGTAGGTCGCCAATCGGATGGTTTGAGGTAGGTGAAGCGGAATTGCTAGGGCCAGATATAGTGTACGAAGCTGTAACGACCCTGCCCGTCGTTACGGGAATTACCACCCTGTTACCTTGCATTTACATATCTTATGCTTTTATATCAGTATTAGAGTATATCGGGTGAGTTAGGAGTGATTTTGATTGAAAATAAAGCAAATAGCATGTTTGAAGGAAGCTTGAATATGGGAAGTCAACCAAGAGTTGACTATTGATTTAGAGTGCTCGGAACTGGATTCTGATGATTCGACTAGTTCCGGGGGATCATTTATGACTTAGGAGAATAATCGGAATTGAATTCGGAGGTCCGGTGTAGTTTTAGCTTGAATTGGCGAAGGTTGAATTTTGGCGAAAATCGGATGGTAGGTGATATTTTGATCCGGGGGTCGGAATGGAATTCCGAAAATTTCTGTAGCTTCGTTATGTGATTTTGGATATGTCTGCAAATTTTCAGGTCATTCGGACATCGTTTGATCGGGTTTTGGATTGAAGGTTAGTTTTGAAAGTTTTGAAGAAACTTAGGCTTGAATTCGTGTGTAAATGGTGATTTTGATGTTTAGGATGGTGTTTTTGTGATTGGAACAAGTCCGTATCATGTTTTGGAGTATGTTGGTGGTTTTTGTTGGGGTCCCGGGGGTCTCGGGATGAATTCGGGGAGTCCAAACGGACCATTCTTGGCCAAAGAAAAGAGCTGGTTTGCTGTCATAAGTGCAACAGAAATTTACTCTCTGCGATTGCACGAGTGAGCATGCGATCGCGTAGAGTAATGGTGAAGGGGGAGAATTTTACCCTTCGCGATCGCAGAGAAAGGGACGTGATCGCATAAGGTCAAGATCAGAAGCAATGCGATCGCAGGGAGCACAGACGCGATCGCGTAGAGTAAGCAGTTGCCCATCGCTATCGCATGAGGGTGTACGCGATCGCGTAGAAGGAAAAATGCAGTCAGGGATTTTGTGATACGCGATCGCAGGAGGAGAGATGCGATCGTGTGAGTCCGGATTTTTGAACATCGCGATCGCGTGAGGCGAGTCGCGATCGCGTAAGGTTAAATGTTCTGGCAGTGAATTAAATTGCAGAACAAAGAGCTCGAAGGTTTACACCCCCAAAACACAATTTTGAGCCCTAGAGAGAAGAAAACTCGAGGAAACCACTGAGAAGTCATCGGGTATTCGTCAGAGGCAAGCTTCTTAATTCACAAACATCATTTTATGGTAGAATTAACATCAATCTACATGAAATTGGGTAGAAATCTTGAAGAAATGTGGCCTAGATATTGAAAACGGGATTTTGAGTTTTGGGAGGCCATTTGAACTCCGATTTTGATAAATTTTATATGCACGGACTCGGGGCGAGATGAGGGTCGCGTTGGTACTAATTTCAGAATTTTCCGAGCAGTGGGCCCGGGGTCGGGTTTTTCCAACTTGGTGTATTTATGTGAATTTCATGTAAATTGAAATGGGTTACGATTCTTTGACCCGTATTTGATATAATTATTGTGGTTTGACTAGATTCTATGCACGAGGGAGCTAAATTCAAAGGAAAAGGCATTGCGGACGAGTCTTCGACCGGCTAGAGGTGAGTAGTTTGTGTATATGGTAGCCTGAGGGTTCGAAATCCCGGCTTAGCACATTGTGATGCTAGTAGGGCGTGGCTCGCACACCGTGGCAGGTGCGGGATTCATTGTGACTGGGGATTGAGACATGGTCCATCCCGAAAATGAATAATATATTACTAGTGTTGGAAATACACTGTATTTGATATAATTGTGGGCTGTAAGCCTTGTTTGGGGCCTTGTGCCGACCTGTAGTGTCCTTAGAGGACAACATTTATGTGATAGCTATTTTTGCTTAAATCACTGATCTCAGTTCTGGAAATTGAAAACACCTATTGAAATGCTAAGTCATCAGCTTTTGCAAATTAAATGAAGTTAAAGTATTTTTCATAAATTATGAACTGGAAACTGGAATTTAGAAAAATGAACTATTTTGTGACTTATTTGCTTATTGTGGACTGAGAATGGATCGGGCTGCACGCCGCAGAAGTTGATATGAGGATCGAGCTGCACGCCGCATCAGTATTGCGCTTGGGCTGTAGGAGCCCCACCGGAGTCTGTACACACCCCAAGTGAGCGCCGTCGACGTTAAATTGGATTTAGCTACACGCCGTAGCGATTATGTGCATTGCATTGCATCTTTATTTGTTGAATTACTCTCTGGTAACTAAATTGTATTGTTGATGCTAGTTCGTAGGAGATTCGGACTGTAGTGTAGCTTTATATTGTGGTATTCTGTGGATTTCTTATTTTCAGCTACTTGTATATATTTATTACTCACTGAGTACTTAGTACTCACCCCTACTCCCTGCACCTTTTGTGTGCAGACTCAGGTACTCAGGAGCAGTAGACAGGCAATTCCAGTGTTTGCAGTGTCATATCGAGTTGCTGAGGTAGCTGCCTACGTTCGCAGAACCTAGCTTCTCCTCTCCTTTCCAGTTGTTATTTGTATTTTATATTCAGACTCGAGTATTTCTATACAGTACTCTTTATTCCTGTTGGGTTTTGCTAGAGGCTCTATACTTGTGACTCCGGATCTTTGGGAGTGTCAGTATATTGATTATTATTATTATTACTGGAGTTCTTAAACTCATATATTCTTTTTGGGTTGTCCATTTGGGACTGGTATTCGACGAAATCAGAAAGTGTTGGTCTGGCTGGCCTAGCTTGATTGTTGGGCGCCATCATGACCGGATTTGGGGTCGTGACAAGTTGGTATGAGAGCCTAGGTTATTCGGACTCGCGAGTCATGAGCCGGTTTAGTAGGCTTTCGCGGATCGGTACGTGGACGTCCGTATCTAGCCTCAGAGGGCTACATAAACTTTAGGAAAAACCTCATTTTCTTGGATTCATATTGTGCGATTTGTGTTATCATGAAATTAAATTTTTCCATATTCTATTCTCTCGCAGATGGCGATAACACGAGCTAATGGACGTGGCGGATGACCACCATTGGCACCCAGAGGCCGTGGTCGTAGTAGAGGTAGGGCAGCAGTACCAGCACCTGCTGACCCACCAACTGACCAGACTCAGGGTCAGATTCCTGCACCAGTGGCCCAGGCTCAAGACCAGATTCCAGCAGCAAACGCTCCGGCAACTCGGGTTCAGGCACCGGCAGTGCCCATTGTGATACCGGGTCTTCAGGAGACCTTGGCTCAGATCTTATCAGTGTGCACAGGCTTGGCTCAGGTAGTTGCAGCTACTGCTGCAGTATCTTCTTCACAGGCAGGGGGAGGGAATCAGACCCCCGTGGCTCACACACCCGAGCCAGTTCAGCCAGTTGCGCCCGTTGCACCAGCTCCTACTTATATGGTTCCAGTTAGGCCCGACGATGAGCAGCATCGTTTGGAGAGATTTGAGAGGCTACAGCCTCCGGCATTTAGTAGTGCTGAGGGCGAGGACGCCCAGGGTTTTTCTGACAGATGTCAGCGCATTCTAGAGTACAGCGGTGTTTCATTCACTACTTTTCAGTTCACCGGTGCAGCATTTCAGTGGTGGGAGGATTTCGAGAGGCGTAGGCCCGCTGGGGCAGCGCCCCTCACTTGGCAGCAGTTCTCCACGGTATTTTTGGAGAAGTACGTGCCTCGGTCTCAGAGAGAGGAGCTGCGACGTCAGTTCGAGTGGTTGAAGCAGGGAGATATGACGGTTAATCAGTACGAGATGAGATTCACACAGTTGGCCCGTCATGCCATATGGATGGTTCCTACAGACAGGGAGAGGATTTGGAGATTTATTGATGGCCTTATTTATCCCATCCGCATATTGATGACCAGGGAGAGATTTTTGGCAGTTACCTTTGAGGAGGTGGTTGATGCTGCCCGTCATATTGAGACAGATTGTCGCAGAGATCGAGAGGAGAGAGAGGCTAAGAGGCCTCGTGGTACTGGCAGTTACAGTGGTGTTCCGTCTAGGGGCCAATCTCAGCATAGTAGAGGTCGTTCTTTCAGGTCTCATCAGTCTGGACGTGCAGAGTCCAGTGGGGTTTCATCAGATCGTGGTCGTCAGGGCCATCAGGGTTATCAGGGTCAGCAGAGCCGATAGCAGAGTCAGCCTGCACTGAGTGCTCTTCCAGCTCAGAGCTCTGCTCCTGCTTCCTCAGCACAGGGTTCGTCTGTAGCAAGGGGTCCTCAGCAGCCCCTTCTTCCATCTTCAGGTCGTTGTTTTGAGTGCGTGATTTGGGCCATATCAGGAGAGAATGTCCTCAGTGTCTTCGTAAGCGGTCTCAGCAGAGGGATCAGCCCTCGTCTTCTACTCCTGTTTCTTCGGCGCCAGCACAGTCGGCTAGGACTGGTGGCCAGGTATCCCGAGGTCGCCGTAGGGGTGAGGATCGTACTGGTGGAGGCCAGGCTCGTTTGTATGCCCTTCCGGATAGGAAGGATGCTAGTGCTTCAGATGCGGTCATTTCAGGTATTATCTCAGTCTGCCACATGGATGCTTCTGTCTTATTTGATCCCGGATCCACCTATTCTTATGTCTCTACTTATTTTGCACATCATTTGGGTATGACCCGTGGTATTCTTGCTTTACCCGTACATGTGTCTACCCTAGTGTGGGATACTGTTGTTGTGGATCAGGTATATCGATCCTGTATTATTACTATTGGGGGTTTGGAGACCCGAGTTGATTTATTACTACTGAGCATGGTAGATTTCGATGTAATTCTAGGCATGGATTGGCTATCTCCTTACCATGCGATTCTGGATTGTCATGCCAAGACAGTCACTCTAGCTATTCCAGGTAATCTGAGGATCGAGTGGCGTGGCTTGACTGATTATGTGTCCGATAGGGTGATTTCTTATATAAAGGCCCAACGAATGATTGGCAAGGGTTGTTTATCTTACTTGGCCTTTATTAGAAATGTTGAGGCCGAGACACCCAGTCTTGATTCGGTCCCCATTGTGAGGGAGTTTCCGGATGTATTTCCAGCAGACCTGCCGGGCATGCCGCCTGACAGAGATATCGATTTTGGTATTGACTTGGTGCCGGGCACTCAGCCCATTTCTATTCCTCCCTATCGCATGGCACCAGCGGAGTTAAAAAAATTGAAGGAACATCTTCAGGAACTCTTAGATAAGGGTTTCATTCGTCCGAGTGTGTCACCTTGGGGTGCACCTGTGTTGTTCGTGAAGAAGAAAGATGGCACAATGAGAATGTGCATTGATTACAGGCAGCTGAACAAGGTAACAGTGAAGAATAAGTACCCATTGCCTCGTATTGAGGACCTATTTGATCAGCTCCAGGGAGCTAGTGTATTTTCTAAGATTGATCTTCGATCGGGCTATCATCAGTTGAAGATCGGGGACTCGGATATTATGAAGACAGCGTTCAGGACGCGATATGGGCACTACGAGTTCCTGGTGATGTCTTTCGGGCTCTGACTAATGCCCCAGCTGCATTCATGCACTTGATGAATAGTGTATTTCGGCCGTACCTTGATTCTTTTGTGATTGTGTTTATTGATGACATTCTGGTATATTCACGCAGCCAGGAGGAGCATGCACATCATTTGAGGGTGGTATTGCAGAGGTTGAGAGAAGAGAAGCAATATGCAAAATTCACTAAGTGTGAGTTCTGGCTTGACACTGTGACTTTTCTGGGACATGTAGTGTCCAGTGATGGTATACGGGTTGATCCACAGAAGGTCGAGGCAGTGCAGAATTGGCCTAGACCTTCCTCGGCTACAGAGATTTGGAGTTTTCTTGGCTTGGCAGGCTATTATCGCCGGTTTGTTCAGGGTTTCTCATCTATTGCTTCACCGTTGACTAAGTTGACACGGAAGAATGCTCCATTTGTGTGGTCTGATGAATGTGAGGAGAGCTTCCAGAAGCTCAAAGAGGCTTTGACCACAGCTCCAGTACTTGTGTTGCCATCAGCCTCAGGGTCATATACGGTGTATTGTGATGCTTATAGAGTTGGACTCGGTTGCGTGTTGATGTAGGAGGTTAGAGTTATTGCATATGCTTCTCGTCAGCTAAAGCCCCACGAGAAGAACTACCCTGTTCATGATTTGGAGTTAGCCGCTATTGTTCATGCCTTGAAGATTTGGAGGCATTACCTATATGGTGTATCTTGTGATGTATATACAGACCACCGCAGCCTTCAACATTTGTTTAAGCAGAAAGATCTAAATTTGAGGCAGCGGAGATGGCTTGAGTTGCTTAAAGACTATGATATTACTATCTTGTATCATCCTGGGAAAGCCAATGTAGTGGCTGATGCGTTGAGCCGGAAGGCTATTAGTATGGGTAGTTTGGCGTATATTCCAGTTGGGGAGAGACCCCTAGCAGTTGATGTTCAGGCGTTAGCTAATCAGATGGTAAGGCTGGATATTTCTGAGGCCAGTCGGGTGATGGCTTGTGTAGTAGCTCGCTCTTCTTTATATGATCGTATTCAAGAGCGCCAGTATGATGATCCACACTTACTTGTCCTTAAGGACAGAGTTCAGCACGATGATGCCAGAGATGTCACTACTGATAGTGATGGTGTATTGCGGATGCAGGGGCGGATATGCGTGCCCAACGTTGATGGCCTTCGTGACTTGATATTGGAGGAAGCCCACAGCTCGCGGTATTCTATTCATCCAGGAGCCGCGAAGATGTATCAGGATTTGAAGTAGCATTACTGGTGGAGAAAGATGAAGAAAGATATTGTGAGCCATGTGGCTCGGTGTCTAAACCTGTCAGCAGGTCAAGTATGAGCATCAGAGACCTGGTGGTGTATTCCAGCGTATTGATATTCCCGAGTGGAAGTGGGAAAGGATTACTATGGACTTTGTTAGTGGACTCCCTCGGACAGTGAGGAAGTTTGATTCAGTTTGGGTGGTGGTAGATAGGTTGACCAAGTCAGCTCACTTCATCCCAGTGTGTACTACTTATTCCTCAGAGCGGTTGGCAGAGATATTCATCCGTAAGATAGTGAGATTGCATGGAGTTCCCATTTTTATTATATCAGACAGAGGTACCCAGTTCACTTCTCAGTTCTGGAGAACATTTCAGCGAGAGTTGGGTTCACAGGTTGAGTTGAGCACATCATTTCATCCACAGACGGATGGGCGGTCTGAGCGTACTATTCAGATATTAGAGGATATGTTGCGTGCTTGTGTCATTGATTTCGGTGGTTCGTGGGCTGATTATTTGCCTCTTGCGGAGTTTGCTTATAATAATAGCTATCGGTCCAGCATTCAGATGGCACCGTATGAAGCTGTATATGCGAGGCGGTGTAGGTCTCCAGTCGGTTGGTTCGAGATCGGTGAGGCTAGGTTGTTAGGGACAGAGTTAGTCCAAGATGCCTTAGACAAGGTGAAGGTGATTCAGGAGAGACTTCGCACAGCTCAGTCACGTCAGAAGAGTTATGCGGACCGGAAGGTCCGAGATGTGTCTTATTCAATAGGTGAGAAGGTGTTGCTGAAGGTTTCGCCTATGAAGGGTGTTATGAGGTTTGGAAAGAAAGGAAAGTTGAGCCCAAGGTTTATTGGACCTTTTGAGGTGCTTAGGAAAGTTGGGGAGGTGGCCTATATGCTTGCTTTGCCACCCAGTTTGTCGGGAGTTCACCCGGTGTTCCATGTATCTATGCTCCGGAAGTATGTCGGAGACCCGTCTCATGTGTTAGACTTTAGCACGATACAGCTAGATGAGGATTTGACTTATGATGTTGAACCAGTAGCCATTTTAGGTCGACAGGTTCGTAAGCTGAGATCCAAGGACATAGCTTCAGTGAAAGTGCAGTGGAGGGTTCGTCCCATGGAGGAAGCAACATGGGAGACCGAGCAGAAGATGCGAAGTAGATATCCACACTTGTTTGATACTCCAGGTATGTTTCTTAACCCGCTCGCGGACGAGCATTTGTTTAAGTTGGGGAGAATGTAACGACCCGGTCCATCGTTACAGGAATTACCACCCCGTTATCTTGCATTTACATATCTTATGCTTTTACATCAGTATTAGAGTATATCGGGTAAGTTAGGAGTGATTTGGGTTGAAAATGAAGCAAATAGCATGTTTGAAGGAAGCTTGAATATGGGAAGTCAACCAAGAGTTGACTATTGAGTTAGATTGCTCAGAACCGGATTCTGATGATTTGACTAGTTCCGGGGGATCATTTATGACTTAGGAGAACAATCGAAATTGAATTCGGAGGTCCGGTGAAGTTCTAGGCTTGAATTGGCGAAGGTTGAATTTTGGCGAAAACCGGATGGTCGGTGATATTTTGATCCGGGGGTCGTAACGGAATTCCGAAAATTTCTGTAGCTTCGTTATGTGATTTTGGACATGTCTACAAATTTTCAGGTCATTTGGACATCGTTTGATCGGGTTTTGGATTGAAGGTTAGTTTTGAAAGTTTTGAAGAAACTTAGGCTTGAATTCGTGTGTAAATGGTGATTTTGATGTTTAAGATGGTGTTTTTGTGATTGGAACAAGTCCGTATCATGTTTTGGAGTATGTTGGTGGTTCTCGTTTGGGTCTCGGGGGTCTCGGGATGAATCCGGGGGTCCAAACGGACCATTCTTGGCCAAAGAAAAGAGCTGGTTTGCTGTCATAAGTGCAACAGAAATTTACACTCTGCGATCGCACTAGTGAGCATGCGATCGCGTAGAGTAATGGTGAAGGGGGAGAATTTTACCCTTCGCGATCGCAGAGAAAGGGACGCGATCGCATAAGGTCAAGAGCAGAAGCAACGCGATCGCAGGGAGCACGGACGCGATCGCGTAGAGTAATCAGTTGCCCATCGTGATCGCATGAGGGTCTACGCGATCGCGTAGAAGGAAAAATGCAGTCAGGGATTTTGTGATATGCGATCGCAGGAGGAGAGATGCGATCGCGTGAGTCCGGATTTTTGAACATCGCGATCGCGTGAGGCGAGTCGCGATCGCGTAAGGTTAAATGTTCTGGCAGTGAATTAAATTGCAGAACAAAGAGCTCGCGGGTTTACACCCCCAACACACAATTTTGAGCCCTAGAGAGAAGAAAACTCGAGGAAATCACTGAGAAGTCATCGGGTATTCGTCGGAGGTAAGATTCTTAACTCAAAAACATCATTTTATGGTAGAATTAACATCAATCTTCATGAAATTGGGTAGAAATCTTGAAGAAATGTGGCCTAGATATTGAAAACGGGATTTTGAGTTTTGGGAGGCCATTTGAACTCCGATTTTGATAAATTTTATATGCACGGACTCGTGCCGAGATGAGGGTCGCGTTGGTACTAATTTCGGAATTTTCTGAGCAGTGGGCTCGGGGTCGGGTTTTTCCAACTTGGTGTATTTATGTGAATTTCATGTAAATTGAAATGGGTTACGATTCTTTGACCCATAATTATTATGGTTTGACTAGATTCTATGCACGAGGGAGCTTAATTCAAAGGAAAAGGCATCGCGGACGAGTCTTCGACCGGCTAGAGGTGAGTAGTTTGTGTATATGGTAGCCTGAGGGTTCGAAATCCCGGCTTAGCACATTGTGATGCTAGTAGGGCGTGGCTCGCACACCGTGGCAGGTGCGGGATTCATTGTGACTGGGGATTGAGACATGGTCCATCCCGAAAATGAATAATATATTACTAGTGTTGGAAATACACTGTATTTGATATAATTGTGGGCTGTAAGCCTTGTTTGGGGCCTTGTGCCGACCTGTAGTGTCCTTAGAGGACAACATTTATGTGATAGCTATTTTTGCTTAAATCACTGATCTCAGTTCTGGAAATTGAAAACACCTATTGAAATGCTAAGTCATCAGCTTTTGCAAATTAAATGAAGTTAAAGTATTTTTCATAAATTATGAACTGGAAACTGGAATTTAGAAAAATGAACTATTTTGTGACTTATTTGCTTATTGTGGACTGAGAATGGATCGGGCTGCACGCCGCAGAAGTTGATATGAGGATCGAGCTGCACGCCGCATCAGTATTGCGCTTGGGCTGTAGGAGCCCCTCCGGAGTCTGTACACACCCCCAGTGAGCGCCGTCGACGTTAAATTGGATCGGGCTACACGCCGTAGCGGTTATGTGCATTGCATTGCATCTTTATTTGTTGAATTACTCTGTGGTAGCTAAATTGTACTGTTGATGCTAGTTCGTAGGAGATTCGGACTGTAGTGTAGCTTCATATTGTGGTATTCTGTGGATTTCTTATTTTCAGCTACTTGTAAATATTTATTACTCACTGAGTACTTAGTACTCACCCCTACTCCCTGCACCTTTTGTGTGATGACTCAGGTACTCAGGAGCAGTAGACAGGAATTTCTAGCGTTTGCAGTGTCATAACGAGTTGCTGAGGTAGCTGCCTACGTTCGCAGAACCTAGCTTCTCCTCTCCTTTCCAGTTGTTATTTGTATTTTGTATTAAGACTCGAGTATTTCTATACAGTACTCTCTATTCCTATAGGGTTTTGCTAGAGGTTCTAGACTTGTGACTCCGGATCTTTGGGAGTGTCAGTATTTTGTTTATTATTATTATTATTGGAGTTCTTAAACTCATATATTCTTTTTGGGTTGTCCATTTGGGACTGGTATTCGATGTAATCAGAAATTGTTGGTCTGGCTGGCCTAGCTTGATTGTTGGGCGCGCTAGGGCCAGATATTGTGTACGAAGCTATGGAAAAGGTCAAGGTTATTCAGGAGAGAATAAAAACAGCACAGAGTCATCAAAAATCCTATGCAGACGTTCGCCGAAGGGATTTGGAGTTTCAAGTCGATCATTGGGTGTTCTTGAGGGTATCTCCTGTGAAGGGAGTTATGCGATTCGGAAAGAAAGGGAAATTGAGTCCCAGGTATGTCGGGCCATATCGGATAGTTCAAAGGATTGGTCAAGTTAATTATAGGCTAGAGTTGCCTCCTGAGATGTCATCAATGCACCCGGTATTCCATGTGTCCATGTTGAAGAAAGTGATTTGAGATCCATCCACCATCATGCCAGTCGAGGCTATAGAGGTTAATGAAGATTTGTCATATAAAGAAGTTCCAGTTGCCATTCTTGATAGGCAAGTCCTTAAGTTGAGAAATAAGGAAGTTGCCTCTGTTAAAGTATTGTGGCGAAGTTAAAAAGTTGAGGAGGCCACATGTGAAGGAGAAAAAGAGATGAAGGAAAAGTACCCCCATTTGTTTGATCAAGCCTAGAAGAAATTAGGTGACCCTTCTACTCCTAGTAACTGTCATCTTGTCCAAGTTGTTTCCCTCTTAGTACTAGTAAAGTCTCCTTCATTTTGTAATGAGATAAATGTGTTGTTACCTTGGGTCACTTGAACCTTTCTTGATAAATGAAAGCCTTATAAAAGATTCATGTGTTAAATAAACAACTAATAGTAAGTGTAGATTGGTAATGGTTTGTTTGTGTGTACATAGTGTATTAAGATGGTTAAATAAGGTAAGAACTCATTGAAGTGACTAGTTTATGTGCAATTGTAACAATGTGATAGAATATGTGCATTCGTTGAGGTAAGAAAGTGTATACCAGTTGTGGAAAGTGTTATATTTGTGTATTGTTGTTTGGTAATGTGTTTCGGGGGCCCTCTGACAGGTGGATATGTCCATAATACAAAGGAAACTCTAGCGAATTTTTCTAAAATATAAGAGTTAGTTAAAATTTTGATAGTTTGCATATCATGTCTTTCAAAACCAACTCATTTTCAAAATCCTCATTCGAGGACGAATGATCTTAAGGGGGGGAGGATGTAAGGCCCCGTAAAATTTTTGTGCATGAAACCTAGTAGCTGTGGTGCCATGGTCCGAATAATTTGTTAGGAGTTCGGACCCTTGGTAGCGATTTAAGTTTCAAAAATGTAAAAAGTCAATTTTTCCAGAAAAGTGTCGATTCTGCGGTCAGGAATGCGACCGCAGATCTACTATGCGGACCGCATTCTTGTCGTAGAGCTTAACAGAAGGTTTGCAAAATTTGGTGTTGAGAATGCGGTCGATATGCGATCGCAGAATGGATCTGCGGACTGCAGATCTACCGCATAAATTCTTGAAGGTTTGTGAGTGTCAAATCTGCGGTGCACTATGCGACCGCAGATCAAGAATGCGGTCCGCGTTTTGGTCGCATTCCGTAACAGAACTTGTGTAAATTTTGAGGCAATTCCGCGGTCACTATGCGGACCGCATGTTGTTTTGCGATCGCAGATGCTACCGCAAAATTCACCCGGCCCAGAAATTTTATAAAATCCAACCTGACCTTTTCTTTAATATAACGCCTTTCTCTTTCATTTTATCATATCATCTTACAAAAATTAGAGAGAGAAGAGAGGGATTTTAGAGAGAGAAGTCTTTCATCCTCAAAGATTGTTCCAACTACTTAGTTCAAGGGATTCTAGGGCAAGGATTCAACTTCCCCAAATCATTTCAAGGTAAAAACCCTAACTATTTTTCCCTAATTTTCAGTTTTAAAAGGGGTAAAGAGAGGTTTGCATATAATAGCTTTTGAAAATGAGATTTTACACTCATGTATGGTTATTTGAACTTTATTGTTAGTAAAGAGGAAGTGAATAGGCGTAAGAACCTGCGAAACAAGGTCGGCAAAGCTATGATAGCTTGGGTAAGCATAAAGTAGGACGTTAAAAGAAGGAAACTCGATACCAGGTATGTATGTCTAATTTTGATTCTTGTGAAATCTCCTATATGTGTGAAATTTGTTTGGTTCGTGTTAAATTGACAAATTGTGTGAAATTCTTGATGTTGTTGTTGGATATTCAAAGTTGTTGTTTAACTAGGAGTGATGTAATATGAGATATGAGTCGAAAGATAAATGAGAGTTGAATTTGGTAAAGAATTGTGAACAATTTCTATGATGGCATGTATGGTACCTTGTGGAAAAGAAACGAAACACTTGAGGTGTGGTAAGTTGTTGAACATAACAGTATGAACATTCTCGATTTTGGAACACTTGTAACTTGGTTGTGATATTGGCTTGAGAAGTAATTGAGAACATGAACTAATGTGTAAGTTGCTTATTTGAACTTGTTGTAATTGTGTGTAGTACCTTATCTGCTGTTTGTGATTGTTATGTTTGAAAACTGTACGGTGGGATCGGGTTGCGCACCGCAACATGAAGAAATAATGTGTGGGTTGGGGTGATAAGGGTGGCCGAGGTAATAAGGGTGGACGAGGTAATAAGGATGGAAAGCGATCGAAATCGCAAATGAAATTGATACAAAATCATTAATATGAAATTGTGAAAGGAGACAGCAGGAGAGTTTGCAACATGTGGGGCACTGATTGCCCCTATGTTTGACTACTTGCAATTTATGTAGTTGAATGGTTGTTGTTCTATTTGATTGACCTTAAACGTGCTTGTGTTGAGGGTTATTTGAAATGAGTAAAAGGTGGGAAACATGGTGAGTTAGCTTAATTGATTTCTTGATGTAATCTATTGGCTGTCTTGTCATCGTGATTCTTGTTTAACGGCTTGAGTTTACTTGGGACAAAGTTTTTCCATACATACCAGTACAATTCAAGTGTACTGACGTCCTTTTTTGTCGGGGACGCTATATTCATGTTATGATTGTAGGTGGCTCAGTAGCAGGCACTTCAGCTCATCGGCAGTAGTATCCTTCACCTTCCACTGCCCGTTTTGGTGAGCCCCTTTCTTCCTCGGGGCTCTGTGTGGTTCATGCCACTTTTGTTTAGATTTCATTTTGGTTTTTTAAGGTATAGCCAGAGCCTTGTTACCGGCAAGTATTGTATTCCCTTTTGTATCCTAGAGGCTCTGTAGACATGTAAAATGTGGGATTCTAGTCTTATGTATATGTTGTGTTATGTCGGGCGTTGTAAAAACTGCAAACTTGATAAGGAATCACTCGTATGGTTTTGTATGTTTATTGTGAAATCATTTATGATTAGTAAGATATTTGGTTAATGAGAAACAATCAACACAGGGATTACGCGTGGGAATGAAAGGCACCCAGGTCCGCTTGACTGGGGCTACCCGATCAGGCGCCGGTCATGTCCCTCGATTTGGGGCGTGACATTGAATTTGGAGGTCCGGTATAGTTTTAGGCTTGAATTGGCTAAGGTTGAATTTTGGCAAAATCCGAACGGTGGGTGAGATTTAGATGGGGGCTCGTAATGAAATTCTGAGAGTTGCAGTAGATCCATTAGGTGATTTTGGATATGTTTGCAAATTTTCAGGTCATTCGGACATCGTTTGGTCGGGTTTTTGATTGGATGTTGGTTTCAGAAGTTTTAGTTGAAACTTAGGCTTGAATCCGCCTTGATTTGATGATATCCGTGTTTAAGGGTGTGTTTTTATGATTGGAACAAGTTCGTATCGTGTTTTGGGATAGGTTGGTGGTTTTCGTTATCCCGGGGGCCTCACGGAGAATCCGGGGGTCCAATCGGACCATTTTTTGTATTTTAGAAGTGTTGTTAGTTGCTGATATTTGTTGCAAACGGATACTCTATGTGATCGCATAGGGGTGATGCGATCACATAGAAGGATGAATTAGAGCTTTTGAGTTGTTCTATGCGATCACATAGACAGGGCTGCGATCGCATAGGTTTGTAACCATGTTCTCTACGATCGCATGGCTATGGGTGCGATTGCATAATGTATTGTGGCCCTGGGTCCCTGTAAGTAATTTTTTCTATGCGATCACGGGGCTAGAGTGCGGTCGCATAGCAGTAATTTTGGGTCCTGGACAATTGTTCTATGCGATTGCATTATGGGAGTGCGATCGCATAGCATTAAATATGGAGAGTAAATTTTTGTTCAATGCAATTGCAATAATGGGATGTGATCGCATAGTGTAATTACCTGGGCGGACAGACCTGTTAAGTAACATTTCATCCGCGAGGGTTTTCATAATTTCACCATTCGTGGGTAAGCTTTGAGAGCAAAGTGACGGGATTTGAAGGGGATTTCACCGGGAAGTCATTGGAGGTAAGTTTTATGGTCTAAAAACATGATTTTATCCTAGAATCTTCATCTATATCACTGAAAATTGAAGGATTGAGGTGTATTAAGTGAGGTTTTTGCTCTAAGCCTGGAATATTAAAATTCACCAATTTGAATGGGCAAACGGAGTCCGATTTTGATAAACTTTATATGTATGGACTCATATTGAGATGAGGATTCCGAAAATGTAACTTTTGTAATTTTTCGAGAAGCGTACCAAAAGTAGGATTTTGACAACTTCGTGGGTTTTGGTGTAAATCGAGTTATTTCGATTGGGTTGTGTCTATTTAGCCTATTTTGATGTATTCATATTGATTTTGATCAGATTTGACATCCAAGGAGGTTGATTTGCAAGGCAAGCGCAAGGCAAGCTAGGGCTTTTACCGATTCGAGGTGAGTGGTGGTAGTAAATGATATACTGAGGGTTAGAAACCCCGTACTTGCACTATACAGTGCTATGCTGAGATGAAACATGCGTCATTTGACGAGCGTGGTGGTATTGTAATTGGGGATTTGGACTTGGTCCATCCTAATTGATAGTTTACTGTGTATAGTGACTGAGATTGAGCTTATATCTGTGTAATTGGGCTAGTAACCGTATTTGGGGCCTTGTGCTGATCTGTAGATTATTAGGGAAGCTTGTAGAGCATTGTGACCATTATATCATGTTGAATACATACACTCAGCCGTATTCATAGCTATATAGCATATCATGAGCCAGTACTAGATGTGTACCCTAAGAGTGACTACCTGAGGTGGGAATCTCTGTTCTAGCTGAGTGAGCCCAAGAGGCCAAGTCTAGATTGACTGGGATAGGGTCGAGGACCCGTTACGAGGTATTATATATATATATATATATATATATATATATATATATATATATATATATATATATATATATATGGATCAGTATGCACACCGCAACGCTATATATATTAGATCGGTGTAACGACCCGGCCGGTCATTTTTGAAATTTACGCCCCGAACCCCCATTTAACTATTCCCCTAAGTTCATTTCTTCTATTGTGGTTTGTCGGGAGGGTCGGTTCTGGAATTTGGGGTGTTTTGGGACACTTAGTCCCTAAATGGGAGCTTTATAGTTGGAAAATGGCCCGTAGTCGGAACAATATTAAGACAACCTCGGAACGGAAATGTGATGGTTCCATTAGCTCCGTTAGGTGATTTCGAGGTTGGGAGCACGTTCGAAATGTATTTTGGAGGTCTGTAGCTCAATTAGGCTTGAAATACCGAAGGTTGAAATTTTGGCGAAATCCGAACGATAGGTGAGATTTTGATCTGGATGTCAGAATGGAATTCCGACAATTTCTGTAGCTTCATTATGTGATTTTGGATATGTCCTGCAAATTTTTAGGTCATTCAGACGTCGTTTCGTCGGGGTTTTGATTGAATGTTGATTTCAGAAGTTTTGAAGAAACTTAGGCTTGAATCCGTGTGAAAATGGTGACTTTGATGCTTAGGATGGTATTTTTATGAGTGGAACAAGTCTGTATCATGTTTTGGAGTGTGTTAGTGGTTTTCGTTGGGGTCCCGGGGGCCTCGGGATGAATTCGGACCATCAACCGGGCATTTGGAACTTGGAAAAAACCTGTAGAAAATTGCAGGTCAGCACAGCTGAGATTTGGCCTTCGTGTTCGCGTGAAGGCGGTCGCGTTCGCGTAGGCTAGGCAGGCTAAGGCATCGCATTCGTGTGAAGACCTACGCGTTCGCGTAGGCGGTGTGGGGTGATACGTCGCGTTCGCGTGACTTGGAGTCGCGACCACGTAGAAGGGGAAGAGTCAGCTTCGCGTTCGCGTGACCTGATGTCGTGTTCGCGTAGAAGTGAAATCTGGCGCTGGGGAATTTGTGCTTCGCGGACGCATGGGGAGCGTCGCGTTTGCGAAGGGTAATTTGAGCAGTCCATCGCAAATGCGTGAGGACCTTCGCGGACGCGTAGAGCAAATGTGTCTGGCAGTGAAATTAAATTGCAGAACCAGTGTAGTCGCGGGTTTCACACCCAAAACACAAATTTTGAGTTCTAGACAGAGAGACTCACAGGGGATTGCTAGAAAATCATCAGGTGTTCATCGGAGGTAATTTTTGTGGCCTAATTACAGCATTTTATCATGAAATCCTTGGTTATTTCTCTATAAATGGAAGATTAAAGGTGGGTTTTAGCCCTAGGCCTAAATTTTAGAAAATCTTTGATTTGAATGGGCAAACGGAGTCCGATTTTGATAAATTTCATATGCACAGACTTGTGTTGATATAAGGAACCCGAATATATAACTTTCATAATTTTTCGAGAAGCGTACCGAAAGTCGAGTTTTGACAACTTGTGGGTTTTGGTGTATTTTGAATTGTTTTGATTGGGTAATGCCCAATTGGCCTATTTTGATGTGATTCTATTGATTTTTATCAGATACTACACCTGTGGAGGCTGACATTCGCGGGAAGAGAGTTGTCTCTTAGCGGTTTTGTACCGGAGTGGAGGTAAGTGGCTTGTCTAACCTCGTGTGGGGGAACCTTCACCCCTAGGATATTATTTGATAGTTGAAAAGCCTTGTACGCGAGGTGACGGGCGTGTACATGCACTGGTTGTTGTAACTCACTTTACTTAAATTGTCCGATTAGTGATATTCCTATTCTTAGTTGATTAAATTGTTACATTTACCTAGTATTCACTAGAAAAGAATGATTAGATAGGATTTATCTGTCTAATTAGCTAATCGTCTTATTTGAACTTCTTGAAAATTGTTGGTACTAGTTTTGGTGAAGTTGAAGTTAAGCATATTATATTTTCCCTGTGCGTTTCTTTATTTATTGTGTTGGTGGACTGCAGGTTTGATTCCCAGAGATCCCAGGGTTGTGGGTTCGATTCTCAAAGACACGGAGTGGTATTGTTGTGGACTACGGGTTCGATTCCTGGAGATCCAAGGGCTGCGGGTTCGATTCCCGTAGACCCGGAGTTATTGATATATTATTGAGATATGGATTGCGGGTTCGATTCCCGGAGATCCTGCGATCATTAAGACACATCCTGAGGTATTGAGACATGGGCTGCAGGTTCGATTCCCAGAGACACCGAGATACTGTTATTGGGACTGTGGGTTAGATTTCCGTAGTTCCTGGATTGTTGATTATAGAGTGGGACTGTGGGTTCAATTCCCACAGGTCCTGGACTTGCTGATTGAGTTTTGTCGAGTTGGATACTTGTTGTTAGCTTAATCGTAGACGGTTGCAGTAATCACTTTATTGTTGTTATTTCAAATTCATTATTATTTAAACTGCTTATTAATGTTATTATTATTATGTTATTGTTCTCTCAGTAGGACCCTGACCTTCCTCGTCGCTACTCCATCGAGGTTAGGCTTGGCACTTACTGAGTACCGCCGTGGTGTACTCATGCTACTCTTCTACACACTTTTGTTTTGCAGATCCAGGTACATCAGGACAGGCTCATACTAGGTGATCCAGCAGCACATTTGGAGACCTCGAGGTATGATCTGCTACGTCCGCGGATCCGTAGGCCCTCCTTTTATTCTAATAGTATTATTAGATATTTTTTCTCATTTTGTTGTTTTAGATACTCTTAACATATAGAGCTACAGTTGTATTTCTCTTTAGTCTGTGTTACCCGTGGGATTGCAGGTCTTAGTGGTATATTATACAGTGTGTTTGATGAGTGTATGTGCCAAGCTGCATGGATTACATTCCTATTTATATCGTTTTCCTGCTATTTCTTGTTTAATGTTCACAAACTTGTATATTTCGCAATGTGTTAGGCTTACCTAGTCACGGGGACTGGGTGCCGTCATGACAGGTTCATGATTGGTGAACTAAGGTCCTGACAAGTTGGTATCAGAGCTCTAGGTACATAGGAGTCACGGGACACAGACCGGTTACTTAGAGTCTCGCTGATCGATATGGAGGCATCTGTATTTATCTACGAGAGGCTATGTAACTGTCTTGGAAACTCTTCATTTCTTTTTGATTCCTTGTCGTGCGACATTTTTGGGAACAAATATAAACTTCTGCTTTCTATTCTCTCAGATGGTGAGGACACGTGCTACTCACGAGGATCAGGCACCCGCACCCCCCTGTTGCCGCCGTCAGAGGCCGGGGCCGAGGTATAGGACGAGGACGCGCCCGAGGTACAGCCACATCACCCGCGCGCGCTGCCGCTGAGGTGCCATAGGTAGACCAGGTTGGAGCGCAGGCACCTGGTACACCGACTACAGCTGCTACTACTCCAGCACTCCAGGAGACCCTGGCCCAGTTCATGAGTATGTATACCACTTTAGCTCAGGCAGGGTTGCTTCCTCTCACTGCAGCTACATCTCGGGCCAGGGGAGGGGCCCAAACTCCCGCAGCCGCTACACTTGAGCAGCGAGTGCCAGTGGGACAGGTTCTAGAGATTGTTGTTATGCCTCCTGCCACCCTAGCACAGCCCGGAGGTGGCCAGCTGCCTCTGAGGACGAGCAGCGTAGATTGGAGAGGTTCAAGAAATATGATCCTCCAGTGTTCCGCGGTTTGGCTACAGATGATGCATTGGGTTTTCTGGATGAGTGTCATCGTATTCTTCGTACCATGGGGATTGTGGATACCAGCGGGGTTTCCTTCAGTACTTTTCAGTTTCGTGGGGCCGCTTATGATTGGTGGCGCACGTATGAGTTGGATAGTGTAGAGGAGTCTGCTTCATTGACCTGGACGCAGTTTTCAGATCTATTTTTGAGGGAGTTTGTTCCCTAGAGCCTTAGGGATTCTTGGTGCTCGGAGATTGAGCGGTTGCGACAGGGCTCCATGTCAGTAGCAAAGTATGCTATCAGTTTCACCCGTCTAGCCAGGAATGCACCGGCCTTGGTAGCCACGGTCTGGGAGAGAGTGTGGAGATTTATTGAGGGCCTTATTCCGCCGATCTGGTCCAGCATGGCCAGAGAGTTGGAGACGGATATAACTTATCAGCAGGCAGTGAGCATTTCCATGAGGATCGAGAGTATGGTCCCTAGAGAGCGGGGAGAGAGGGAGGCCAAGAGGTCTCGTGAGTCAGGCCACTTCTCTGGTGCCCGCACTTCAGCAGCCGGTCGTTTTAGCAGGGGTTATTCCGGTCATCCAGTTCATTCAACATTGCCAGCAACCGGTAGTACTCCAGCTCTTCCAGCACCTTAGGAGCTCTATTATGCTCCCCTAGTTTCCAGCGCACCTCCTGCGCGGGGTACCTCCAGGGGTCAGACTAGTGGGAGTGAGGCCGGTCAATCACAACCACCGCATCCCTCCAGAGCTTGTATTGAGTGCGGGGATACTCGCCATCTGGTTAGGGAGTGCCCCAGGCATAGGAGAGGAGCACCTCCTTAGTCTTTGCAGCCTCAGTGTGGTTCTCAGGGCCAGCAGGCCATCATTCCAGCTCCAGTTGCCACTCAACCTGGCCAGCCAGTCAGGGGCGGGGATCAGGGTACAAGAGGCCGTCCTCAAGTGAGGGGTCAGGCTAGATTTTATGCTATTCCTGATCGCGCTGCAGCTGTTGTATCTGACTCTGTTATTACAGGAATTATTCAGGTTAGTCACAGGGAGGTATCGGTTCTATTCGACCCTGGTTCTACATTTTCATATGTGTCCTCTTATTTTGCTTCTCATCTGGGTGTGCCTTGGGATTCTTTGACTGTCTCCATTTATGTTTCCACTCCGGTGGGAGATTATTTGGCTATGGACCGTGTGTATCGGTCGTGTTTGGTTACCATTTGTGGTTTTGAGACCAGAGCGGATATATTGTTGCTCGGGATGGTCGATTTTGATATTATTCTGGGCATGGACTGGTTGTCGCCCCATTATGCTATTCTTGATTGTCGCGCTAAGACCGTGATGTTGGCTATGCCAGGCATTCCACGTATTGAGTGGAGTGGTACTCTATATCACACCCCCAGCCGTGTTATTTCCTTTCTCAAAGCTCAGCGTATGGTTGAGAAGGGGTGTGCTTCTTATCTAGCTTATGTGCGGGATGTCGGTATTGACACTCTTTCTATTGATTTAATTCCAGTGGTACGTGATTTCGCTGATGTATTTCCAGCTGATCTCTCGGGCTTGCCGCCCGACAGAGATATTGATTTTGCTATGGATTTGTTGTCGGGCACTCAGCCTATTTCTATTCCACCGTACCGTATGGCTCCTCCGGAGTTGAAGGGGCTGAAGGATTAGTTACAGAAGTTATTGGGTAAGGGTTTCATTTGACCTAGTGTTTCGCCTTGGGGTGCTCCTGTGTTGTTTGTGAAGAAAAAGGACGGTTCTATGCGTATGTGTATTGACTATCGTCAGTTGAACAAGGTTACAGTGAAGAACCGGTATCCTTTGCCTCGCATTGATGATTTGTTTGACCAGTTACAGGGCGCACATGTGTTCTCTAAGATTGATTTGCACTCTGGTTATCATCAGTTGAAGATTCGGGAGCCAGATATCCCGAAGACTACCTTTAGGACTCGGTATGGTCACTACGAGTTCCTCGTGATGTCTTTTGGGCTGACTAACGCCCCAGCAGCCTTTATGCATTTGATGCACAGTGTGTTCAGGCCATATCTTGACTTGTTCGTGATTGTTTTCATTGATGATATTCTAGTATATTCCCGAAGTCGGGAAGAGGACGAGCATCATTTGAGGATAGTGCTTTAGATTCTGAGGGAGAAGCAGCTATACGCCAAGTTCTCTAAATGTCAATTCTGGTTGAGTTCAGTGGCATTTCTAGGCCACGTGGTGTCGAGTGACGGTATTCGAGTGGATCCGAGGAAGGTGGAGGCCATCCAGAGTTGGCCCAGACCCTCCTCCGCTACTGAGATTCGCAGTTTCCTTGGTTTGGCGGGCTATTACCGTCGTTTCGTAGAGGGGTTCTCTTCGATTGCAGCACCTATGACCAGATTGACCCAAAAGGGTGCCCATTTTCAGTGGACAGATGAGTGTGAGGTGAGCTTTCAGAAGCTCAAGACAGCTTTGACTTCGGCCCCTATCTTGATATTTCCTATAGGTTCGGGGTCCTATACAGTATATTGTGATGCCTTACGAGTTGGACTCAGTGCAGTATTGATGCAGGACGGTAGGGTGATTGCCTACGCGTCTAGACAGTTGAAGATACATCAGAAGAACTATCATGTTCATGATCTGGAGCTAGCTGCCATTGTTCACGCTCTGAAGATTTGGCGTCATTACTTATATGGGATTCCTTGTGAGATCTACACAGATCATCGGAGCTTGCAGCACTTGCTTAAGAAGAAGGACCTGAATATGCGTGAGAGGAGATGGTTGGAGCTACTGAAGGACTATGATATTACTATTCTCTATCATCCGGGCAAGGCTAATGTGGTTGCCGATGCCTTGAGTCGTCGGGTAGAGAGTTTGGGGAGTTTGGCATATCTACCAGCTTCAGAGAGGCCTATGGCGATGTATATTCAGGCTTTAGCAAGGAAGTTTGTTAGACTGGATCTCTTGGAGCCCAACCGGGTTTTGGCTTGTGTGGTTTCTCGGTCTTCTCTATATGACCGCATCAGGGAGCGTCAGTTCGACAACCCTCATTTGCTTGTCCTCCAGGATAGAGTTCGGCGTGGTGATGCTCGAGATGTTACCATTGGGGACGATCGAGTTATGAGGATGCAGGGGCGTATTTGTGTGCCTAATGTAGATGATCTTCGAGACCTGATTCTAGTAGAGGCCCATAGCTCGCGCTATTCCATCCATTCGGTTGCCGCGAAGATGTATCAGGACTTGAGGCAGCATTATTGGTGGTGGCGGATGAAGAGGGATATAGTTGATTATGTTTCTAGATGCCTCAACTGCCAGCAGGTGAAGTATGAGCATCATCGTCCGGGTGGATTGATGCAGCAGATTGAGATTCCAGAATAGAAATGGGAGCGCATCACCATGGACTTTGTATCTGGACTTCCACGGACTGTTAGGAAGTTTGATTCCATTTGGGTTATTGTGGATCGGCTGATCAAGTCCGCCCATTTCATACCGATGAGCACTATATATTCATCGGAGTGACTGACGGAGATCTACATCAGGAAGATAGTTCGGCTGCATGGTATTCTAGTTTCCATCATTTCAGATAGAGGCTCTCAGTTCACTTTACGGTTCTGGAGAGCTGTACAGCGGGAGTTAGGTACTCGGGTGGAGCTGAGCACAGCGTTTCACCCCCAGACTGATGGTCAGTCCGAGTGTACTATTCAGATTTTGGAGGATATGCTCGGTGCGTGCGTGATTGAGTTTGGTGGTTCATGGGATCATTTCTTGCCACTAGCGAAGTTTGCTTATAACAACAGCTACCAGTTCAGTATTCAGATGGCACCGTATGAGGCTCTATATAGTAGGATGTGCAGGTCTCCCGTGGGTTTGTTCGAGCCGGAAGAGGCCAGACTACTAGGTACTGATATGGTTTAGGATGCAATGGACAATGTCAAGGTAATTCAGGACAGACTTCATGCAGTCCAGTCTAGACAGAAGAGTTATGCGGACAAGAAGATCCGCAATGTGGCGTTTATGGTTGGCGAGCGGGTTCTGCTTCGAGTCTCACCCATGAAGGGCGTTATGAGGTTTGGGAAGAAAGGGAAGCTGAGTCCCAGATTTATTGGCCCTTTTGAGATTTTGAGGCGTGTTGGGGAGGTTGCTTATGAGTTGGCCTTACCTCCCAGCCTAGCCGGAGTCCACCCCGTATTTCATGTCTCTATGCTCCGGAGATACCATGGTGACCCGTCGCATGTGTTGGATTTCACTTCTGTTCAGCTAGACAAGGATCTGTCTTATGATGAGGAGCCAGTGGCCATTCTAGACAGGCAAGTCAGGAAGCTAAGGTCAAAGAATATCGCTTCAGTAAAGGTTCAGTGGCGGGGTCAGCCGGTCGAGGAGGCGTGGGACACTGAGCAGGATATGCGCAACCAATACCCTCATCTCTTCACCACTCCAGGTATGTTTTCTATGCTCATTCGAGGACGAACGAATATTTTAAGTTTGTGAAGATGTAACGACCCGACCGGTCATTTTTGAAATTTACACCCTGAACCCCCATCTAACTGTTCCCCTAAGTTCATTTCTGCTATTGTGGTTTGCCGGGAAGGTCGGTTCTGGAATTTGGAGTGTTTTGGGACACTTAGTCCCTAAATGGGAGCTTTATAGTTAGAAAATGGCCCGTAGTCGGAACAGTGTTAAGATGATATTGGAACGGAAATTCGATGGTTCCATTAGCTTCGTTAGGTGATTTCGGGGTTGGGAGCGCGTACAGAATGTATTTTGGAGGTCTATAGCTCAATTAGGCTTAAAATACCCAAGTTTGAAATTTTGGGGATATCCGATTTATAGGTGAGATATTGATCCAGGGGTCGGAATGGAATTCCGACAATTTCTGTAGCTTCGTTATGTGAATTTTGATATGTCCGCAAATTTTCAGACCATTCGGACGTCATTTGGTCGGGTTTTTGATTGAATGTTGATTTCGGAAGTTTTGAAGAAACTTAGGCATGAATCCGTGTAAATATGGTGACTTTGATGTTTATGATGGTGTTTTTATGAGTGGAACAATTCCGTATCATGTTTTGGAGTGTGTTGGTGGTTTTCGTTGGGGTCCCGCGGGCCTCGGGATGAATTCGGACCATCAATCGGGCATTTGGAACTTGGAAAAAACTTGTAGAAAATTGCAGGTCAGTGCAGCAGAGATTTGGCCTGCGCGTTCGTGTGAAGGCGGTCGCGTTCGCGTAGGCTAGGCAGGCCAAAGCACCGTGTTCGCATGAAGACCTAAGCGTTCGCGTAGGCAGTGTGGGGTGATGTTTCACGTTCGCGTGACTTGGAGTCGCGAACGCGTAGAAGGGGAAGAGTCAGCTTCCCGTTCGCGTGACCTGATGTCGAGTTCGCGTTGAGGTGAAATCCGGCACTGGGAAATTTGTGCTTCGCGGATGCGCGGGGAGCGTCGCGTTCGTGAAGGGTAATTTGAGCAGGCCATCGCGGACGCGTGAGGACCTTCGCGGACGCGTAGAGCAAATGTGTCTGGCAGTGAAATTAAATTGCAGAACCAGTGTAGTCGTGGGTTTCACACCCAAAACACAAATTTTGAGTTCTAGAAAGAGAGACTCACGGGGGATTGCTGGAAATCATCGGGTGTTAATCGGAGGTAAGTTTTGTGGCCTAGTTACAGCATTTTATCATGAAATCCTTGGTTATTTCTCTGTAAATGGAAGATTAAAGGTGGGTTTTAGCCCTAGGCCTAAATTTTAGAAAATGTTTGATTTGAATTGGCAAACGGAGTCCGATTTTGATAAATATTATGTGCACGGACTCGTGTTGAGATAAGGAACCCGAATATATAACTTTTATAATTTTTCGAGAAGCGTACCAAAAGTCAGGTTTTGGCAACTTGTGGGTTTTGGTGTATTTTGAATTGTTTTGATTGGGTAATGCCCAATTGGCCTATTTTGATGTGATTCTATTGATTTTTATCAGATACTACACCTGTGGAGGCTGACATTCGCGGCAAGAGAGTTGTCTCTTAGCGATTTTGTACCGGAGTCGAGGTAAGTGGCTTGTCTAACCTCGTGTGAGGGAACCTTCACCCCTAGGATATTATGTGATAGTTGAAAAGCCTTGTACGCGAGGTGACGGGCGTGTACATGCGCTGGTTGTTGTAACTCACTTTACTTAAATTGTCTGATTAGTGATATTCCTGTTCTTAGTTGATTAAATTGTTAACTAGAAAAGCATGATTAGATTGGATTTATCGGTCTAATTGCCTAATAGATTTATTTGAACTTCTTGAAAATTGTTGGTACTAGTTTTGGTGAAGTTGTAGTTAAGCATATTATATTTTCCCTATGCGTTTCTTTATTTGTTGTGTTGGTGGACTGCGGGTTCGATTCTCGGAGATCCCAGGGCTGTGGGTTCGATTCCCAGGGACCCGGAATGGTATTGTTGTGGACTGCGGGTTCGATTCCCGGAGATCCAAGGGCTGCGGGTTCAATTCCCGAAGACCCGGAGTTATTGATATATTATTGAGATATGGACTGCGTGTTCGATTCCCGGAGATCCTGAGATCATTGAGACACTTCCTGAGGTATTGAGACATGGGTTGCGGGTTCGATTCCCGTAGACCCCGAGATACTGTTATTCGGACTGCGGGTTAGATTCCCGTAGTTCCTGGATTGTTGATTATAGAGTGGGACTGTGGGTTTAATTCTCACAGGTCCTGGACTTGTTGATTGAGTTTTGTCGAGTTGGTTACTTATTGTTAGCTTAATCGTAGATGGTTGCAGTAATCACTTTATTGTTGTTATTTCAGATTCATTATTATGTAAACTGCTTATTAATGTTATTATCATTATGTTATTGTTTTCTCAGTAGGGCCCTGACCTTCCTCTTCACTACTCCATCGAGGTTAGGCTTGGCACTTACTGAGTACCGTCGTGGTGTACTCATGCTACTCTTCTGCACACTTTTGTTGTGCAGATCCCGGTACATCAGGACAGGCTCATACTAGGTGATCCAGCATCACATTTGGAGACCTCGAGGTATGATCTGCTACGTTCACGGATCCGGAGGCCCTCCTTCTATTCTAATAGTATTATTAGATGTTTTTCCTCATTTCGTTGTTTTAGATACTCTTGACACATAGAGCCACAGTTGTATTTCTCTTTAGTCTGTGTTACCCGTGGGATTCTGGGTCTTGGTGGTATATTATACAGTGTGTTTGATTAGTGTATGTGCCAAGCGGCACGGATTACATTCCTATTTATATCGTTTTCCCGCTATTTCTTGTTTAATGTTCAAAAACTTGTATATTCCGCAATGTGTTAGGCTTACCTAGTCGCGGGGACTGGGTGCCGTCATGATAGGTTCACGATTGGTGAACTAGGGTCATGACAATCGGGCTGCACGCCGCAACACTATATATATTGGATCGGGCTGTACGTCGCAATGCTATATATATTGGATCGGGCTGCACGCCGCATCACTATATATATTGGATCGGGCTGCACACCACAACGCTATATATATTGGACCGTGCTGCACGCCGCAGTGTTATATATATTGGATTGGGCTGCATGTCGCAGCACTATATATATTGGATCGAGCTGCACGCTGCAGCACTATATATATTGGATCGGGCCGCACGCCACAACATTATATATATACATATATATTGGATCGGGCTGTATGATGCAACAAGATGTGTGAGGGCGAGGTCAGTGTGGGATTATCGTGAGACAGTTGTGGACTGGAAATGGGCTTATCACTGTGTAGATGACTTACCTGTGAGGTTACCCTTAGAACTGTTTAGTGATAGTATAGGTGTTCTTATTTTCAGTTGTTATTTATTATAATTACTCACTGAGTTGAAATATACTCACCCCACTCCCCTGCACTTTCTGTACAGATCCAGGTGTTTAGGAGGGCAGTTGAGCTATCACAGCTGCTACATTACTGTTATTCCGAGGAGACTTCGAGGTAGCTGCCGGCGTCCGCAGGACCTGATCTCTCCCTCTCTATCATTTTGTCATTTGCTATTCTGCCTAGACTTGATTTGTGTTGGATATTTCCATCTGTAGAGGCTCAGACTTGGGACACCGTGATTATTGGGCTGTATTTTGTATGTTTCTATTTCCACACTTATAGTTTTGGTATGAAAACAAGCTATTAATGTTAATTGATCAGTATTAATTTATAATTGGCTGGTAGGATGGATAACATAGTCGGGATTGCCTAGCAATGTGTTGGGCGCCATCATGACCGGTGTTTGGGTCATGACATAGTCCCCCAAATAGTTAAGGCCCAAAAAATAAGAAGCACTAATATATTATTATATAATATATACTCTATAATTTATATTTATATAATTATTAATAAAAGGTTTTTAATTTGATAACTTTTATTATTTGGTAAACGTAAGATTGAGTGTCACCACCCTGATTTTCCACCATCGGGGTCGTGATGGCGCCTACTCGTGGTAGCTAGGCAAGCCAATTTACTTACTGTTTTCATTAGTAAAGCCTTTCTGTTGTCAATTTATAGCATCATTAATAATAACTACAATAACTGCGGGAATCTAATTTATAAGTCTGAATAAATACGAAATACTCAACAATATCCTCTACCCAAGATCTGGTATCACATACTCACGAACCACTAAGAATAAACTAAATATAAAGGTGTGAAAGAAATATAACATATGTCTGTCTCGAAACAATGAGGCAACAGTATAAATGAAAAACATAAAAAGAGACGTCGGGCTTGCGGACGCCTGCAAGGCTACCTCAGTCTCGTTATAATATAATCCTGCTCCGGAACTGCTGTTGTTGCTGCTGCTCAACACGTGGACCTATGCAAAAATGCACAGAAGTGTAGTATCAGCACAACCGACCCCATGTGCTGGTAAGTGTCTAGCCTGACCCCGACAAAGTAGTGACGAGGCTAGGCTGGACACCACATAAACCTGTGCAGTTGTAAATATACAACAAAAATCGAATACCAAGTAATTAACAACATGGGAGGAGGATCGTGCTATGGGGAAATTCAACTAACAATAGTCCAGAGTAACAACCCAATCATCTTAAAATCCACAATGAAACAATAAACCAATATTCAGACATAAACACACGATATCAACAATTGTTGCGGCGTGCAACCCGCTCCATAATTACCATTGCTGCAGCGTGCAACCCGCTCCATAATACTACTATTGTAGCGGGTAACCCGGCCCATATTATTGATCATTTATTATTGTTGCGGCGCACAACCCGCTCCTCAGTATCATTTGTTGCGGTGTGCAACCCGCTCCTCAATTTTATTTAATAGTCTGAGTCCCCAGACAACAGTCACAATAAAGGGACACACATCAAACAAATACATGGAAAACATCCCACACAAGAGTACAATTAACAGTTCAATCATCCCGGCAAGGGAGAATACAATAAATACTTACATCTTGGCAAGGGAATAATCGACAACGTTTTATTCCTTATTGTTCTTATCTTATAATTCACTTTACTATTCTGATCCAACGCTCCAAAGATTTAATAATTATTTACTATTTTCAGGTTATTCACAATATATGGACATCCTTCAATAAACATGGAATTCACAACTAGCTCATAATAATCACATTATAAGGACTCACGGTCATGCTAGACATCAATGTATAGATACTCGTCACCAAGCCTATACATCGTACTCGATCACATAGCAATTAGCAACATGACTCAACTCCTATTCCCTCAAGCTAGGGTTAAACCAAACACTTACCTCAAAGCCTTGAAATCCACTTAATCTTCAACTACTGCTTTACCTCACAATTCCACCTCCAATTAACTCGAATCTAATCATAAATTTTTCAATTACTTTAATAAACTCTATACGAATCAATGTGAATGCAGAAAAATGGGTTTTCCAAGTTTTACTCAAAAATTCCAAAAATGCCCCTGGGACCACGTTGTCAAAATTTAAGGTTCAAACCAAAATACGGTTACCCACTTCCGCACGAGTTCAAATATATAATTTGTTTTGAAACCGGACCTCAAATCGAGGTCCAACTTCCCAATTTATAAAAAACCTAGGTTCTACCCAAAACCCCAATTTCACCCATGAAAATCCTCGATTTCAAGTGAAACATGTTTAATAATGTTAAAGTTGAATGAATTGAGTAAAAATCAATTTACAAATTATTTGGGATGAAGTTTGCTCTTGAAAAAAATCATCTATAGTGTTTAGGTTTTGAAAGAATGGTGAAAAGCGGTGAAAATTCGCCTAAGTATAAAATTTGCTGGGCTTTGGTTATGGGAAATGCGAACATAAGTTCGCATTTGCAAACATCTGAGGCTTGGGAATTGCGAAGCCTTAGTTCTCATTTGCGAACACTCCAACTGGGCGCATACTTCGCATTTGCGACTGGAGGGTCGCATTTGCGATCAGGCCTCCTTCGCATTTGCGAGTCAATTGATCGCATTTACGATCCCAAACCAGGTATCCCCTTTTCGCATTTGCGATGGAGACTTCTCATTTGCGAAGCTCGCATTTGCGATAGTTTCTTCGCAAATGCGAATATACAAGCTGATAAAATACCAGCTTTTTAAATATTCAAAAAATTCAAGTTGTGGCATATCCAAAACTCACCCGAGCCCTCGAGGCTCCAAACCAAATATGTACACAACCTCGAAAATATACTACGGACTTGCCCGCGCGATCAAATCGCCAAAATAACATCATATATATAGAATCAAGCCTAAAAACTCATGATTTTCCATCTAAACTTCATAAACTTTCAAACTTGAAACTTATAGTCCAAAACACATCAAATAACGTCCGATTTCGATCAAAATTTACAGAAAGCACTTGAACAATGTATAAGACTTTTACCGAGCATCAAAATCAAAATATGAGCCTGATACCATAGTCTTTTAATAAATTTTCTTTTCCATTTTCCGTACTAATTTAAGGAAAACAATTTAACAGAAAATTTCTTTTACTCAGGTTCTAGACCTCGGATTTTGGTTCTGGGCACATGCTCGAGTCCCATATCTTTCTACGAACCTTCCGGGACCGTCTAATCTCGAGTCCCGATCCGTTTACTAAAAATATTGACCGAAGTCAACTTTAATCATATTAATATCAAAATTCTTCAAAAGTTTCTGAGATTTCACATATTTCAACATAAAAGCTTCCCGACTACGCGCCCGGACTGTGCACGCAAATCGAGGCAATAAAAGATGAGGTTTTCAAGGCCTCAGAAGCACAGAACAAATGAGGAAAATAGGTGATGACCTTTTGGGTCATCACATGAGTTAATTGGATAATTTTTTTTCACCAAATTAAATAATATATTTATCTTCTCAACAATTTTATTTTCTTCCTTTATGCATAGTCTTTTTTCATGGTTCTCACGATTTTACTTTTTAATTTCAACTCAAATTCTCTAAATTAACTATTCTTTTTTGTCACATTTAATTGATCCACACACTAGAAAGCAAGTTTTTTTTTGTGTTTTATCCTTTTTTACTAAGAAATCGCCAACACAAATGTCGCAAGATTCAAAACACAATAGATAATGGGCTCAACCTTTACCATTTTCATTTAGAGGAAGATCAATTCAATACCATATGATGTGTGACTAACTCATACATCACGAGTTGCACTCTCACCACTATATCAAAGCAATGTAGTTTTTTTGTATCTCAGTATAATATGGTTTCGTAAAAGACGTTTTAGGGTCTTTTTAATATATTTTAGTTTTAGGTCACTAGTTTTGTTGAGTTGTCCCTCATTGACGATCAACAATTATTTTGTACTATAGCCTACCATGATCGTTCTGTTCAACCAATTTTATTCACATTTGGTAACTGAATGACACACTCACTACCTTTAATTTTCTTGTCATTATTGCCTTATTTTAAATAAGACTATAAATTTGATTGAGAATATCAGGTGTGGACAAGTGGCTCTGATAGGAGACTAGTAAAGCCTTGGTTTAGGTTTCCCAAAAAATTTAATAATGAATTTTAAAATTTCATTTTAAATTAGACAATATTAATATTTGTAGAAAAAATAAAAAAGTACACAAATTTGTAAAAAAATAAAGGTGCCTACTCTTTAACAATAAAATATTTTAAAACATTGAATTAATCTACTTAAATCTTCATATTAGTAAATACATTTTTTACAACAATATCACAGGTAACATATTGTAAATACATGTCTAACAACTCATTTATTTAAATTATTATTTTCTAATATAAATAATAATATTACTATGTGAAGTTAAAGACTTTATGTCATTTAAGAATATATACTATAAACAATAAGTCTGAAAAAAATGGAAAGATTAATTTTTCTTGCATATATGTGTATACGTACTAATAAAAAGGTATAAGGCCTCTTATTAAATTTTGGCTTTAGACCACTATTTTAAGGAACCACCCTTGATATATGGAAAACTTCTATTTTATCATTTTGATATTCGTATTTCTTATTCGTTTCTCTGATTAACGGGATTGTTTATTATAATTTTCAATATTTATATTACTTTTTACTTTGTAATATAAAGAGACAATGCCAAATCATCATGCCCTAATTAGATTCCAATTCTATTTTTCTTTATACTATGAGCTAATTTAAGGTATTTTGTGTCTGAGACTTTTTTCCCACCCAAATAAGCTTGTTTTTTTCAGTTCACATTTGGGCTTCCGCTCTTCATTTTCTCCCCTCAATTTTCTAATTCTATTTTTTTTTCCATTCTATATACTCCAAGATTTTTATGCTATTGTTTTCTAATTAAACTCCTATACCTCGGCAATATGTAAGGGGTGGACATTAGTTTGCTTCGGCTTTTATCATTGCATTTTTAAACTCGTTGATTTTTTCCTCATGTTTAAGTAAATAATCAACTGATATCCATTTTTCTGAATCTTGATTTAAATTCAACTATCTTCAGGTACCACTCATTATCTTGTTTGTCCCTATAATTAATGGAAAAATTGTTGCATTCTTTTCAACAAAATAACAGCTTAAAAGTATCTTGAAAGTGAAAACATGAGAAGGAGAACTTATGTAAGAGACTAACTTTAGAGCATCCAAATTGTTTGGTAAGGTGTGGCACTAATCAAGCATAGTACACTCTAGGCCATCAATGGTTGCAATTTAGTTGTTTGTGAAGGTGTGTATATATATATATATATATATATATATATATATATATATATATATATATATATATATATATATATATATTTGTCTCGGATGACATAATCCCACATTTGTGGAACAATAATTTTTGACATGGAGCAAGTATAGAAAAATAACCATAGCACAATCGTCTGATATATCTTGTGAAGAACTGATTAATCATACGAGAATAAAGATGTAACCCCGTTCTACATGTCAATACCGGCAAGAATAAAATTTATAGTAAGAGTAAAATGCGTGGACTTTAAATAATGTTAGGGTTCAAGTCCCTCTATCTGTCACGACCCCAAACCCAATCGTGATGGCGCCCAACACAATTGCTAGGAGAGCCCGACCATTTACACTCTCAATCCAAGCATGAAGCTCAAAATCAGTCATTTGAATATCATTATCAACAACAAATCTAATAGTTTTAATTTATAGATAGAAATAAGCCGAATATCAAGATAGTACTGAATACACTCCCAAAGACCCGGGGTCATGAGTCTAGAGCCTCTAATAATATAGTGTAATAAGACTCCAATAATACATAGTTTAAAAACTGCGAAAAGTTAATAAAAGGGACATGGGAGGAGTCGGGTCCTGCGGACATCAGGGAACTACCTCAACAACTCCGAATAAACTTTGAAAGCAGCAAGGTAACTCAGCTAAGCTCCCGAGGTACCTGGATCTGCACATATGGTGTAGGAAGTAAAGTGAGTACTTCAACCTCAGTGGTAATAGACATGTATAATGACTGATAGTAAGGAATTCCGAAATATAACAATGCAAAGCTATAACCATTACTCTTACACATTTAACAGTGTAATAACAACAAATAATGATAAGCAAATATCAATGCAAGAATGCAATGCAATGCACATGACCACTACGGCGCGCGGCCCGATCCATTTGGGTACTCGCGCTCACTATGGGAGTTCAGACTCCGGAGGGGCTCCTACAGCCTAAGTGTAATATCATCTTAATATTCACTACGGCATGCAGCTCGATCCACAATCAGTCCAATTGTCACGACCCCAAATCCGGTCGTGATGGCGCCCAGCACACTGCTAGGCCAGCCTGACCAATTAACAACAATCACGGAGCCATAAGCTCATTTTATCCAATTTAAGCATACGGAAATAATTCAACAGTGATACATACATATTAAAAACAGGGAACCAAGTCCCAACACGTGCCAACTCCCATAGACCGAAGGGTCAAGAGTCATGAGCCTCTACGGAATATACAAGTGTAAATAGTGAATATAACTGTGCACAAGTGTGGGATGATCAGAACAAAATATAGACAAACTGGAGAATCAGGTCCTGCGAACGCCGGCAGCTACCTCGACTGTCCAAAAGCACTCCCGAGCCGCAATGGAATCAGCTCTGCTGTAATGTACCTGGATCTGCACACAAGGTGCAGGGAGTCGGGTGTGAGTACTTCCAACTCAGCGGTAATAAAAGTAAATAATGCTGAAGGGAAGAAAACTACGCAAGGCACTATCTCTTGCTACACAATACAGAACTATCATAAAGCTTCAAAACACTATCATTTTATTCCTTTTCAGCATATGTGAGTAGATTATTTAGAAATCTCAATTTTTAGCTAATTTCTTTCATTATAACATACCAATACCTGGGAGAATCTCAAGCAAGTGCAAGTCAGCACTCAAATCAGCCTCTCGGGCTCAGCACTCCTTAACAATTTATACCAGGAGATCTGGTCAATAAAGCAACAAATGCATATGTGCTAGTAAAGTATGAGTGCTAAAATGTTATGCCACGTAGTACACGTAAACCAATGTATGTATGCCATGCAATGCATATGACTGCTACGGCGTGTAGCCCGATCCTTTTGGGTACCCGTGCTCACCGGGGGTGTCCAGACTCCGGAAGGGCTCCTACAGCCCAAGCACAATATCAATATCACACCTGCTGCGGCGCGCAGCCCGATCCATATACCACTGTGGCGTGCACTCCGATCCATGCATGTGTATTCATATGCTCACATGAATGTCATGCCCTAACATATGGCCCTCAACCCTAATCAGTCTAACAAATAATCAAGAAAGCCCTACGGGCAACAATATCACATTAGCTTACAGCTAAAATATTATTAAGACCTTGTTCAAGTTTTTCATAATCTTATAAGAATGCTGAATAGCAAAAATCCCATTTTAAACCTTAAATTAGAATAAAATATGCACAGTGTTATCAAAACAATGATACTAATCCCTGAAAGATTCAAATAATCGGCACGAAGCCCAAACATGATAATTAGTCCTATTCAATTCAACAATTAGGTGTTATTATTTATTACGCGGGACGAACCAAGTCACAATCCCCAATGGTGCTCTACCCCACGTCCGTTATCCGGCGTGCAAGTCACCTCAACACAGCACTAAGATGTGCAAGTCCGGGGTTTACTAACCCTCAAGACATCATTTACAAGTATTACCCACCTCGAACCGACGAAAGCTCATGCCCGCGACACCTTAGCTCCTCGAAACGGCATCCACGCACGTCTAAACTAGCCAAAATCAGTACAAATATATCAAAATAGGCTAAGGGAACATAACCCAATCGAAAGAACTCGAAAAATATCAAAACTCACGAAATTTGCAAAACCCGAGCCCCGGGCCCACATCTCAAAAAAAGTCGAAACTCATATTTCCAGAACCCTCGTCTCGCCACGAGTCCATACATATTAAATTTACCAAAATCGGAGTTCGATTGGCCTTTCAAAACCCAAATTTTCGTTTTCTATATCTAGGCCACAATTCTTCACAATTTCTACCCAAATTCATGAAGATTGATGTTAATTCTACCATAAAGTGATGTTTTTGAGTCAAGAAACTTACCTTCGATGAATACCTGATGATTTCCCAGCATTTTCCCGTGATTTCTTCTCTCTAGGGCTCAAAAATGGGGGTTTATGAAATGAAACCCGTATGTGAAATGTTTCTGGTTTTAATTCACTGTCTGGGACTTTTCTTCTACGCATTCGTGTTCATTGCCACGCGTTCGCGATGCCCAGCTCCGGATTGACCTTCGCGAACGCGACCTCCCCAACGCATTCACGATGTACTAGCTCCCAGCCGTCTGATTTTCCTTCTACGCGAACGCGTCTCCCTTTCACGCGATCGCGATGGTCTCCATCTTTCTCCTACGCGAACGCGTAGGTTCCCACGCGAACGCGAGGCTTCGCCTGTTTCACCTTCGCGAACGCGGCCTTCTCCCACGCGAACGTGATGCATTGCCCTGCCTGGCCTTCGCGAACGCGGGCCTTGCCCTCGCGAACGCGAAGGCTAAAATCCTGCCCAGAGATCTGCAATTTACAGCAGACTTTTCCTTGCTTTAAAATGCCGGATGATGGTCCAGATTCACCCCGAGGCCCCCGGGACCCCAACGAAAACCACCAGCATACTCCAAAACACGATACGAACTTTTTCCAATCATAAAAACACCATCCTAAACATCAAAATCACCAATTACACACGGATTCAAGCCTAAGTTTCTTCAAAACGTTTAAAACTAACATTCAATCCAAAATCCGATCAAACGACGTCCGAACGACCTGAAATTTTGCAGGTACATCCAAAATCACCTAAGGGAGCTATTGCAACTGTCAGAATTCCATTCCGACTCCCGGATCAATATCTTACCTACCGTTCGAATTTCGCCAAAATTCAACCTTAGCCAATTCAAGCCTAAAATTACACCGAACCTCCAAATTCAATTCCGATTGCTCTCCTAAGTCATAAATGATCTCCCCAAACTAGTCGAATCATCAGAATCTGATTCCGAGCACTCTAACTTGATAGTCAACTCTAGTTTGACTTTTCATATTCAAACTTCCTCCAAACATGCTATTTGCTTCATTTTCAATTCAATTCACTCCTAACTCACCCGATAGGCTCTAACACCGATATAAAAGCATAAAACATGTAATTGCAACATGACGGGGTGGTAAATTCCCGTAACGACGGGCCGGGTCGTTACATTCTCCCCAACTTAAACAAACGCTCGTCCTCGAGTGTACTCAGAGTTGTACTAGAAGCAACCCAATAGCTGAATGACCTTACCAAGCATATATTCGGGCGATCATACGTCACCCTATCTCACATAAGTTCGAAAACACCATATAGTCAAAATTTCACAGACCATCTGAACCATAAATCACATTGCACTTTCCGAAATCATATGCCAAATGCTAATCCCATGCCTTTACTCAGGATACACTCGAATCCACTGCAATAACCCATATTCACTACTCCGGGTGAGATCATATGATGTATCGACAACCCAATCACTCGAGACGATAGTCTCTAGTCACAACAACTAGCCACAATAACAAAATACTAGCTGAAAACCTCTTTCATTAGACAGAGTCTTATTCCAACACCTCCATATCATGCCCACGGCAGCTGAAGCACGCGATATACCGAACCCATCTCTCAGGTTAACCATTCGTGAATCTGTTTCCCCTTTAAAAACTGATACCACAATAGGTAAGATCCAATATGCTCGTATTTATTAATGACTCCAACGGTCATTTCTATTATAACACACCACACTGGTGATATGATACCTCAACACCGGCCTAAGCCACGACGAGCACAACATAGGCTCCAATAGAAATGTCTGCACACACTCGAATCATGACAGCTCAAATCATGACAACTGTCTCCAGCAAATAGAGCTGCAATTTAATCCCTCTGTGCCATCATAATATAGAACTGAGATCGCGTCTCGCATTATAGAAATAGAGTACCCGAATCCTCCTCGAGAGGTCATAACATCACGTGGCCTTGCCACGATTCTTGATTCTATCCAAACAACATTACTCATGAAGCACCTCAAGTTACCAAGCTCAAAACGGTCAGCCACACACATATTTAGGTCTGAACCCAAGCAATCAACCTCACCCACGGTGAAACAATTAACGTATGCTATCAAATCCTGAAAGGACACAACCGACGTGCCATTTGCCAAGCGATACTCAAAACGGACTTTGCCTCAGAAGTGGGGAAGTATTGTATACCAGGTAACATATAACTAACTATATTTTCACAATATTCTGTTGCGGCGTGCAACCCGCTCCAACGACATACCCGTGGCGGCGTGCCACCTGATCTAGATACCATACATGTGGCGGCGTGCCACCCGATCCAAGTAACCCTCGCCAAATAAATACGCGTCGAGTCAAGTTGCTCATCATAATAAACATATATAGCCTCAAGTTTGGCCACAAGGAACGTATCCGACAAAGTTCCTCAATACCAGAACTAATCAATGGTAGATACTTCTACACTAACATCCGCCACTAAGGTCCAACTGACAAAGCTATGCCTACCAGCCGTCCGCTGGTCCTGGGTACAACTACTCTGTTGGAGCATACTCTGATGCTCTCTGCTACGCAATTTGTGCCATTTTCCGACATAGTCCATATCACATTTATCTAGACGACCTGACTTATGTCAACCAGTATGAAATAAGGTATCATAACCCAAATTCATCATATCAAGCTAAGAGAGAGCCACTAGGGCTTCCGATTTCCAATAATCACAAAACGGTGCCGATACACGCGATATACAACCACTGCATAGGCGGATTTCGAGAACTTCTAGTCTCCAACACATATATAACACATGAATCACTATACCTGGTTCCACACTCCACCGTACGAATACATAACACACATCAAGCGCCCATTCGTTCCACGAAAGCCATCCCAGAATTTTACTATGCCATCAACGACTCAATTATTACAGTCGATCCAACAAGAGAATTCCACCATGCCATTAGATATTATCAGTTTACATTACCTTGTCCCTTTTGGACCATATTCCCTGCCAAGTCAATAGAATAGCAGTACCATTTTCTTAAATCATCAGAAAGATCGATTCTTAATTTACCTGCAGCTGTCCGCGCTGCTCAATTATTTTATTGACTTCCCATATATTATGAACTGATCTCAAAACCTAGAATATACCCTTATCAACTTTCCATAACACATCGTGTATACCATATCACACTAAGACAACATGGAAATTCATATCCCTTTCCTCCGCCTCAACATCGGCGCACTCCACTAGTCAAGGACTTTCGTGATCCCATATAGAATAAAAACTCATTACACAACCACACACCAGGAATCAATCGTATTCCTTTTTATACCATTCTGGTTTATTAACAAGTCGTTCCATTTACCCAGTTTCCTTTCTGATTCATCTCTAATTTCATATCAGTCTTTATTATAGTACCATAATACATCAACTCATGTTACCACACAAGACTCGTACACAAGACCACATGGTCTAAGACATATAGGCCACTGAATACTCTCTCAATATTTCCCAGAAGGATCACATCCTACAATACTTTATTTTGATGAACTTCCTGCGATTTTTAAATTGTTATCATTACTCCCCCATACGGATACCTAGAATCCCATCATTCACATGATATAACACAAGCCTTGATCTTCTCTAACGAAACCGCCATCTTTAGCCACATACACAAATCTTAAGGCACCTGATTGTTACAAGCAAAATCTTGAACACTGCAAAACCATTCTCGGGCATCATTCACCCTTATCCAACTGTAATTCAACAGTCCTATTGAGTGGAACCACTCGTGTTTTGTTAGAACTCGAACATCGCAGAACATGATTACTTACAGATACAATCAGCTATCTTTCTTTTCTATACGGTGAATATTCTTTACCAACAGCAGTTCAAAACACCCTAGTACTTCATCAGATCTACGAAGCACCACAACCTTTACCAGAATTTCCCAACATACTTAGAGACCGAATCAACATAGCACACAATAATGCAATCAGTTAATCAATAGCAACCTCCCCAACTTAGCTCGAAGCCATTCTTCAAAGCACTTTCAACCACTCATATCATTATTACTCAAGTGATGCCGAAATGTTAATATGAGATTAAACTCAAGTCATTTACAAGCCTTGACAGAGACTCGAATCATCGGAGACCTTAGCTCTTCTGCAATTCTTGCAGATATACATGCACCACCAATAAGCCCACTCTCTTTAGGTGACGGAAATCTTTCTAAGTCCCAAATTTTCCAAAACTTTCGGCAGAGTTTCCTTTGTAAATTGGCCTATCCACCTGCCAAAGAATCACCAAACCATTCTAACAATACATCCACAACTTAACAAGATATTACAATGTATTTCAACAACATTAAATCTCAATACTATATGAATCATATTATCACAATTTATACTTGAACCTGCGCTGTACCTGCTTGAATCATAACACATATCAAAATCACTTTAGTCTTCCCGCGTTTAAACTCGTTCCACTACACATAAGGCACTTTACCTTCCAATTAAGAGATATGATAATTATTTCTCACGCCCATAGCTAGGGCTACATATCAAATCACAATAAGAACTGAATACCATACAACTCTCCTATTATCAAACTGCCATTTGCACAATAAAGATCAATACCGATCGTATGAACTTCATGATACCGACTCGCGAAATTATTACCTTGGTGCTCAAGCCATAGACAAAGATCTGGCCTCAAGTCCTCCCGACTGGCCCAACATGAACTCATGGAGATTATATCTCGCCCCTCGTTCGAGGAAATCACAAGCCATAAGGCAATTACATTACTGAGCGCTCGATGCTTACACGGACGTGTGGAAGGAATTTCAAAAATTATATCTCAAGATGAATCAAGTGCGCATGATAAGAATTCCAAGAAATGTGAAGTGTTTCCTAAAGGTTCGCAGCCTCCCGAGGATAAGTACAGGCGTCCCCGTACCGATCGACAAGACTCTACTAACCGGCTCAAGACTCATAAGGCCTAGTAAACCTAGGCTCTGATACCAACTTGTCACGACCCCAAATCCGGTCGTGATGGCGCCCAGCACACTGCTAGGCCAGCCTGATCAATTAACAACAATCACGGAGCCATAAGCTCACTTTATCCAATTTAAGCATACGGAAATAATTCAACAGTGATACATACATATTAAAAACAAGGAACCAAGTCCCAACACGTGCCAACTCCCATAGACCGAAGGGTCAAGAGTCATGAGCCTCTACGGAATATACAAGTGTAAATAGTGAATATAATTGTGCACAAGTGTGGGGTGATCAGAACAAAATATAGACAAACTGGAGAATCAGGTCCTGCGAACGCTGGCAGCTACCTCGACCGTCCAAAAGCACTCCCGAGCCGCAATGGAATCAGCTCTGCTGTAATGTACCTGGATCTGCACACAAGGTGCATGGAGTCGGGTGTGAGTACTTCCAACTCAGCGGTAATAAAAGTAAATAATGCTGAAGGGAAGAAAATCATGCAAGGCACTATCTCTTGCTACACAATACAGAACTATCATAAAGTTTCAAAACACTATCATTTTATTCCTTTTCAGCATATGTGAGTAGATTATTTAGAAATCTCAATTTTTAGCTAATTTCTTTCATTATAACGTACCAATACCTAGGAGAATCTCAAGCAGTGCAAGTCAGCACTCAAATCAGCCTCTCGGGCTCAGCACTCCTTAACAATTTATACCAGGAGATCTGGTCAATAAAGCAACAAATGCACATGTGCCAGTAAAGTATGAGTGCTAAAATGTTATGCCACGTAGTACACGTAAGCCAATGTATGTATGCCATGCAATGCATATGATCGCTACGACGTGTAGCCCGATCCTTTTGGGTACCCGTGCTCACTGGGGGTGTCCAGACTCCGGAGGGGCTCCTACAGCCCAAGCACAATATCAATATCACACCTGCTGCGGTGTGCAGCCCGATCCATATACCACTGCGGCGTGTAGTTCGATCCATGCATGTGTATGCATATGCTCACATGAATGTCATGCCCTAACATATGGCCCTCGACCCCAATCAGTCTAACAAATAATCAAGAAAGCCCTACGGCAACAATATCATATTAGCTCACAGCAAAAAATATTATTAAGACCTTGTTCAAGTTTTTCATAACCGTATAAGAATGCTGAATAGCAAAAATCCCATTTTTAAACCTTAAATTAGAATAAAATATGCAGAGTGTTATCAAAACAATGATACTAATCCCTGAAAGATTCAAATAATCGGCACGAAGCCCAAACATGATAATTAGTCCTATTCACTTCAACAATTAGGTGTTATTATTTATTACGCGGGACGGACCAAGTCACAATCCCCAATGGTGCTCTACCCCACGCCCTTTATCCGGCGTGCAAGTCACCTCAACACAGCACTAAGATGTGCAAGTCCGGGGTTTACTAACCCTCGGGACATCATTTACAAGTATTACCCACCTCGAACCGACGAAAGCTCATGCCCGCGACGCCTTAACTCCTCGAAATGTCATCCACGCACGTCCAAACTAGCCAAAATCAGTACAAATATATCAAAATAGGCTAAGGGAACATAACCCAATCGAAAGAACTCAAAAAATATCAAAACTCACGAAATTTGCAAAACCCGAGCCCCGGGCCCACATCTCAAAAAATTTCGAAACTCATATTTCCAGAACCCTCGTCTCGCCACGAGTCCATACATATAAAATTTCCTAAAATCGTAGTTCGATTGGCCTTTCAAAACCTAAATTTTCGTTTTTTATATCTAGGCCACAATTCTTCACAATTTCTACCCAAATTCATGAAGATTGATGTTACTTCTACCATAAAGTGATGTTTTTGAGTCAAGAAACTTACCTCCGATGAATACCCGATGATTTCCCAGCATTTTCCCGTGATTTCTTTTCTCTAGGGCTCAAAAATGGGGGTTTATGAAATGAAACCCGTATGTGAAATATTTCTGGTTTTAATTCACTGCCTGGGACTTTTCTTCTACGCGTTCGCGTTCATTGCCACGCGTTCGCGATGCCCAACTCCGGATTGACCTTCGCGAACGCGACCTCCCCAACACGTTCGCGATGCACTAGCTCCCAGCCGTTTGATTTTCCTTCTACGCGAACGCGTCTCCCTTTCACGCGATCGCGATGGTCTCCATCTTTCTCCTACGCGAACGCGTAGGTCCCCACGCGAACGCGAGGCTTCGCCTGTTTCACCTTCGCGAACGCGGCCTTCTCCCACGCGAACACGATGCATTGCCCTGCCTGGCCTTCGCGAACGCGGGCCTTGCCCTCACGAACGCGAAGGCTAAAATCCTGCCCAGAGATCTGCAATTTACAGCAGACTTTTCCTTGCTTCAAAATGCCGGATGATGGTCCGGATTCACCCCGAGGCCCCCGGGACCCCAACGAAAACCACCAACATACTCCAAAACACGATACGAACTTGTTCCAATCATAAAAACACCATCCTAAACATCAAAATCACCAATTACACGCGGATTCAAGCCTAAGTTTCTTCAAAACTTTCAAAACTAACATTCAATCCAAAACCCGATCAAACGACGTCCGAACGACCTGAAATTTTGCAGGCACATCCAAAATCACCTAACGGAGCTACTGCAACTGTCGGAATTCCATTCCGACTCCCAGCTATGAATGAATGACCTCTCCATTTATTTTCAAGCTTGCTCTTCAAACCGGCCTATCGCTCTCCTCTATGAAAAGGTTCTTCCGTAATCACTCTCAATAAGACATCCATTCCCCTTTCAAATGAAAAGAGAACTATACTTTTCTCTTCATCATTGAAATCCGCCAAAATTCAACCTTAGCCAATTCAAGCCTACAATTACACCGGACCTCCAAATTCAATTCCGATTGCTCTCCTAAGTCATAAATGATCTCCCCAAACTAGTCGAATCATCAGAATCTGATTCCGAGCACTCTAACTCGATAGTCAAGTCTAGGTTGACTTTCCATAGTCAAACTTCCTTCAAACATGTTATTTGCTTCATTTTCAATTCAATTCACTCCTAACTCACCCGATAGGCTCTAACACTGATATAAAAGCATAAAACATGTAATTGAAACATGACGGGGTGGTAAATTGCCGTAACGATGGGCCGGGTCGTTACACCAATTATATGCATGCAAGCCACACGGGCACAACTAAACTTACTATTTTCAGTTCCAATTATCAGAAATTATAAATTAAGTGTTTAAAACCTTAGAATTTTACTAGTCATTTCGAGACAGTGTTTAACTTAGGGCTCATATCATGAAAACATGCTAAATATCATGGAAACAGTGATAATAATCCCGACGGGGTCCAAATAACCTGCATACAGCCTAAATATATCCTTAACCATCCAAGTAGGAGGTTTTCCAGCTAATTTGTAGCCAACAACACAATACAACATCACTCGGACGGACTAAGTCATAGTCCCCAATCACAATCGACCCCACACTCATCGTAGAGTACGTGTCTCACCTCAATATAGCGTGACAATGTGATATACCGGGGTTTCAAACTCTAAGGTCATCATCTATATCTATTACTCACCTCAAACCGGCCACAAGACTAGTCCGCTAAGACTTTCCATCTTTAATCAACCTCCTCACGCACCGAATCTTATCAAAACCATAAGGAATAAGTTATAATAAGCTAATAGGACATAACCTAATTGAAAGAACTCAAAAAATACCCAAAAACACGAAGTTGGCAAAACTTGAGCCTCGGGCCCATTTCTCGAAAAATTATGAAATTCGCATCTCTGGAATCCACGTCTCGTCATGAGTCCGTACATATATAATTCATCAAAATAGGAGTTCAAATGCCCTTTCAAATTTCAATTTTATATTCCAAAAACTGAGCCCTAGCTTCTTCAATTTTTACCCAAATTTCAGAGAATTAAAGGATGAATCTTCAATTAAATGGTATTTCTAGGGCACGAGGTTTACCTCCAATCACTTCCTATCAAAATCATCTTCAAAATCAGCCAAAAAGATCTCAAGGTAGTGCAAAAATGGAGGAAATATGAGATAGGCCCCGCGGATGAAATTTCATTAAAAACTCTTCTGTCTACCTAGATATTACTCTATGCGATCGTAGCCTTGCTATTGCGATCGCATAGCACAAATTTCTAACCTCCAAAATTCCTCTTATGCGATTGCACTACAACCCATGCGATCGCATAGAACAATCCACTACCAGGGACTCCAGGCCCAAATACACTACGCGACCGCAGCCTCCCCTATGCGAACGCACAACCCAAACTTCTGAACCTATGCGATCACACTGCCTCTTACGCGATCACATAGAACATATTTGATCCCCTTCCAAAACCTCCTATGTGATCGAAATGCTCCCCATGCGATCGTATTGGGTGAATTCTCTACAACACTTTAGCAGAGAAATCTGTTATCTTCCAAAACCTAAAATAGTCCGTTTGATCACCCGAAATTACCCTGAGGCCTCCGGGATCTCAACCAAAAATACCAACCTACTCCAAAACATCATACGAACTTGTTAAAATCAACAAAATACGTCAAACAACACAAAAATCATCAATTAAACACAGATTCAAGCCTAAGTTTTCTTTAAACTTCCGAAACTCACATTCGATCAAAAACCCAACCAAACGACGTCTGAATGACCTAAACATTTGCAAACATATCCAAAATTGCCTAATGAAGCTACTGAAACTCTCAAAATTCCATTCCAATCCTCGGATCAAAATCTCACCTATCAACAGGAATTCGCCAGAATTTAAACTTCGCCAATTCATGCCTAATTCTATACCGGGCCTCCAAATTCGATTCTGATCGCACTCCTAAATCACAAATCATCCCCCGAAGCTAGCCGAACCACCAAAATTCATATCCAAGCCTTTAACCACATAGTCAACTTCCGGTTAACTTTTCTAAAACAAGCTTCCTTCTAAGAGGCTAAATGCCTCATTTCCAACTATAACCAACTCGATTACACCCGATCAACTCAAATACTGATATTGAAACATAAAGCAACATAATAAGGGGGAAACGGGGCGGTAACTCACGTGACGACGGGTCGGGTTGTTACATCTTCTTTAACTAAAACAAACGCTCATCCTTAAGTGGGTTAAGAAATATACCTTGAGTCTCAAACAAGTGAGAATATCTGCTCCGCATCTCTCGCTCGGTCTCCCAAGTAGCCTTCTCCACGGGTTGACCTCTCCACTGCACCTTCACCGAAGCTATATCCTTAGACCTTAATCTACGAACCTAACGACCCAACATATCTACATGCTCTACATCATAAGTCAAGTCATCATCCAACTGAACTGTACTGAAATCCAGCACAAGAGATGGGTCCCCAACATACTTCTGGAGCATAGACACGTGAAATACCGGATGAACTCCCGACAGGCTGGGTGACAAAGTAAGCATATAGGCCACCTCTCCAATCCTCATGAGTATCTCAAAAGGGCCAATGAACCTCGGACTCAGCTTCGCTTTCTTTCCAAATCTCATGACGCCCTTAATAGGCGAAACCTTCAGCAAGACCATCTCGCCCACCGAATAAGATACATCTCGGACCTTCCGGTTCGCATAACTCTTCTAACGCGACTGAGCTGTACGAAGTCTCTCCAAAATCACCTTCACCTTATCTAAGGCATCCTGGACCAACTCTATCCCCAACAATCTAGCCTTGCTGGGCTCAAACCAACCAACTGGAGATTTACATCGTCTCCCATATGAAGCCTCATATGGCGCCATATGGATGCTAGATTGGTAGCTGTTATTGTAAGCAAACTCTGCAAGAGGCAAATAATTAGCCCAAGAACCTCCAAAGTCAATAATACAGGCACGCAACATGTCCTCTAATATCTGAATGGTTCGCTCGGACTGCCCGTCCATCTGAGGATGAAACGCAATGCTTAACTCTACCTGTGAACCCAACTCTTGCTGAAAAGTCCTCCAGCACTGAGAAGTAAGCTGAGTACCCCTATCTGATATAATGGAAACTGGGACCCCATGTAATTATACAATATCTCGGATGAAAATCTCTGCAACCCGCTCCGAAGAATAGGTAGTACATACAGGAATGAAGTGCGCAGACTTGGTCAACCAATCCATAATCAGCCAAACTGAATCAAACTTCCTCGCATTGTGAGGGAGACCATTCACAAAGTCCATAGTAATCCTCTCTGATTTCTATTTGAGAATATCCATGTGTTGAAGTACACCACCGGGCCTCTGATGCTCATATTTGACTTGCTGACAGTTGAGGCACCGAGCTATGTGACTCACAATATTCTTCTTAATTCTTCTCCACCAGTAATGCTGCGTCAAATCCTGGTACATCTTCGCGGCACCTGGATGAATAGAATACCGTGAGCTGTGGGCCTCCTCCAATATCAACTCCCGAAGCCCGTCCACATTGGGCATGCAAATCTGGCCCTGCATCCTCAGCACACCATCACTATCAATACTCATATTCCGAGCATCATCATGCTGAACTATGTCCTTAAGGACAAGCAAATGTGGATCTTCATACTGGCGCTCACGAATACGGTCATATAAGTAGGATCAAGAAACAACACAAGCCAACACCGGCTCGGCTCTGAAACATCTAATCTCACCATCCGATTGGCCAACGCCTGTACATCAACTACAAAGGGCCTCTCCCTAACTGGAATATACGCCAAGTTGCCCATACTAACCGCCTTTCGACTCAAGGCATTGGCCACTATATTGGCCTTTCCCAGATGATATAAAATGGTAATGTCATAATCCTTGAGCAACTCAAGCCACCTCCGCTGCCTCAAAATTAGATCCTTCTATTTGAACAAGTGCTGAAGGCTACGATGATCAGTATATACCTCACAGGATACGCCATATTAAGGATGTCCGGTGGGCCGGTCCCGGGCCTGGCGGGCCGGTCCGGCCGGTCCTGGGCTTCGTGGGATTTTTTTCTGGCTCCTGGGCCTGGCGGTCCCGAGCCTGGCGGTCCTGGTGGTTAAGACCGGCCCATGACGGGCCTAAGCCCACGTGGTCCCGGGCCTGGCGGGCTTCGTGGGCTTTTAATTAAAAAAAATTATTTAATAAGTATATGTTAAGTATATATATATATATATATATATATATATATATATATATATATATATATATGTTAAGTTTATATATGTTAAGTATATATATATTAAGTTTATATAAGTTAAGTTATATATATATTTGTATATATATATATATATATATATATATATATATATATATATATATATATATATATATGTTAAGTTTATATATGTTAAGTATATATATATTAAGTTTATATAAGTTAAGTTATATATATATTTGTATTAAGTATATATATAAGTTAAGTTATATATATATATGTTAAGTATATATATATATATTAAGTTTATATATATGTTAAGTATATATATATATATATATATATTTAAGTATATATATATTAAGTTTATATAAGTTAAGTATATAAGTATAAGTATATATATATATATATATATATATATATATATATATATATATATATATATATTAAGTTTATATATATGTTAAGTATATATATATATATATATATATATATATAAATATATATATATATATATAAATATGTATATATATATATATATATGTATGTATATATATATATATGTATATATATGTATTTATATATATATATATATATATATATATATATATATATATATATGTATTAAGTACTTAACTTAAGTATATATATATTAAGTTTATATAAGTTAAGTTATATATATATATATATATATATATATATATATATATATATATATATATATATAACTTAACTCAAGATTTAAGTGCCTTGAAGCCCGCGGCTCTTTTGGACGACTGTGAAGTAGACGAAGTAGGGGTTGAAACATTTGACCTAGAATTTTGTAAGGCTTATTGGTATGCATTATAAATTATTTGAGTATTAATTTCAATTGATGCTTTTGCATCTGCAAGAGTAGCACGTTCTTCTACTGTAAGATCTAAAGCGTTATAAATATTTGTATACCAAAAATGAGGACCTCCTAATTTCATTGTAGGGTTTAAAATTGCTGCTACACCATAAATAGGAGGGATAGGGAAAAAATATTTTTTAAATTTTTCTTTCATTGCATTTATAGCAAGTTCATAAATAGGCACACCCTCGTTATAATCCACAAATAATGCACATTATGCTGCAATATAAACTAAACAATTAGAAATAGTTGGATAATATTGTCCGGAAAATACATTTGTAGCAGCGTGAAAATGTTCTAAAAAATCTATAAGAGTTTTAACATTAGTCCAATCTTGGGTTGTAAGCATTTCATCATTATCCACACCCCAACCCGAGCATTGAACGTTGCATTAATAGGGTTCCTATATTCGTAAGCAACTACTAAACTTTCGTACATATAATTCCACCTAGTAGGGCAAGGTTTAGGAACCTTTCTTTCTCTAAGGCCATATTCATCACATTTTTTGTAATACTCCCTAAGTCTACTTCCGCGGTTAGAATAAAAAAGCCAATTAAGAGCCATTCTAACCTTTTCAATTTCTACATTTAAAATTCGCATACCATCACCGACAATTAAATGATAAATATGACAAATACATCTAACATGAAATATATTACTAAATGCAGGATTTAATGTGTTTGTAAGAATTCCTACTGCACTAGTGTTACTAGAAGCATTATCAATAGAAATTGACATTATTTTATCATTAATGCAAATATATCTACAAATATCACCAACAGTGTTAGCGATAAACTTACCTGTGTGACGGGAGTTAATTATTCTATACGCAAGAATGCGTTTTTACATTATCCACTCCTCGTCTATCCAGTGACTAGTAACAGTTAGGTAGTCACAATAATTATTACTTCTACCAATATCGGTGGTAATAAAAATTCTATTAGTTATATGACTAAATAAATACCGCAAATATTGTTCGTATTCATGTTTAAATTTATATATATCGGCCTTCACTGTTGCACGAGGCCAACCTTTATAAGTAGGATTAAAAACTTTTCTAATATAATGCACAAAATTAGGATTAGAAGGAAAAGTATACGGTAAACAAATAATTGGAAAAAATTTCACTATCTAGTTGATCTTCTCGTGAAATATTATGACAAAATTCAGTATCGCTAAATTGAAAATAGGGATTATCACTATCAAGAATAATTAGACCACTAGGACGAGTAGATCGGGGAACCGGGGGGGGGGGAGGGAAGGTTAGTTGGTTGACGACTACTTTCACCCATTTTAGCTTTTCCCTTAGCACTAAACATTTTTTTCAATGAAAATGCCATTTTAATTATAATTATGCAAACAAAATCACACAAAATATATTCTTAAAAATTAAGAGTTGGAACGACTTTACCGAATTGACGAACAACTTCTTCAAAATTGAAAATTGCAAATTGTTGAAGACTTGAATACTTCAATTCACCAACTTCACAAAACTTCACAAAATTGGAATAATAATATAAGCAATTAAGAGAGATTGAGAGAGATTGAGAGAGATTAAGATAGATTGATGAATTGGTGAGTTAAAATGAAAGAATGGGGGGGGGTATTTATAGTTGAGAATTGGGAAAAAGTGTAATTATATAAAGTTTGGGGTTATATTAAAGTTTAGGGACCATTTGGCTAAATTTTAAAGCCAAAAAACGGCTAAATTGAGGCTCCAACGGCTATTTTTGAATTCTGGCCGTTGGGCCATTTTTAAAAAATATATATATATATATATATATTTTTAAATGTTACCGTTAGGACCGCTAAGGCCCTCCAGGCCCGCCTGGACCGGCCCGGGACTGCTAGCCGGTCCCGGTCTTTGCGGTCCCGGTCTCGCGAGCTAATTGTATAGGATCGGCCCATGACGGTCTTTTAAGCCCACCTGGGCTCGGCACGGTAGGACCGGCCCGCCAGGACCGCGGTCCCGGTCCGGGCCCGCTCCGGAACCGGCCCACCAGACAGCATTACGCCATATAAGTAGTGCCTCCAAATCTTGAAAGCATGAACTATGGCGCCAACTCCAAATCATGAACGGGGTAGTTCTTCTCACGAGGCTTCAATTGACGAGAAGCATAAGCAATAACTCTACTCTCCTACGTCAACACACATCCAATCCCAACTCTCGAAGCATTACAATATACGATGTAAGAACCTAAAGCTAATGGCAAGACTAACACTGGAGTAGTGGTCAAAGCTGTCTTGAGCTTCTGAAAACTCTCCTCGCAAAAATCCAACCATACGAATGGTGCACCCTTCTGCGTCAACTTGGTCAAGGACGAAGCAATAGATGAAAATCCCTAGACAAACCAGCGATAATACCCTACCAAACCGAGGAAACTCTAAATCTCCGTAGCTGAGGACGGTCTAGGCCAACTCTGTACCGCCTCTATCTTCTTTGGCTCAACCTGAATACCATCACTAGATACCAACGTGTCCTAAAAAACCATAGACGCAAGCCAGAACTCACACTTGGATAACTTTGTATAAAGTTTCTCCTCTCTCAATCTCTACAATACTATTCTCAAATGCTGAGCATGCTCCTCCTGGCTATGTGAGTACATCACGATGTCATAAATAAAACCTATCACAAATGAATCCAGATACAGCCGGAACACGCTGTTCATCAAATGCATGAACGCGGATGGGGAATTAGTTAGCCCAAAAGACATAACTAGAAACTCATAATGCCCATATCTTCTCCTGAAAGTTGTCTTCATAATATCAGAATCCCTAATCTTCAGCTGGTAATAGCCTGAACAAAGATCAATCTTCGAGAATACCCTTGCTCCCTGGAGCTGATCAAACAAATCATCAATGCGTGGTAGAGGATATTTGTTCTTCACTGTTACCTTATTCAACTGCTTGTAATCAATACACATCCTCATTGTGACATATTTCTTCTTGACAAACAACACCGGTGCACCTCATAGTGACACACTCGGGCGGATGAACCCCTTATCTAGGAGTTCCTGAAGCTTCTCATTCAATTCCTTTAACTCAGATGGTGCCATACGATAAGGAGGAATAGAGATGGGCTGAGTGCCCGGTGCCAGATTAATACTAAAATCAATATTCCTGTCCAACAGCATGGTCTAATGGAAACATATCTGGAAACTCTCTCACAACGGGCACATAATCAATACTAGGAGTCTCACCTCCAACATCTCTCACAAATGCTAAATGTGATAAACACCCTTTCCCAACCATCCACTGGGCCTTTAAGAAAGAAATCACCCTGCTGGTGACATAAGTCGAACCTCGCCACTAAATCCTCGGAACACCTGAAATGGCCAACGTAACTATCTTGGCATGACAGTCCAGAATAGCATGGTATGGAGATAGATAATCCATAACCAGAATCACATCAAAGTCTACCATACCCGCCAATAACAAATCAACTCGGGTCTCTAGACCCCCAATAGTAAGAAGATAAGATCGATATACGTGATCTACAATAATAGTATCACCCATCAGGGTAGATACATGCACAGGCAAGGAAAGACAACCATGGGTCATACCCAAATAATGGGCAAAATATGAAGATGCATAGGAGTATGTACACCCGGGATCAAATGAAACAGAAGCATCCCTATGGCAAACTAAGATAATACCTGTGATAACAGCATTTGATGCAACAGCTTCTCTCCTGTCTGGAAGTTCATAGAACCGATCCTGGCCACCACTAGGTCGATCTCCACCTCTAGGGTGACCCCTGGCTGACTGTCCCCCACCCCTACCTGACTGGGATGGTGCTGAAGTAGATGGAGTAGAAGAGGAGGGCTGATCCATCTGCTGAGACTGACCACAATGAAGCCGAGGACAATGTCTCCTCATGTGGCCAAATTTGCCACACTCATAACAACTACCCGGTGCTGGAGAAGGGTACTGAAGGGAACCCCTCGCTGCAGATGAACCCAGGGCTGAAAAGGCAGGAGTAGAACTCTGAGCTAGAAGGGCACTAAGTGAAGTCTGGCCCTGCTGATATCCCTGACGGCCGCGGCCGGAAAAAAGCCCCACTGTACTCTGGGCGTCCTGTCTGAGGCGGCCTGAAAGAATGACATCTGTCCTACTGGAACTGGCCCCTAGACGGAGCACCACTGTAGCTACCTGAACCTCGAGGCCTCTTGGCCTCCCTCTACTCACGGTACCGACGACGATCTATCTCAATCTGGAAATCCATATCAACTACCTCCTCAAAAGAAGCTGCTACCACCCTCTCCCTAGTCATCAAAATATGAATTGGATAGTTTAGGCCATCAACAAACCTCCTGATCCTCTCCCGATCTGTCGGATCATAAAGTAGCAAGTCTAGCCAACTATATAAACCTCAACTCATACTGGGTCACTATCATATCACCCTGGATCAACTACTCAAACCGTTGACGTAGCTCCTCTCTGCGAGACTGCAACACATACTTCTCCAAAAAGAGAGTGAAGAACTGCTGCCAAGTAAGGGGTGCTACTCCCGCAGGCCTACGTCTCTCAAATTCCTCCCACCATGTAAATGCTGGCCCTGAGAACTGGAAGGTAGTAAAAGCCACTCCACTTGACTCTAAGATCCCTACATTGCGAAGCATCCGTTGACACTTACCCAAAACTCCATGGGCATCCTCGCTTCAGTACCGCTGAATGTCGGAGGCATAAGTCTACCAAACCTCTCTAGTCAATACTGCTCGTGGTCTGGCATCTTTGGAACTACATACCCTAGAGCTGGTGCGATTGGCGCAACTGGAGCAACCGGTGCAACTGGCTGAGTTGGGGATACCTCTAGTGTCTGTAATCCCTACACAACCTGCTAGGGTGTACGAGCTATGGGGGTCTGATGACCACCCCCGGTCTGAGAAGTAGGTGCGGCAGTAGAAGTTGAAACTGCCTGAGCTAGACCAGTGCAGATAGATAAGATTTGAGCTAAAGCCTCCTAAAGACCAGGAATCATGATGGGCACTGTCGGTGCCTGAATGGGTGCTGCTGGAGCATCTACATCTGGAGGCTCGTCCTGAATAGGGGCAACTGGTGGGTCAACTGGTATTGCCCATGCTGCTCTGCCTCGACCATGACCACGGCCGCGTCTACGGCCTCTAGCAGGTGGCAATATTGGTCGTCCACCACGTCAGGTAGCACGTGTTCTCTCCATCTACGAGAGAATAGAATACAGAAGTTTAGTTCTCAGAATAATAAAGCTGCACAATAAGAGTTCAAGGATTTGAAGTGTTTCCTAAAGGTTCTGCAGCTTCCCAAGGATAAAAACAGATGTCTTCGTACTGATCCACGAAACTCTACTAACCGGCTCATGACTCATGAGGCCTAGTAACCTAGGCTATGATACGAACTTGTCATGACCCCAAACCCGATCGTGATGGTGCCCAACACAATTGCTAGGCAAGCCCGATGATTTACACTCTCAAACTCGAGCATGAAGCTCAAAACCAGTCATTTGAATATCATTATCAACAATAAAGCTAATAATTTTAATTTATAGATACAAATAAGCTAAATATCAAGATAGTACTGAATACACTCCCAAAGACCTGGGGGTCATGAGTCTATAGCCTCTAACAATACAATGTAACAAGACTCCAATAATACATAGTTTCAAAACTACGGAAAGTTAATAAATGAGATAGGGAGGAGTCGGGTCCTGCGAACATCAGGCAGCTACCTCGACAACTCCGAATAAACTCTAAAAGCAGCAAGGTAACTCAGCTAAGCTCCTGAGGTACCTGGATCTGCACACATGGTGCAGGGAATAAAGTGCGTACTTCCAACTCAGTGATAAGAGACATGTATAATGACTGATAGTAAAGAATCCCAAAATATAGCAATGCAAAGATATAACAAATACTCCTACACATTTAACAGTGTAATAACAACAAATAATGACACGCAAAACAGGCAAATATCAATGCATGAATGCAATGCAATGCACATGACCGCTGCGGCGCACAACCCAATCCATTTGGGTACCCGCGCTCACCTGGGGGTTCAACCCAAGCGCAATATCATCATAACATTCGCTGCGGCATGCAGCCCGATCCACAATCAGTCCAGTTATATGCATGCAAGCCACACAAGCATAGTTAAACTTTCCATTTTTAGTTCTAATTATTAGAAATCATAAATTAAGTGTTTAAAACCATAGAATTTTACTAGCTATTTCGAGACAATGTTTAACTCAGGATTGATATCATAAAAACATGCTAAATATCATGGAAACAGTGATAATAATCCCCACAAGATTCAAATTACTGGCGTACAGCCCAAATGTCACGACCCAAATCCGGTCATGACGGCGCCCAACAATCAAGCTAGGCCAGCCAGACCAACAATTTAATTATCATAAAATACCAGTCCCCAAATGGACAACCCAAGAAGAATATATGAGTTTAAGAACTCCAATAATAATAATAATAATGAACAAAAGTACTGACACTCCCAAAGATCCGGAGTCACAAGTCTAGAGCCTCTAACAAAACCCAACAGGAATAGAGAGTATTGTATAGAAATACTCAAGTCCGAATACAAAATTCAAAATAACAACTGGAAAGGAGAGGAGAAGCTAGGTTCTGCGAACGTAGGCAGCTACCTCAGCAACTCGGATAAACTCTGATATAGGCTGGAGTGTTTGTCTAATCCTCCTGTGTACCTGAATCTGCACACAAAGGTGCGAGGAGTAGGGGTGAGTACTAAGTACTCAGTGAGTAAAAATAATAGCTGAAAGCAGGAAATCCAAAGAATACCACAAAGCAAAGCTAAACTACAGTCCGATACCGAATCTCCTACGAACTAGCATCAACAGTACAATTCAGCTACCACAGAGTAATTCAACAAATAAAGATGCAATGCAATGCACATAACCGCTATGGCGTGTAGCCCGATCCAATTTAACATCGACGGCGCTCACTAGGCGTGTGTACAGACTTCGGAGGGGCTCCTACAGCCCAAGCGCAATACTGCTGCGGCGTGCAGCCCGATCCTCATATCAACCACTGCGGCGTGCAGCCCGATCCCATGCTCAGTCCACAATAAGCAATTAAGTCACAAAACAGTTCATTTTTCTTAATTCCAGTTTTCAATTCATAATTTATGAAAAATACTTAAACTTTATTAAATTTGCAAAAGCCGGTGACTTAGCATTTCAAAAGTGTGATTTCAATTTTCAGGACTGAGATCAGTGATTTAAGCAATTATAGCTATCACATAAATATTATCCTCTAAGGACACTACAGGTCGGCACAAGGCCCCAAACAAAGCTTACAACCCACAAATATATCAAATACAGTGTATTTCCAACACTAACAACATATTATTCACATCCGGGATGGACCAAGTCTCAATCCCTAGTCAGAATCAATCCCGCACCTGCCACGATGTGCGAACCACGCCCTACTAGCGTCACAATGTGCTAAGCCGGGGTTTCGAACCCTCAGGCTACCATATACACAAACTACTCACCTCTAGCCGGCCGTAGACTCGTCCGCGATGCCTTTTCCTTTGAATTTAGCTCCCTCGTGTGTGAAATCTAGTCAAACCACAATAATTATATCAAATACGGGTCAAATAATCATAACCCATTTCAATTTACATGAAATTCGCATAAATACACTAAGTTGGTAAAACCCGACCCCGGGCCCACTGCTCGGAAAATTCCGAAATTTGTACCAACGCGACCCTCATCTCGCCACGAGTCCGTGCATATAAAATTTATCAAAATCGGAGTTCAAATGGCCTCCCAAAACTCAAAATCCCGTTTTCAATATCTAGGCCACATTTCTTCAAGATTTCAACCCAATTTCATGAAGATTGATGTTAATTCTACCATAAAATGATGTTTTTGAGTCAAGAATCTTACCTCCGACGAATACCCGATGACTTCTCGGTGATTTCCTCGAGTTTTCTTCTCTCTAGGGCTCAAAATTGTGTTTTTGGGGTGTAAACCCGTAAGCCCTCTGTTCTGTGATATAAATTCACTGCCAGAACATTTTGTGCTACGCGTTCGCGTGAGCTCCCATGCGTTCGCGATGAACAACTCCCTCTTACTCTTCGCGAACGCGACGCCTCCCACGCGTTAACGATGCTCAACTTCCAGCTACCCTTCGCGAACGCGACGCCAACCACGCATTCGCGATGCTCAAACTCCCAGCCGCCCAAATTCCTTCTACGCGTTCGCGATACCCCTCCCGCGAACGCGAAGCACACTCCCACGAACCTATGCGAACGCGACCCCAGGAACGCAATCGCGATGCACAACACCCCTGGCCTACGCGAACGCGACACCCCGACCACGAACGCGATGCATTAATGTAACGACCCGGCCCGTCGTTACGGGAATTTCCACCCCGTTACCTTGCATTTACATATATTATGCTTTTAAATCAGTATTAGAATATATCGGGTGAGTTAGGAGTGATTTGGATTGAAAATGAAACAAATAGCATGTTTAAAGAAATCTTGAATATGAGAAGTCAACCAAGAGTTGACTATTGAGTTAGAGTGCTCGGAACCGGATTCCTGATGATTCGACTAGTTCCGAGGGATCATTTATGACTTAGGAGAACAATCGGAATTGAATTCGGAGGCCCGGTGTAGTTTTAGGCTTGAATTGGCGAAGGTTGAATTTTGGCGAAAACCGGATGGTAGGTGATATTTTGATCCGGGGGTCAGAATGGAATTTCGACAATTTCAGTAGCTTCGTTAGGTGATTTTGGATGTTCGTGCAAAATTTCAGGTCATTCGGGTGTCGTTTGATCGGGTTTTTGATCGAATATGTAATTCGGAAAGTTTTAAGAAATTTAGGCTTGAATCCGTGGGTAATTGGTGATTTTGATGTTTAGGATGGTGTTTTTATGATTGGAACAAGTTCGAATAAGGAATTAGGATGTGTTGGTGTGTTTGAATGAGGTCCCGGGGGCCTCGGGGTGTTTTCGGATAGCCAAACGAGAAAAAAATATGGAAAATTGCAGAACTGGTGCACTGCTTCTGTTGTTTTCGCTCCTGCGGAAATGGGAGCGCAGGAGCGACTCCGCAGGAGCGGACCATGAGGCGCAGAAGCGGAGTCGACCGCTGAAGCGGAGCCTGGTCCGCAGGGGCGGCTTCGCTGGTGCGAGAGGTCGATCGCAGAAGCGGTCTTGAGGCGTGATGGGGAAATCCGCAGAAGCGGGTATTGGATCGCATAGGCGAGTCCGCTGGAGCGGACTCTTGGTCGCGGAAGCGGAACATTCCGCAGGAGCGGAAGACCTTCCGCAGAAGCGGACCCGCAGAAGCGGTCCATGTATCGCAGAAGCGAAAATCGCAGTGAGTTAAGTGTATCAGAAGTTAGAAAATTTCAGAAAAATTTCACACATTTGGGTCTCGGCTTTAGAGGCGATTTGGGCGATTTTGAAGAGAAATTCAAGGGAAATCATCGGGTAAGCAACTATGGACTTAAACTATGATTAGTATTGGTATTATTATGCAATTATATCATGAAAATGGAAGAATTTGGGGTGATTCATGGAAGATTTAACCCTAGGCTTGAACTTTAGAAAATCAAGATTTTGAATGAGCAAATGGAGTCCGAATTTGGTAAAATTGATATGCTTAGACTTGTATTGAGATGAGGGTTCCGAATATGTGACTTTCGTAATTTTTCGAGAAGCGTACCGAAAGTCGGGTTTTACCAACTTGGTGTATTTATGCGAATTTCATGTAAATTAAAGTGGGTTATGGTTCTTTGACCCGTATTTGATATAATTATTGTTATTTGACTAGATTCTACACACGAGGCAGCGAAATTCAAAGGAAAAGGCATCGCGGACGAGTCTACGACCGGCTAGAGGTGAGTAGTTTGTGTATATGGTAGCTTGAGGGTTCGAAACCCCGGCTTAGCACATTGTGACGCTAGTAGGGTGTGGCTCGCACACCGTGGCAGGTGCGGGATTGATTGTGACTAGGGATTGAGACTTGGTCCATCCCGGATGTAACTAATATGTTGTTAGTGTTGGAAATACACTGTATTTGATATATTTGTGGGCTGTAAGCCTTGTTTGGGGCCTTGTGCCGATCTGTAGCGTCCTTAGAGGACAATATTTATGTGATAGCTATAATTGCTTAAATCACTGATCTCAGTCCTGGAAATTGAAATTACCTTTTGAAATGCTAAGTCACCGGCTTTTACAAATTTAATAAAGTGAAAGTATTTTTCATAAATTATGAATTGAGAACTGGAATTAAGGAAAATGAATTGTTTTGTGACTTAATTGCTTATTGTGGACTGAGCATGGGATCGGGCTGCACGCCGCAGTGGTTGATATGTGGATCGGACTGCACGCCGCAGCAGTATTGCGCTTGGGCTGTAGGAGCCCCTCCGGAGTCTGTACACACCCCCAGTGAGCGTCGTCGACGTTAAATTGGATCGGGCTACACGCCGACGCGGTTATGTGCATTGCATTGCATCATTATTTGTTGAATTTCTCTGTGGTAGCTGTACTGTATTGTTGCTGCTAGTTCGTAGGAGATTCGGACTGTAGTGTAGCTTCATATTGTGGTATTTTGTGGATTTCTTGTTGTCAGCTACTTATATATATTTGTTACTCACTGAGTACTTAGTACTCACCCCTACTCCCTGCACCTTTTGTGTGCAGACTCAGGTACACAGGAGCAGTAGACAGGCATTTCCAGCTTATTTAGAGTATATTCGAGTTGCTGAGGTAGCTGCTGGCATTCGCAAGACCTAGCTTCTCTCGTTATTTCCAGTTGTTATTTTGTATTTTGTATTCAGACTTGAGTATTTCTATATAGTACTCTCTATTCCTGTTTGGTTTTGTTAGAGGCTCTAGACTTGTGACTCCGGATCTTTGGGAGTGTCAGTAGTTTGTTCATTTCTATTATTATTGGAGTTCTTAAACTCATATATTCTTCTTAGAATGTCCATTTGGGACTGATAGTCGTTGTGATAAGTAATAGTTGGTCTGGCTGGCCTAGCTTAATTGTTGGGCACCATCACGACCGGATTTGGGTCGTGACAAGGTGGTATCAGAGCTCTAGGTTATTAGGACTCGCGAGTCATGAGCCGGTTTAGTAGGCTTTCGCGGATCGGTACGTAGACGTCCGTATCTATCCTCGAAGGGCTACGGAAACTTTAGGAAAGACCTCACTTTTCTTGGATTCATATCGTGCGATTTGTGTTATCATGAAATTAAATCTTTCCATATTCTATTCTCTTGCAGATGGCGAGAACACGAGCTAACGGACGTGGCGGACGACCACCATTGGCACCCGGAGGCCGTGGTCGTGGTAGAGGTAGGGCAGCAGTGCCAGTGCCTGCTGACCCACCAGCTGACCAGACTCAAGGTCAGATTCCTACACCAGTGGCCCAAACTCAGGACCAGATTCCAGCGGCAGACGCTCCGACAACTCAGGTTCAGGTACCGGCAGTGCCCATTGTCATACCAGGTCTTCGGGAGACCTTGGCTCAGATCTTATCAGTGTGCACAGGCTTGGCTCAGGTAGTTGCAGCTACTGCTGTAGCATCTTCTTCACAGGCAGGGGGAGGGAATCAAACCCCCGTGGCCCGCACACCCGAGCCAGTTCAGCTAGTTGCGCCCGTTGCACTAGCTCCTGCTTATATGGTTCCAATTATGCCCGACGATGAGTAGCGTCGTTTGGAGAGATTTGAGAGGCTACAGCCTCCGACATTCAGTGGTACTGAGGGCGAGGACGCCCGGGGTTTTCTTGACAAATGTCAGCGCATGCTTCGCACCGCGGGTATTCTAGAGTCCAGCGGTGTTTCATTCACCACTTTTCAGTTTACAGGTGCAGCATTTCAGTGGTGGGAGGATTTCGAGAGGCGTAGGCCCGCTGGGGCAGCGTCCCTCACTTGGGAGCAGTTCTCCACGGTATTTTTGGAGAAGTACGTGCCTCAGTCTCAGAGAGAGGAGCTGCGATGTCAGTTCGAGTGGTTGAAGCAGGGAGAGATGACGGTTAATCAGTACGAGATGAGATTCACACAGTTGGCCCGTCATGCCATGTGGATGGTTCCTACAGACAGAGAGAGGATTCGGAGATTTATCGATGACCTTATTTATCCCATTCGCATATTGATGACCAGGAAGAGAGTTTCAGCAGTTACCTTTGAGGAGGTGGTTGATGTTGCCCGTCATATTGAGACAGATCACCGCAGAGAGCGGGAGGAGAGAGAGGCTAATAAGCCTCGTGGTACTGGCAGTTACAGTGGTGCTCCGTCCAGGGGCCAATTTCAGCATAGCAGAGGTCGCTCTTTCGGATCTCATCAGTCTGGATGTGCAGAGTCCAGTGGGGTTTCCTCAGATCGTGGTCGGTAGGGCCATCAGGGTTATCAGGGTCAGCAGGGCCGTTAGTAGAGTCAGCCTGCATTGAGTGCTCTTCCAGCTCAAAGCTCTGCTCCTATTTCCTCAGCACAGGATTCATCGGCAGCGAGGGGTCCTCAGCAGCCCCTTCTTTCATCTTCGGGCCGTTGTTTTGAGTGCGGTGACTTGGGCCATATCAAGAGAGAGTGTCCTCAGTGGCTTCGTAGGCGGTCTCAGCAGAGGGATCAGCCCTCGTCTTCTACTCCTGTTTCTTCAGCGCCAGCACAGTCGGCTAGGACTGGTGGCCAGGTATCCAGAGGTCGCCCTAGGGGTGAGGATCGTACTGGTGGAGGCCAGGCTCGTTTCTATGCTCTTCCGGATAGGAAGGATGTTAGTGCTTCAGATGCGGTCATTTCAGGTATTATCTCAGTCTGCCACAAGGATGCTTCTGTCTTATTTGATCCCGGATCCACCTATTCTTATGTTTCTACTTATTTTGCACGTCATTTGGGTATGACCCGTGGTATTCTTGCTTTTCCCGTACATGTGTCTACCCCAGTGGGGGATACTGTTGTTGTGGATCAGGTATATCGATCCTGTATTATTACTATTGGGGGTCCGGAGACCCGAGTTGATTTATTACTACTGGGCATGGTAGATTTCGATGTAATTCTAGGCATGGATTGGCTATCTCCTTACCATGCGATTCCTGGACTGTCATGCCAAGACAGTCACACTAGCTATTCCGGGTAATCCGAGGATCGAGTGGCGTGGCTTGACTGATTATGTGTCCGACAGGGTGATTTCTTATATAAAGGCCCAACGAATGATTGGCAAGGGTTGTTTGTCTTATTTGGCCTTTATTAGAAATGTTGAGGCTGAGACACCCAGTCTTGATTCGGTCCCCATTGTGAGGGAGTTTCCGGATATATTTCCAGCAGACCTGCCGGGCATGCCGCCTGACAGATATGTTGATTTTGGTATTGATTTGGTGCCGGTCACTCAGCCCATTTCTATTCCTCCCTATCGCATGGCACCAGCAGAGTTAAAAGAATTGAAAGAACAGCTTCAGGAACTCTTAGATAAGGGTTTCATTCGTCCAAGTGTGTCACCTTGGGGTGCACCGGTGTTGTTCGTAAAGAAGAAAGATGGCACAATGAGAATGTGCATCGATTACAGGCAGCTGAACAAGGTAACAGTGAAGAATAAGTACCCATTACCTCGTATTGAGGACCTATTTGATCAGCTCCAAGGAGCTAGTGTATTTTCAAAGATTGACCTTCGATCGGGCTATCATCAGTTGAAGATCAGGGACTCAGATATTATGAAGACAGCGTTCTGGACGCGATATGGGCACTACGAGTTCCTGGTGATGTCTTTCGGGTTGACTAATGCCCCAGCTGCATTCATGCACTTGATGAATAGTGTATTTCAGCCGTACCTTGATTCGTTTGTGATTGTGCTTATTGAGGATATTCTGGTATATTCACGCAGCCAGGAGGAGCATGCACATCATTTGAGGGTGGTATTGTAGAGGTTGAGAGAAGAGAAGCTCTATGCGAAATTCACTAAGTGTGAGTTCTGGCTTGATACTGTGGGTTTTCTGGGACATATAGTGTCCAGTGATGGTATTCGGGTTGATCCACAGAAGGTCGAGGCAGTGCGGAATTGGCCCAGACCTTCCTCAGCTACAGAGATTCGGAGTTTTCTCGGCTTGGCAGGCTATTATCGCCGGTTTGTTCAGGGTTTCTCATCTATTGCTTCACCGTTGACTAAGTTGACATAGAAGAATGCTCCATTTGAGTGGTCTGATGAATGCGAGGAGAGTTTCCAGAAGCTCAAGGAGGCTTTGACCACCGCTCCAGTACTTGTGTTACCATCAGCCTCGGGGTCATATACGATGTATTGTGATGCTTCTAGAGTTGGACTCGGTTGTGTGTTGATGCAGGAGGGTAGAGTTATTGCATATGCTTCTCGTCAGCTAAAGCCCCACGAGAAGAACTACCCTGTTCATGATTTGGAGTTAGCTGCTATTGTTCATGCCTTGAAGATTTGGAGGCATTACTTATATGGTGTATCTTGTGATGTATATACGGACCACCGCAGCCTTCAGCATTTGTTTAAGCAGAAAGATCTAAATTTGAGGCAGCGGAGATGGCTTGAGTTGCTTAAAGACTATGATATTACTATCTTGTACCATCCCGGGAAAGCCAATGTAGTGGCTGATGCATTGAGCCGGAAGGCTATTAGTATGGGCGGTTTGGCGTATATTCCAGTTGGGGAGAGACCCCTAGCAGTTGATGTTCAGGCGTTAGCTAATCAGATGGTGAGGCTGGATATTTCTGAGCCCAGTCGAGTGATGGCTTGTGTTGTAGCTCGTTCTTCTTTATATGATCGTATTTGAGAGCGCCAGTATGATGATCCACACTTACTTGTCCTTAAGGACAGAGTTCAGCATGATGATGCTAGAGATGTCACTATTGATAGTGATGGTGTATTACGGATGCAGGGCCGGATATGCGTGCCCAATGTTGATGGCCTTCGTGAGTTGATATTGGAGGAGGCTCATAGCTCGCGGTATTCTATTCATCCAGGAGCCGCGAAGATGTACCAGGATTTGAAGCAGCATTACTGGTGGAGAAAGATGAAGAAAGATATTGTGAGCCATGTGGCTCGGTGTCTAAACTGTCAGCAGGTCAAGTATGAGCATCGGAGACCTGGTGGTGTATTCCAGCGTATTGATATTCCTGAGTGGAAGTGGGAAAGGATTACTATGGACTTTGTTAGTGGACTCCCTCGAACAACGAGGAAGTTTGATTCAGTTTCGGTGGTAGTGGATAGGTTGACCAAGTCAGCTCACTTCATCCCAGTGTGTACTACCTATACCTCAGAGCAGTTGGTAGAGATATTCATCCGTGAGATAGTGAGATTGCATGGAGTTCCTATTTCTATTATATCGGACAGAGGTACCCAGTTCACTTCTCAGTTCTGGAGGACATTTCAGCGAGAGTTGGGTTCACAGGTAGAGCTGAGCACAGCATTTCATCCACAGACGGATGGGCAGTCTGAGCGTACTATTCAGATATTAGAGGATATGTTGCGTGCTTGTGTCATTGATTTCGGTGGTTCGTGGGCTGATTATTTGCCTTTGGCGGAGTTTGCTTATAATAATAGCTATCAGTCCAGCATTCAGATGGCACCGTATGAAGCTTTATATGGGAGGCGGTGTAGGTCTCCAGTTGGTTGGTTTGAGCCCGGCGAGGCTAGGTTGTTGGGGACAGAGTTAGTCCAAGATGCCTTAGACAAGGTGAAGGTGATCCAGGAGAGATTACGCACAGCTCAGTCGCGTCAGAAGAGTTATGCGGACCGGAAGGTCCGAGATGTGTCTTATTCAGTAGGTGAGAAGGTGTTGCTGAAGGTTTCGCCTATGAAGGGTGTTATGAGGTTTGGAAAGAAAGGGAAGTTGAGCCCAATGTTTATTGGACCTTTTGAGGTGCTTAGGAAAGTTGGGGAGGTGGCTTATATGCTTGCTTTGCCACCCAGTTTGTCGGGAGTTCACCCGGTGTTCCATGTATCTATGCTCCGAAAGTATGTCGGAGACCCGTCTCATGTGTTGGACTTCAGCACGATACAGCTAGATGAGGATTTGACTTATGATGTGGAACCGGTAGCCATTTTGGGTCGACGGGTTCGTAAACTGAGATCTAAGGACATAGCTTCAGTAAAAGTGCAGTGGAGAGGTCGTCCCGTGGAGGAAGCAACTTGGGAGACCGAGCAGGAGATGCGGAGCAGATATCCACACTTGTTTGATGCTCCGGGTATGTTTCTTAACCCGCTCGCGGACGAGCGTTTGTTTAAGTTAGGGAGAATGTAACGACCCGGCCCGTCGTTACGAGAATTTCCACCCCGTTACCTTGCATTTACATATATTATGCTTTTAAATCAGTATTAGAATATATCGGGTGAGTTAGGAGTGATTTGGATTGAAAATGAAACAAATAGCATGTTTAAAGAAAGCTTGAATATGAGAAGTCAACCAAGAGTTGACTATTGAGTTAGAGTGCTCGGAACCGGATTCTGATGATTCGACTAGTTCCGGGGGATCATTTATGACTTAGGAGAACAATCGGAATTGAATTCGGAGGTCCGGTGTAGTTTTAGGCTTGAATTGGCGAAGGTTGAATTTTGGCGAAAACCGGATGGTAGGTGATATTTTGATCCGGGGGTCGGAATGGAATTCCGACAATTTCAGTAGCTTCGTTAGGTGATTTTGGATGTTCCTGCAAAATTTCAGGTCATTCGGGCGTCGTTTGATCGGGTTTTTGATCGAATGTGTAATTCGGAAAGTTTTAAGAAATTTAGGCTTGAATCTGTGGGTAATTGGTGATTTTGATGTTTAGGATGGTGTTTTTATGATTGGAACAAGTTCGAATAAGGAATTAGGATGTGTTGGTGTGTTTGAATGAGGTCCCGGGGGCCTCGGGGTGTTTTCGGATAGCCAAACGAGAGAAAATATGGAAAATTGCAGAACTGGTGCACTACTTCCGTTGTTTTCGCTCCTGCGGAAATGGGAGCGCAGGAGCGACTCCGCTGGAGCGGACCATGAGGCGCAGAAGCAGAGTCGACCGCTGAAGCGGAACCTGGTCCGCAGGGGCGGCTTCGCTGGTGCGGGAGGTCGATCGCAGAAGCGGTCTTGAGGCGTGATGGGGAAATCCGCCGAAGCGGATGTTGAATCGCATAGGCGAGTCCGCTGGAGCGGACTCTTGGTCGCGGAAGCGGAACATTCCGCAGGAGCGGAAGACCTTCCGCAGAAGCGGTCCATGTATCGCAGAAGCGAAAATCGCAGTGAGTTAAGTGATCAGAAGTTAGAAAATTTCAGAAAAATTTCACACATTTGGGTCTCGGCTTTAGAGGCGATTTGGGCGATTTTGAAGAGAAACTCAAGGGAAATCATCGGGTAAGCAACTATGGACTTAAACTATGATTAGTATTGGTATTATTATGCAATTATATCATGAAAATGGAAGAATTTGGGGTGATTCATGGAAGATTTAACCCTAGGCTTGAACTTTAGAAAATCGAGGTTTTGAATGAGCAAATGGAGTCCGAATTTGGTAAAATTGATATGCTTAGACTCGTATTGAGATGAGGGTTCCGAATATGTGACTTTCGTAATTTTTCGAGAAGCGTACCGAAAGTCGGGTTTTACCAACTTGGTGTATTTATGCGAATTTCATGTAAATTGAAGTGGGTTATGGTTCTTTGACCCGTATTTGATATAATTATTGTTATTTGACTAGATTCTACACACGAGGCAGCGAAATTCAAAGGAAAAGGCATCGCGGACGAGTCTACAACTGGCTAGAGGTGAGTAGTTTGTGTATATGGTACCCTGAGGGTTCGAAACCCCGGCTTAGCACATTGTGACGCTAGTAGGGCGTGGCTCGCACACCGTGGCAGGTGCGGGATTGATTGTGACTAGGGATTGAGTCCATCCCCGATGTAACTAATATGTTGTTAGTGTTGGAAATACACTGTATTTGATATATTTGTGGGCTGTAAGCCTTGTTTGGGGCCTTGTGCCGATCTGTAGCGTCCCTAGAGGACAATATTTATGTGATAGCTATAATTGCTTAAATCACTGATCTCAGTCCTGGAAATTGAAATCACCTTTTGAAATGCTAAGTCACCGGCTTTTACAAATTTAATAAAGTGAAAGTATTTTTCATAAATTATGAATTGAGAACTGGAATTAAGGAAAATGAATTGTTTTGTGACTTAATTGCTTATTGTGGATTGAGCATGGGATCGGGCTGCACGCCGCAGTGGTTGATATGTGGATCGGGCTGCACGCCGCAGCAGTATTGCGCTTGGGCTGTAGGAGCCCCTCCGGAGTCTGTACACACCCCCAGTGAGCGCCGTCGACGTTAAATTGGATCGGGCCACACGCCGTAGCGGTTATGTGCATTGCATTGCATCATTATTTGTTGAATTACTCATTGGTAGTTGTACTGTATTGTTGCTGCTAGTTCGTAGGAAATTCGGACTGTAGTGTAGCTTCATATTGTGGTATTTTGTGGATTTCTTGCTGTCAGCTACTTATATATATTTGTTACTCACTGAGTACTTAGTACTCACCCCTACTCCCTGCACCTTTTGTGTGCAGACTCAGGTACACAGGAGCAGTAGACATGCATTTCCAGCGTTTGCAGTGTCATTTCGAGTTGCTGAGGTAGCTGCCTACGTTCGCAAAACCTAGCTTCTCCCCTCCTTTCCAGTTGTTATTTTGTATTTTGTATTCAGACTTGAGTATTTCTATATAGTACTCTCTATTCCTATTGGGTTTTGTTAGAGGCTCTAGACTTGTGACTCCGGATCTTTGGGAGTGTCAGTAGTTTGTTCATTTCTATTATTATCGGAGTTCTTAAACTCATATATTCTTCTTGGAATGTCCATTTGGGACTGATAGTCGTTGTGTTAAGTAATAGTTGGTCTGGCTGGCCTAGCTTAATTGTTGGGCGCCATCACGACCGGATTTGGGTCGTGACAATTGATTCGCCTGACCTTCACGAACGCGGCCCATGCCACGGTAACGCGAAGGCTTAAACGCCTGGACAGAACCTGCAGTTTTTCTGCAGATTTTTGCCAAGTCCAAATGCCGGTTGATGGTCCGAAATCATCCCGAGGCCCCCGGGACCCCAACGAAAACCACCAACATACTCCAAAATATGATACGGACTTGTTCCAATCACAAAAACACCATCCTAAACATCAAAATCACCATTTACACACGAATTCAAGCCTAAGTTTCTTCAAAACTTTCAAAACTAACATTCAATCCAAAACCCGATCAAACGATGTCCGAATGACCTGAAAATTTGTAGACATATCCAAAATCACATAACGAAGCTACAGAAATTGACGGAATTCCATTCCGACCCATGGATCAAAATATCACCTACCATCCGGTTTTCGCCAAAATTCAACCTTCGCCAATTCAAGCCTAAAACTACACCGGACCTCCGAATTCAATTCCGATTGTTCTCCTAAGTCATAAATGATCCCCCGAAACTAGTCGAATCATCAGAATCCGGTTCCGAGCACTCTAACTCAATAGTCAACTCTTGGTTGACTTCCCATATTCAAGCTTCCTTCAAACATACTATTTGCTTCATTTCCAATCCAAATCACTCCTAACTCACCCGATATACTCTAATACTGATATAAAAGCATAATATATGTAAATGCAAGGTAACGGGGTGGTAATTCCCGTAACAACAGGCCAGGTCGTTACATTCTCCCCAACTTAAACAAACGCTCGTCCGCTAGCGGGTTAAGAAACATACCTGAGGTATCAAACAAGTGTGGATATCTGCTTCGCATCTCCTGCTCGGTCTCCCAAGTTGCTTCCTCCACGGGACGACCTCTCCACTGCACTTTCACTGAAGCTATATCCTTGGATCTCAGCTTACGAACCTGTCGACCCAAAATGGCTACTGGTTCCACATCATAAGTCAAATCCTCATCTTGCTGTATCGTGTTGAAATCTAACACATGAGACGGGTCTCCGACATACTTCCGGAGCATAGATACATGGAACACCGGGTGAACTCCCGACAAACCGGGTGGCAAAGCAAGCATATAAGCCACCTCCCCAACTTTCCTAAGCACCTCAAAAGGTCCAATAAACCTTGGGCTCAACTTCCCTTTCTTTCCAAACCTCATAACACCCTTCATAGGCGAAACCTTCAGCAACACCTTCTCACCTACTCAATAAGATACATCTCGTCCCTTCCGGTCTGCATAACTCTTCTGACGCGACTGAGCTGTGCGAAGTCTCTCCTAAATCACCTTCACCTTTTCTAAGGCATCTTGGACTAACTCTGTCCCCAACAACCTAGCCTCGCCGAGCTCGAACCAACCGACTGGAGACCTACACCGTCTCCCATATAAAGCTTCATACGGTGCCATCTGAATGCTGGACCGATAGCTATTATTTTAAGCAAACTCCGCAAGAGGCAAATAATCAGCCCATGAACCACCAAAATCAATGACACAAGCACACAACATGTCCTCCAATATCTGAATAGTACGCTCAGACTGTCCATCCGTCTGTGGATGAAATGTTGTGCTCAGCTCTACCTGTGAACCCAACTCTCACTGAAATGTCCTCCAGAACTGAGAAGTGAACTGGGTACCTCTGTCTGATATAATAGAAATGGGGACTCCATGCAATCTTACTATCTCGCGGAAGAATATCTCTGCCAACCGCTCTGAGGAATAAGTAGTACACACTGGGATAAAGTGAGCTGACTTGGTCAACCTATCCACCACCACCCAAACTGAATCAAACTTCCTCGCTGTCCGAGGGAGTCCACTAACAAAGTCCATAGTAATACTTTCCCACTTCCACTCAGGAATCTCAATACGTTGGAATACACCACCAGGTCTCTGATGCTCATACTTGACCTGCTGACAGTTTAAACACCGAGCCACATGGTTCACAATATCTTTCTTCATCTTTCTCCACCAGTAATGCTGCTTCAAATCCTGATACATCTTCGCGGCTCCTGGATGGATAGAATACCGCGAGCTGTGGGCCTCCTCCAATATCAATTCACGAAGGCCATCAACATTGGGCACGCATATCCAGCCCGCATCTGCAATACACCACCACTATCAATAGTGACATCTCTGGCATCATCATGCTGAACTCTTTCCTTAAGGACAAGTAAGTGTGGATCATCATACTGGCGCTCTCGAATACGATCATATAAAGAAGAACGAGCTACTACACAAGCCATCACCCGACTGGGCTCAGAAATATCCAGCCTTACCATCTGATTAGCTAACGCTCGAACATCAACTGCTAGGGGTCTCTTCCCAACTGGAATATACGCCAAACTGCCCATACTAATAGCCTTCCGGCTCAATGCATCAGCCACTACATTGGCTTTTCCGGGATGATACAAGATAGTAATATCATAGTCTTTAAGCAACTCAAGCCATCTCCGCTGCCTCAAATTTAGATCTTTCTGCTTAAACAAATGCTGAAGGCTGCGGTGGTCCGTATATACATCACAAGATACACCATATAAGTAATGCCTCCAAATCTTCAAGGCATGAACAATAGCAGCTAACTCCAAATCATGAACAGGGTAGTTCTTCTCGTGGGGCTTTAGCTTACGAGAAGCATATGCAATAACTCTACCCTCCTGCATCAACACACAACCGAGTCCAACTCTAGAAGCATCACAATACACCGTATATGACCCTGAAGCTGATGGTAACACAAGTACTGGAGCCGTGGTCAAAGCCTCCTTGAGCTTCTGGAAGCTCTCCTCACATTCATCAGACCACACAAATGGAGCATTCTTCTGTGTCAACTTAGTCAACGGTGAAGCAATAGATGAGAAACCCTGAACAAACCGGCGATAATAGCTTGCCAAGCCAAGAAAACTCCGAATCTCTGTAGCTGAGGAAGGTCTGGGCCAATTCTGCACTGCCTCAACCTTCTGTGGATCAACCCGAATACCATCACTGGACACTATATGTCCCAGAAAACCGACATTATTAAGCCAGAACTCACACTTAGTGAATTTTGCATAAAGTTTCTCTTCCCTCAACCTTTGCAATACCACTCTCAAGTGCTGTGCATGCTCCTCCTGACTGCGTGAATATACCAGAATATCATCAATAAACACAATCACAAAAGAATCAAGGTACAACCGAAATACACTATTCATCAAGTTCATGAATGCAGCTGGGGCATTAGTCAGCCCGAAAGACATCACCAAGAACTCGTAGTGCCCATATCGCGTCCTGAACGCTGTCTTCATAATATCCGAGTCCCTGATCTTCAACTGATGATAGCCCGATCGAAGATGAATCTTAAAAAATACACTAGCTCCCTGGAGCTGATCAAATAGGTCCTTAATACGAGGTAATGGGTACTTATTCTTCACTGTTACCTTGTTCAACTGCCTGTAATCAATGCACATTCTCATTGTGCCATCTTTCTTCTTCACGAACAACACCGGTGCACCCCAAGGTGACACACTCGGACGAATGAAACCCTTATCTAAGAGTTCCTGAAGTTGTTCCTTCAATTCCTTTAACTCCGCTGGTGCCATGCGATAGGGAGGAATAGAAATGGGCTGAGTGCCCGGCACCAAGTCAATACCAAAATAGATATCTCTGTCAGGCGGCATGCCCGGCAGGTCTGCTGGAAAAACATCCGGAAACTCCCTCACAATGGGGACCGAATCAAGACTGGGTGTCTCGGCCTCAACATTTCTAATGAAGGCCAAATAAGATAAACAAACCTTGCCAATCATTCGTTGGGCCTTTATATAAGAAATCACCCTATCGGACACATAATCAGTCAAGCCACGCCACTCGATCCTCGGATTACCTGGAATAGCTAGTGTGACTGTTTTGGCATGAGAGTCCAGAATCGCATGGTAAGGAGATAGCCAATCCATGCCTAGAATCACATCGAAATCTACCATGCCCAGTAGTAATAAATCAACTTGGGTCTCCAAACCCCCAATAGTAATAATACAGTATCGATATACCTGATCCACAACAACAGTATCCCCCACTGGGGTAGACACATGTACGGGCAAAGAAAGAATACCACGGGTCATACCCAAATGATGTGCAAAATAAGTATAGACATAAGAATATGTGGATCTGGGATCAAATAAGACAGAAGCATCCCTGTGGCAGACTGAGATAATACCTGAAATGACCGCATCTGAAGCACTAGCATCCTTCCTATTTGGAAGAGCATAGAAACGAGCCTGGCCTCCACCAGTACGATCCTCGCCTCTAGGGCGACCTCCGGATACCTGGCCACCAGTCCTAGCCGACTGTGCTGGCGCTGAAGAAACAGGAGTAGAAGACGAGGGCTGATCCCTCTGTTGAGACCGCTTATGAAGCCACTGAGGACACTCTCTCCTGATATGGCCCAAATCACCGCACTCAAAACAACGACCTGAAGATGGAAGAAGGGGCTGCTGAGGACCCCTCGCTACAGATGAACCCTGTGCTGAGGAAGCAGGAGCAGAGCTCTGAGCTAGAAGAGCACTCAGTGCAGGCTGATTGTGCGGACGGCTCTGCTGACCCTGGTAATCCTGATGGCCCTGACGACCACGATCTGATGAAACCCCACTGGACTCTGCACGTCCAGACTGATGAGACCTGAAAGAACGACCCCTGCTATACTGAGGTTGGCCCCTAGACGGAGCACCACTATAGCTGCCAGAACCACGAGGCCTCTTAGCCTCTCTCTCCACCTGCTCTCTGCGGCGATCTGTCTCAATATGACGGGTAGCATCAACCACCTCCTCAAAGGTAACTATCGAAACTCTCTCCCTGGTCATCAATATATGGGATAAATAAGGCTATCAATAAATCTCCGAATCCTCTCTGTCTGTAGGAACCATCCACATGGCATGACGGGCCAACTATGTGAATCTCATCTCGTACTGATTAACCATCATATCGCCCTGCTTCAACCACTCGAACTGACGTCGCAGCTCCTCTCTCTGAGACTGAGGCACGTACTTCTCCAAAAATACCGTGGAGAACTACTGCCAAGTGAGGGGCACTGCCCCAGCGGGCCTACGCCTCTCGAAATCCTCCCACCACTAAAATGTTGCACCTGTGAACTGAAAAGTGGTGAATGAAACACCGCTGGACTCTAGAATACCCGCGTTGCGAAGCATACGCTGACATCTCTCAAGAAAACCCTGGGCGTCCTCGCCCTCAGCACCACTGAATGTCGGAGGCTGTAGCCTCTCAAATCTCTCCAAACGACGATGCTCATCATCGGGCATAGCTGGAACCATTTAAGTAGGAGCTGGTGCAATAGGTGCAACTGGCTGGACTGGCTCGGGTGTGTGAGCCACAGGGGTATGATTCCCTTCCCCTACATGTGAAGAAGCCATTGTAGTATAGGTTGCAACTACCCGAGCCAAGCCAGTGCATACTGATAGAATCTGGGCCAAAGTCTCCTGAAGACCCGGTATCTCAATAGAAACTGCCGGCGCCTGAACATGAGCTTGTCGGAGCGTCTGCCGCTGGAATCTGGTCCTGAGTTTGGGCCACTGGTGTAGGAATCTGACCTTGAGTCTGGTCAGCTGGTGGGTCAGCAGGCACTGGCACTGCTGCCCTACCTCTACCACGACCACGGCCTCCGGGTGCCAATGGTGGTCGTCCGCCACGTCCGTTAGCTCGTGTTCTCGCCATCTGCAAGAGAATAGAATATGGAAAGATTTAATTTCATGATAACACAAATCGCACGATATGAATCCAAGAAAATGAGATTTTTCCTAAAGTTTCTGTAGCCCTCCGAGGATAGATACGGACGTCTACATACCGATCCGCGAAAGCCTACTAAACCGGCTCGTGACTCGCGAGTCCTATTAACCTAGAGCTCTGATACCAACTTGTCACGACCCAAATCCGGTCGTGATGGCGCCCAACAATCAAGCTAGGCCAGCCAGACCAACAATTTAATTATCACAAAATACCGGTCCCCAAATGGACAACCCAAGAAGAATATATGAGTTTAAGAACTCCAATAATAATAATACTGAACAAAATACTAACACTCCCAAAGATCTGGAGTCACCAGTCTAGAGCCTCTAACAAAACCCAACGAGAATAGAGAGTACTGTATAGAAATACTCAAGTCTGAATACAAAATACAAAATAACAACTGGAAAGGAGAGGAGAAGCTAGGTTCTGCGAACATAGGCAGCTACCTCAGCAACTCGATATGACACCGCAAACGCTGGAAATGCCTGTCTACTGCTCCTGAGTACCTGAGTCTGCACACAAAAGGTGCAGGGAGTAGGGGTGAGTACTAAGTACTCAGTGAGTAATAAATATATAAAAGCAGCTGAAGGTAAGAAATCCACAAAATACCGCAATATGAAGCTACACTACAGTCCGAATCTCCTACGAACTAGCATCAACAGTACAATTCAGCTACCACAGAGTAATTCAACAAATAAAGATGTTGTGCAATGCACATAACCGCTACGGCGTATAGCCCGATCCAATTTAACGTCGACGACGCTCACTGGGGGTGTGTACAGACTCCGGAGGGGCTCCTACAGCCCAAGCGCAATACTGCTGCGGCGTGCGGCCCGATCCTCATATCAACCACTGCGGCGTGCAGCCCGATCCCATACTCAGTCCACAATAAGCAATTAAGTCACAAAACAGTTCATTTTTCTTAATTCCAGTTTTCAATTCATAATTTATGAAAAATACTTAAACCTTATTAAATTTGCAAAAGCCGACGACTTAGCATTTCAAATGTGTGATTTCAATTTTCAGGACTGAGATCAGTGATTTAAGCAATTATAGCTATCACATAAATATTTTCCTCTAAGGACACTACAGGTCGGCACAAGGCCCCAAACAAGGCTTACAGCCCACAAATATATCAAATACAGTGTATTTCCAACACTAACAACATATTATTCACATCCGGGATGGACCAAGTCTCAATCCCTAGTCACAATCAATCCCGCACCTGCCACGGTGTGCGAGCCACGCCCTACTAGCGTCACAATGTGCTAAGCCGGGGTTTCGAACCCTCAGGCTACCATATACACAAACTACTCACCTCTAGCCGGCCGTAGACTCGTCCGCGATGCCTTTTCCTTTGAATTTAGCTCCCTCGTGCGTGGAATCTAGTCAAACCACAATAATTATATCAAATACGGGTCAAATAATCATAACCCATTTCAATTAACATGAAATTCGCATAAATACACTAAGTTGGTAAAACCCGACCCCGTGCTCACTGCTCGGAAAATTCTGAAATTAGTACCAACGCGACCCTCATCTCGCCACGAGTCCGTGCATATAAAATTTATCAAAATCGGAGTTCAAATGGCCTCCCAAAACTCAAAATCCGTTTTCAATATCTAGGCCACATTTCTTCAAGATTTCAACCCAATTTCATGAAGATTGATGTTAATTCTACCATAAAATGATGTTTTTGAGTCAAGAATCTTACCTCCGACGAATACCCGATGACTTCTCAGTGATTTCCTCGAGTTTTCTTCTCTCAGGGCTCAAAATTATGTTTTGGGGGTGTAAACCCGTAAGCCCTCTGTTCTGTGATATAAATTCACTGCCAGAACATTTTGTGCTACGCGTTCGCGTGAGCTCCCACGCGTTCGCGATGAACAACTCACTCTTACTGTTCGCGAACGCAACGCCTCCCACGCATTCGCGATACTCAACTTCCAGCTACCCTTCGCGAACGCGACGCCAACCACGCGTTCGCGATGCTTAAACTCCCAGCCGCCCAAATTCCTTCTACGCGTTCGCGATACCCCTCCCGCGAACGCGAAGCACACTCCCACGAACCTACGCGAACGCGACCCCAGGAAGGCGATCGCGATGCACAACACCCCTGGCCTACGCGAACGCGACACCACGACCACGAACGCGATGCATTGATTCGCCTGACCTTCGCGAACGCGGCCCATGCCACGCGAACGCGAAGGCTTAAATGCTTGGACAGAACCTGCAGTTTTTCTGCAGATTTTTGCCAAGTCCAAATGCCCGGTTGATGGTCCGAAATCATCCCGAGGCCCCCGGGACCCCAACGAAAACCACAAACATACTCCAAAACATGATACGGACTTGTTCCAATCACAAAAACACCATCCTAAACATCAAAATCACCATTTATACACGAATTCAAGCCTAAGTTTCTTCAAAACTTTCAAAACTAACATTCAATCTAAAACCCAATAAAACGATGTCCGAATGACCTGAAAATTTGCAGACATATCCAAAATCACATAACAAAGCTACAGAAATTTGTCGGAATTCCATTCCGACCCCGGATCAAAATATCACCTACCATCCGATTTTCGCCAAAATTCAACCTTCGCCAATTCAAGCCTAAAACTACACCGGACCTCCGAATTTAATTCTGATTGCTCTCCTAAGTCATAAATGATCCCCCGGAACTAGTCGAATCATCAGAATCCGGTTTCGAGCACTCTAACTCAATAGTCAACTCTTGGTTGACTTCCCATATTCAAGCTTCCTTCAAACATACTATTTGCTTCATTTCCAATCCAAATCACTCCTAACTCACCCGATATACTCTAATACTGATATAAAAGCATAATATATGTAAATGCAAGGTAACGGGGTGGTAATTCCCGTGACGACGAGCCGGGTCGTTACACCAAATCTATTCATAATCATCCAAGTAGGAGGTTTGCCAACTAATTTCTAGCCAATAACATAGTACAACATCACTTGGGCGGACTAAGCCATAGTCCCCAATCACAACCGACACCGCACTCACCGTAAAGTATGTGTCTCGCCTCAATATAGCGTCATAGTCTAATATACCAAGGTTTCAAACACTCAAGTCATCATCTACATCTATTACTCACCTCAAACCGGCCACGAGACTAGTCCGCTAAGTCTTTCCCACTTGAATCAACCTCCTCACGCACCGAATCTGATCAAAACCACAAGGAATACGTTATAATAAGCTAATAGAATATAACCCAATCAAAAAAACTCGAAAACACCAAAAAAATGAAGATGACAAAACCCGTGCCCTGGGCCCACTTCTAAAAAAATTACGCAATTTATATCTCAGGAATCCACATAACGCCACGACTCTGTACATATAAAATTCATCAAAATCGGAGTTCAAATGCCCTTTCAAATTCCAAATTTACATTCCAAAGACCAAGCCCTATCTTCTTCAATTTTTACCCAAATTTCAGAGAATTAAAGGATGAATCTTCAATTAAATGGTGTTTCTAGGCCACGAGGCTTACCTCCAATCAATTCCCGTCAAAATCCTCTTCAAAATCTACCAAAAATCTCTCAAGGTGGTGCAAAAATGGAGGAAATATAAGATAGGCCGCGGATGAAATTTCATTAAAAACCCTTCTGTCTGCCCATATATTACTCTATGTGATTGCAGCCTTGCTGTGAGCACGTGATTTTTGCCCTACATGAGAATTACTCCCAAATTTCAAAATAAAATAATTTATTGTGTTGTTTGCAATATTTGTGGATTTTTGTGTTATTTTCTCTTATTGTTTGTGTTTATGTGTGCATGTTTATTTGTTTAAATTAATAAAAATACAAAAAAATGTTGTGATAGCATTTAGGATTTAATTTTAAAATTTTAAGTTAATTAGTAAATTACTTACCTTACAAAAATGAAAAATGATAAAATATTGTATGTTTTGCATTTTTTTTAAGTGACCAAATTGTGTGATTATTTTTATTCGTGATAATTACTTTTTAAAATTAATTAGAATTTTTAGTTAATTTTTATTTTTATCTCTTTAAGTTAGAAATTTTGGTTTTAGTTAAATATGCATTAATAATGAAAATTGGACTGGGCTGTCCAAATTTGCCCAAAACTAGCCCAAATGACACCCTTACCCGGCCCTAGAAGACCTGCCATCATGCCCCATCTTCACCATTGATCTCAAATTGATCAACGGTTGAGATCATACCTTCTTACCCGTTTTTAATGAACCGATCCGTTCCCACACCCGGTCCACCCCATCAACCTCTAAACGACACCGTTTCCCACATAAAAATCGATCCAAGACATTGATCTCATCAGTTCAAACGGGCAGGATTCATTTCCCCCTTTAGTATATATTCCTAAAAACCTACCCCGCCCCCAGACCAAAGCACCCCTCTCCTCACTTTATCTCTCTCATTCAGAGACAATTAGGGCAAAACCCTAGCCGCCGTGTTACTCCACCGCCTGAAACTCGGCGGCCACAATCCCAAACACCACCAAAATAACACCCTTAAGCAACCCGACCACCCTGAACACGAATCCATTAACCGTTTGTTTCAAATCAACCTCTAACTTTTCGAATCTTCAATTGAAGATTCGAGTCGAGCTTCAACATATGCCAAACCACCCCAAATCGATACCTAACACTCCTTTGACCTTCTTTATCACCAAACCACCGTTGGTTTGGTTAGAATCTAACACAAACCATTCTGATTTCAAATCACGCCCTCGAGAACCCTAAAAATCCAATTGGTTTAGTCTGTCCAATTAATTGAAGATTTGGGGTCTAATAGACCTTAATCGGAATATTTACTACTGGAAATAATTCAACCAAGGTCTTTTCGACTTCGAAAAGGGGCCCGTGTCAGAATCCAAGTCTGGATAATTGAATTTCGAGTTGTTGAGGTAATTCTTGTTCCCAATCTAGTGTTTGTTTATTTGTTTAGTTTAGTTTTGTTGTTTTTTTTAATTTTTTGATTATCTCGTCCATCTCCAATCAGGCCTTTTATTTGGTCGAATTTGTTTCTTCTGTTATTACGGATGTATTATAAGTTAATTAAATGAAGTCGTCGATTAGTTAGGTTTTAGCATAACTCAATGTTTCTGTCAATTCCACTCGGACCACTTGTGAATTTTTTTTTTGTTCGTTATAGATAAAAATTGTGCAATAGGGCTTGTATATTGGATAGAATTCATGTCGTCAATTAGTTCTTCCAGTTTAATTGCTAGAATAGCCGGACTATAGTGTAAAGTTTTTCTCCTAGTAGGTTATCAATTTGTTTCTTTCTGTATTAGTCTTGATAATTGTTCTAATTAATATCTATGTTTTGTTCACATTATCGATCCATTTTGTGTGATGCCATATCTATTTGAATAAGATTTTATTGGTTATAGCTATTTGAAAGGGAGTAAAACAGTGAATTAGGGGATCAAGGGGGAATAATTGAGGGCTGCTAATAAGTTTAGGGGGTAATTAGCAGTAGGGAGTAGGAGGCTGCTATTAAGAGGTTGCTACTTAGATAGGGGAGTATATTTATATTGTTAATTAAGGTAAGTGGAAGGTAGATATTTTTAGGATGTTGAAAAAGAGGGCTGCTAGTTAGACTTTTAAGAGCTGGAATTGGACAGTAATTAAAATAACTAATTAAGGGGGCTGCTGGTTCTGTTTTTTAATTCTATAAAAGGGACTGAAAAACATACATAGAAGGGACAATTTTAAAAAGAGACACACACCGATAAACTAAAAAAGAACACACAGAGACACTTTTCCAGACACTTTTGATATACACTCGGTTATACACTCAAAAACAGAGATTTTAATTGGTTGTTTAGTTTGTTTTGTAGTTTTGAATTATCAATCTCTAGGTTATAGTGTCATAGAAACTTTTTGCATTCCATTGTTTGTTTCGGACTGGTTTTACTAGTTGTTTTCCTGCTGCTGAGATCTGCTACTGCTAATGCTGCATCTGACTCCTTTTACTCTCATTTCCAGGTACACACCCCTGATTTAATCACGTAATACAATCTCATAAGCTGCATTTGTTGAAAAGGAAATGAAGATTGTCTTCCTCATTCAGCTGTTAATTATTTAGTTTTTTTTGTCAATTGGTAGTTTTACATATCTAGTTCTTGGTTTAACTTGAAGTTTACATGTAGTAGTATAATCATATAGTGAATGAGTGATATGGGAAAAACCAGTAGAAAATTCTGAGTTTACGTTCGATTTTTAAACCAAGTTATGCTGCATTGATTGAACTAACTGGTTGATGAACTTTTCTATTCATAAATCATGATTGTCGATTGATTTCCGCCATGTCTGTACTTATATTTCTTTTGGCATGAATATATGAGTGTGACTTTGTTTACCTATATTATGTTGTTGTTGGAAGATTTTACTTGACTTTGAGCATTTGAATATATTGGTGAAATTTTATTTGTTCACTGAAGTAAGGTTGAATGCTCAAATGTAGTTTGTTGCCTAACATGAATATAATAGTTTAGACTAATTCTAAATGACATCCAATTAGCTTTAATCAAGTTTGAGAGCCATCATGTATGAATGTCAAATAAATTTTACTAAAAGTTATCATATTAATTTGTTGTAGAGAAACAGTCAGGTTTTTGAGGAATAATTGTAAGATTAGAAGAAGGACTGATTGTTTGCAGGGCTTGTGCTGCCTAGATTAACATGGTTAATGATTTTGCTATCCCAAAAGTTTGTTGTTGGATCATAGCATATAATTCATTTAACTTGAATAAGTGGAAGAACTGAAACTTGAGCCAGTATAATACTTATAATTTGTGAAGTATATTTAGTAGTAAGCCATTCTGTTTTAGTCCTTCGTTGGTAGCTTGTAACATATAATAGGCATTGATTGGTTTCAGATAACTGAAGTGTTTGCTTCCAGTTAATTCATTATTTATAATCTTTTGAGGGTGCTATTTGTCCAAAAAAAAAAATGGGTACAAGTACATTAAGAGCAGTTATGTGATGGAACAACTTGATATTCTGAAATCATTTTCGTTTGAGCATTATAGCTGTTACCATATTATCTGGAGTGGAGATCATAAAATATTTGCATTTGTATTGGTCTTGGGGTATTTTTCTATTTGATTTACTATCCAGATTTGGAGCTTAGCTACATTGTGTTTTAATTGTCTAGTCATTTACCTGTAAAGAGAAAAAATAAAAAGATCTTTGTACGAACATTTTTTTTTTGGCACCTTTGTCATGCTTCACTGTGAGCTATTTAGTTTCTTTTTTTTGTTTTGTTGTTTGAAAAAGGAAAAAATGGCAATAGCTAGTTTGGACGATTTGTTGACGTACATTTCTTTTTACAATTTGTTTCTTTTAGTTTTTGAGCTCCACTGTTAGTTTAGATAGTGAAATTTTTATTCGTATGACTATGTCATTTTATCTCAAGATAGCTTAGGATTAATACTTATGAACATCCGTAGTTGTTTAGTTGAATAAATCCCTTTGGAATAATATGAGACGAGCCTCGCCAAATAAACCCATAAATTACGGGACCCCCATTAAATACTTGATTGAAATACTTAGAATTGGCGGCGAGCCGTTTAGCGAATTTCACGTCCCTCCGTAAAGTAAATAATACGTTAGTCGCTTTAGGTGCGCTTTTAATAATTTTATCTTCTTAAATACGGGTGTGCATTTCATGCAACCCAAATCCAAATCCAAAAAATGTTGAATAAGAATGTGTCGAGGATCCGGGTGTATTTCATGTGACGTGATCTAAAAACATGTCCTTAAATGACGTTCATTTTCTAAAAATAAAATAATTTGACAAAAAGCGGTAATTAATTCTAAAAATGCACAAATAGGATCATATGAATTAAAATCAAGTACTTTAGCCAAATATGACAGTTGAGCGACCGTGCTAGAACCACGGAACTCGGGAATGCCTAACACCTTCTCCCTGGTTAACAGAATTCCTTATTCAGATTTCTGGTACGCGGACTGTTTTACAGAGTCAATCTTTTCCTCGATTCGGGATTCAAACAGGTGACTCGGGACACCATAAATCTCCCAAGTGGCGACTCTAAATTAATTAAATAAATCCCGTTTCGATTGTCCTTTAAGTGGAAAAACTCCCCCGCGCCCTCGTGGGTAGCGCCAAAAAGAGGTGTGACACTTGCTATTGCGATCACATAGCACAAATTTCCAACCTCCAAAATTCCGCTTATGCGATCGCACTACAACCCATGCGATCGCATAGAACAATCCACTGCGAGGGACCCCAAGCCCAAATACACTACGCAATTGCAGCCTTCCCTATGCGAACGCACAGCCCGAACTTCCGAACCTATGCGATCGCACTGCCTCTTACACGATCACATAGAACAAATTTGATCCCCTTCCAAAACCTCCTATGCGATCGCAATGCTACCCATGCGGTCGCATAGGGCAAATTCTCTGCAACACTTTAGCAGAAAAATCTGCTATGTTCCAAAACCTAAAATAGTCCGTTTGATCACCCGAAATCACCCCGAGGCCCCCGGGACCTCAACCTAAAATACCAACATACTCCAAAATATCATACGAACTTGTTCCAATCATCAAAACACGTCAAACAACGCAAAAATCATCAATTCACCACGGATTCAAGCCTAAGTTTTCTTTAAACTTTCAAAAGTCACATTCGATAAAAAACCCGACCAAACGACGTCCGAATGACCTAACAATTTACAAACATATCCAAAATCACCTAACGAAGCTATTGCAACTCTCTGAATTCCATTTCGACCCTTGGATCAAAATCTCACCTATAAACCAGAATTTGCCAAAATTCAAACTTCGCCAATTCAAGCCTTATTCTTCACCGGGCCTCCAAATTTGATTTCGATTGCACTCCTAAGTCAAAAATCCAAAGCTAACCAAACCACCAAAGTTCACATCCGAGCCCTCTAACCACATAATCAACTTCTGGTTAACTTTTCTAAAATAAGCTTCCTTTTAAGAGGCTAAGTGTCTTATTTCCAACTATAACCAACTCGATTCCACCCGATCAACTCAAATATCGATATTGAAACCTAAAGCAACACAATAAGAGGGAAACCGGATGGTAACTCACGTGACGACAGGCCGAGTCGTCACACTATCCCCAGAAAAACTATGTCATTCCCCAACTATTTATCCGACCCCCTTTCTAAATTTCTTATCTTTCTCATGCATTCTATTTTTTCATAAATGGATTTTAGCATAAATGACTTTCTCTTATTACAAGTCTTCTGATATATACATACACATAAAAATGAACATCTTTGAGGAATTTATCTCTAGTTGAATGATTTTCTATCAATATCAGTACTCATATTGAAACTTACGAAGTAATCTGTTTGAAGATCGAAGAAATTTCTTGACTTTGATAAAAAAAATATTAATCTATTTACGTAATATTGGGAATAGCCCGAATAGCTCAATTGGTTTAGAAGAAAAATATCCTCGTGTGACCAGTTCAAATAAGGTTCTTGGCACATGATTAATTTGTTTGTGTCTTTCTTTCCCCGAATTAATTGATACGAATCAACGTACATATTCTTTTAGATATTTGATTAGAATAATAGCTTTACACGATTTGGCGAGATATACCCCATCTATAATTTAGATGGATAGAGTTTCTTATATATAAAGTATCTAAAAGAATTAAATTCTATCTCCTATTCCCTTTCTCCTTCGTTCAAATAAATTTGAATACGTAATATATGTTTGAAAGGTTAATTATTGGTTAATTGTTGAAAGGCTCAAAAGTAGAATCCGAATCTAAGGGAATTGAAATAGACACTATAAGCACGTGATTTTTTACCATATAAGAGAAATACTCCTAAAAATTAAAAATAAAATAATTTTTTCTTTGTATGCAATTTTTAGATTTTTTGCGATAATTTTGGATAATTATGTGTATTTGTTTGTATATATTTATTTTTTAAATTAATATAAAATACAAAATATATCACATTTGCATCTAGAATATAATTCTACATTAAGGAGTAATTAAGTTTATTTTACAAAAAATAGAAAATCACAAAAATATGTATTTTTGCATTTTTAGCCTTTAAATGTCCAATTGTGTAATTTTTCTTTTAATTATTTGTGATAATTACTACTTAGAGTTAATTGCTATTTTTAGGATAATTTGGTTGAAAATTAATTTAGGATTGTATTTTATTTTAATTCAAAAAAAATTGAAGAAAAAGAAAAAAAATATAGTTTAAAAATAAATAAAGAATGGAGGAGTCAAAATTGGGCCAATTCTTGACTTAATCTTCAAGCCCAAACCAATTTTACCCTGAACCCAACCAAATAACCTATTACCCTTTCCACCCCACAACCTGACCTGATCTGTCCCGAAACCAACGACCCCCACTCCATTTCATTTTCACTAGTATAGTACCCGCGCGATGCACAGATTAATTTTAAGTAAAGAAGAGTTTAAAGAGATAATAAAACTATATTTATTGCAATTAAAATTAGTGATTAAATACAGAAGAAGTTATTCTAAAATTAATAGATGAATTTTGTTAAGAGTAATATAGGTTGGTACGTAACAATGAATTGCATTATATTAGCATTTAATTTGAAGAAAGATTGAAAAAACTGTGAAGTTACTTAAGATGTATGGTAATGTCCAACACATATCATAATCCTAATCAAAATGTAATTGCATTTGGTTATTTTTTAATTCATAAAAATTAAGAAGAAAAGTGACGGTTTTGCAAGGAATGGAATCAGTTTTTCTTTTTAAAAAAAACAAAATTTAGTCTTCCTCCTAATCCTAATTAAAATAAATTTGCAATTGATTTTTTTGTACTTCCTATAAATTAGGAACATTGTCCTAATGAGCCACGTGTTAATTCCTTGCTTTGACACTTGGCTTCATGAGAAGCTTTTGTCTTTGGCTTTTAATATGTGATATACTTAAACTATCATTTAGTAACACTGTTTTAGCAAATTCAAACCCATATCAAAAGTTCAACAATTGAAATAATTGGCCTTTTAATCATACATGGAGTAGTAAATACCAAGAAGAAAATCAGTAAACAAATTTAATAGCTAACCATGATGGCTCCGTAAATTCAAAACAAACATATAACACAAATAAATTCAGATTTCAATTATCAATTCAATAAAGGATCATATATAAGTATGGAGTATCTCAAAGACTCAAACCAAAAATCGACAGAAAAATAACCAAATAAGGTCTGAAATAGCGTGGAAAATCTAGCAACACAAACAACACGTCAACAATGAAAACGCAATGACTCAACTTCAAAGCAAGCACGCATACGCATATCCGAATCTGAAACACTTTAGATCTCAATTGAGTTACGCAAAGAAGAAGCTTAGAAGCTAATGTCGAAATAGAACTTCTAAGAACGGAACCGCCGAGAGAATCAAACTGGCCCCCCTCCTTTCTTCTCTGTGTGTGTCCTATATTTATAGAATATATGGATGTGTTGGTTATTATGTGTAGATGTGTGGAGGGAGTGGGAAGTTAATGTTAGGTGTATGATGTGAGTGGGGGAAAGACATGAGTGATGTGGGAAAGTGGGGAAGTTGGGTGTGAGAAAGTGGGGGTACGACATGGGTGAAATGGGGAAGTGGGGAAGAGGGTGGTTTTATTTATTTAATTTTTGTTTTTATTTTTTTTAACTCTATATATATTTATTTAACTTTTCTTAAAACTTTTTTTTATTAAATAAAAAAAGATAAAAAAAATACACACACACACATATATATACCAACTTACTTTAAGACTTAAAGAAACTATGTAAATAAGAAAACTCAATATTTACACTAAAGTTTAAATTATACCAAGAAAAATACTACTATAAATTACATCTAAATTAAAAGAAATCGAATATATTCTTCTAATAATATGAATATTTTTTAAAAAAAAATAAGTATAATCTTCCTATCCTAATAATACTCAAAATAAAATTATAATTCCTATTTTCTACTTCATATAAATTTGGAAAAAAAGTGACGGTTATAAGGCAAATTTCACCGTTTTTAATTACATTTTAAAAAAATATTCTTCATATCCTAATCCTAATAAAAATAAATTTGTAACTCTTTTTTTAACTTCCTATAAATTTGGAAGAAATTCCTATAAATTTGGAAGAAAACTGATGGTTGTTTTTGGTTGTTTTTTAATTCGTAAAAATTAAGAAGAAAAGTGACGGTTTTGCAAGGAATGGAATCAGTTTTTCCTTTTTAAAAAAAAATAAAATTTAGTCTTCCTCCTAATCATAATTAAAATAATTTTGCAATTGGTTTTTTTGTACTTTCTATAAATTAGGAACAATGTCCTAATGAGCCACGTGTTAATTCCTTGCTTTGACACTTGGCTTCATGAGAAGCTTTTGTCTTTGGCGCATTGGAGCAGTTCCCTATGGTAACCGTAGGTTTAGATAAAATCTAAATTTAGGGAGGGATATAAAACTGAAAAATCGCGTGTACTCACGTTCACATGATATATGGTTACTTGTTTTAAAAAAAAACTGAAATATTTAGTTAACAAAAGTTGAACATTGGATTTGTAGGAGATTTTTTCCTAAACAAAGGCTTAATAGGATACTTACTTATGTTTTGCTTATTTATAAAGAAAACTAATTTTGCTTATTTATAAAGAATGGTAATAACTACTTTTTCTTTAAAATATAAAATAACTAATTAAGTATTTTGAACTTTAAAATTTAAAAAGAGAAACTATTTTAACCTAATTAACTAATTTGTCCTAAAAAGTACCATGGCATTCTATGCTGGCAAAATTCCATGACTGACTTTCTTCCTTTTAATTAAATAAAAATAAAAATATAGATAGATTCTCTCTTAAATGGTAACTCCAATGGTAACTGCGTGTCTTCACGTGACCTCTAATGGCTACACCTCGAGTCGGTCAACCATCGCGTATCACACAACCAAAAGACCCGCCTACGGACTGGAGACCAACGGTGGCCTTACCATCGGAACCAACAACCACATACTCCATCGCTGTGGCAGGAACTTCAAACCCCTGCAGCACGACCAATATCAACACATTGGTAGCAAGGCAAACGACTCACAAAGCATCCGATTACTATGGTATAATGACTGAGAATTGCAAATGAACGCTGGTTGGAAAATTTACCATGGGGATACCCAAAATTGAAACTATTAGGGCAAAATTCATTGAACAAATCCATTTGAAAGGGAATGTAAGAATTGGGGCTTATGATTATAGACATGTCTTCATTGAATTTAACAATGAAGCAGACTTCAACACTGCTTATTTCTAATGATTTATGGGAATATCTGGATCCTTAACGCGGATGTTCAAATGGTCCCCTACTTCGATCCTAATGAGAAAACCTCCTTGGCTCACATTTGGGTATTATTACCAGAGTTACCTTTCCATATGTTCAAATGGGATGACTTAAGACAAGTATTGAAATAAACTGGCACCCCGATGAAGGAGGACATTGCGACCATTGCAAGAACCAGACCTCACATGGCTAAGGTCAGGTTTGAAGTAGACTTAATGAAGTCTCTCCTAGATGGTGTTTTTGTAGGCATTGAATTTGACACAACAGGACTGAAAGGCAGAGACCAAAAATCAAAGTATGAAGGTGTTCCAGCTTTCTGCAAAACATGCAAATTACAAGGACATGATATAGAAAGGTGTACGGTCGAGGCAAGAAAGAAGGAACAAGCTAGAACAAACAGAGAAAATGAAAAGTCGGAGAAAAAAGAAGATCAACCAAAGGCTAACATGCCTGGAGAAGATGGAACGAAGGCAAACACTGAGGGTGAACAGATACACTCTGTGAACCAAAAAGATGATGGATTCTTTCAGGTTAGGAATAAGTGGAACAAAATAAAGAAGGCCTTTCAGGCAGGAAACTCCAACATCAACAATGACAAAGTCCAAGAGAATTCTATGAACCAACCACAACCTTCACAAGATCAAATGGCCCCTCAAAACAGTAACACTCAAGCGATAGAACCTACCAAAGGCCATGTGGACGAAAAATAAAATGAAACCACTACTATCCAGGTGAGAAACCAACCCAAATAAGAAGAGTAGCAGAAACAAAAAAAAAACAGAAGGCAAACAAGGTGAATACCCAAAGTCTAAAAGTTCAAAACAAACTTTGGGTCAAACAAAAATCATGACAAATAGAGGAGAAAATCATAGAGGTAGTACAAATGGAAAGGAAAATGCACATGATGAACAGAACTAAAGAAATTAACACAAACAAGGGAAAAAAGATAGAGTCTCAACAGGAAGGAAAAACAAACGAGCATGAAAGTAGAAGTGCTAGTTCAAACAATCAGATTATGTCCCCTATTACTGCGGACACGACTTGCGTTCAAATAAAGGAGGAAAAATTATTATTGATCTGGGAACACTTGAGCATATCCTAGGGGAGCTGAACAACAAACATGGACCGGACATAGACAACAACTTAATCTATAAATCAGGAGAACATCAATAGCAACCATTCTCACAAGGCCTCCACATATGATGAAGTAGCTGAAAGCTCTAGAGGAGAAAGTGGGGATGATGATGAACAGGTTGCATACAGCTTACTTGAAGCCTTTGCACCTGCTCCAAAACCCTTTGATGATCATGTGGCAAAAGAAACTGAGGAAGTGATACAAAAACAGAGGCTCTTGCCAAGGAGAAATAAAAAAAATCACAAAGGTCAATGAGGTCTCCTAGAATCCCCAGTACCTTCCAACAATAAGGTAATATACAAACCCCCAATCATTCTTAATGATTAATGATCATCAACTGGAATATTAAGGGTATGATCTCCAATGGTGCTAGTGAAAGGTTAGCTAACCTAATCATAATTTATAAAGCTGATATGGCCATCCTTAAAGAACCTTTTCTCTCTTCTGATAAGCTAGAAGACTACAGAAGGTATCTAGGCTTTGGCCAAGCTATTTCTAATAAATATAGCAAGTTGTGGTGCTTTTGGAATAATGGTTTTGGAATGTGAAACCATAGACAATAGCAAATAACAGATTACCTTCAAGATTAAGGAAGATGAATATACCTACTGGATCACAACAAGGAACAATGCAGTAAAAAGAAGGAAATTATGGACCAAACTGAGGAACATGAGCAATAGAATCAATGGATCATGGTCAATTCTTGGTGACTTCAACATTATTATGGCCCCAGAGGAAAAGAAGGGAGGAACTCCCCTTGCTCTTAGCAAGAGTGTAGACTTTTTTAGATGCATGGATGATTGTGGAATGACTAACCTTTGCTATAAAGGGAATCCATTCACATGGTGCAATGGCAACAGGGGTAGAAGAAGAATTAGCACTAGACTAAACATGGTTCTTATTAATGAGGACTGGGTAGAAAAAAATCCAAACCAACAAAGTCGACCACCATGCCGAATCAAGTCGGATCATGGCCTCATTACTTTTAAATTTGGAAATGAGAAACATGAAGCTATCAAATACTTCAGGTTCCTTAATTTCTGGACTAAGCAGAATGATTAAAATTTCTTAATTGAAAGCACCTGGAACAAGGAGGTACAGGGAAATGATCAATGGATACTTCAACAACAACTACCTAGTGCATTTCCACAAAGTGGGGTCTGGGTAGGGTAATACGTACACAAGCCTTACCCCTACCCGAAACGGCAGAGAGGCTGTTTCCAATCGACCCTTGGCTTAAGTGAAAGAGTAGAGAAAGAAGAGAAAAAGAAAAGAAAAAATAAAAGAGCATTAGTGACTCTAGCAGAAAATGCATAAACCGATAACTACACATAAAATCGTAAATTAAAAGGCATGCAATAACACCTAATAGTAACTACCATAGGGAGCACGATACAAAACGCAAGACATCTATGGAGGGCCCTACCAAACCACACCTAGCCTCATGAAAGAGGTACGAAAAGCTCTAGAAGCCCCTATCCTACAACCCTAATTCTAGACCTCCAGACTTTCCTATCAAGGGCCATGTCCTCGGAAATCTGCATTATTGCCATATCGTGCCTAATCACATCTCCCCAATACTTCTTAGGCCTCCCTCTGCCTCGCCCCGTGCCAACATCCGCCAGCCGCTCACAACTCCTCACCGGGGCATTAGGGTTTGTCCTCCGCACATGCCCGAACCACCTGAGCCTTGCTTCCCGCATCTTCTCATCCACTGAGGCCACCCCAACCTTTTCCCGAATAACTTCATTCTTAATCTTATCTAATCTGGTGTGCCCACACATCCACCTGAGCATCCTCATCTCCGCAACCTTCATTCTCTTAACATGAGAGTTCTTAACCGGTCAGCACTCCGCCCCACACAACATGGCAGGTCTAACCACAGCTTTATAAAACTTCCCCTTGAGTTTCGGTGGTACTTTCTTGTCACACAAGACTCCTGATGAAAGCCTCCATTTCGACCACCCCGCCCTTATATGGTGGATGACATCCACGTCGATCTCTCCTTCTGCTTGGATCACCGACTCAAGATATTTGAAATTGTCTCTCTTGGGGATGACCTGGGCTCCAAGTTTCACAGTCCTGTCTACTTCGCTCGACTCGGCGCTAAACTTGCACTCCAGGTATTCTGTCTTAGACCTGCTCAGTTTGAAACACTTAGACTAGAGGGTCTGTCTCCAGACCTCCAACCTCTCGTTAATGCTGACCCTCGTCTCGTCTATCAAGACTATTTCATCAGCAAATACCATACACCAAGGCACATCCTATTGAATATGGCGTGTCAGTGCACCCATCACCAAGGCAAATAAGAAAGGGCTAAGGGCTGATCCTTGATGAAGCCCCATATCCACCGGGAAGTGGTCTGAGTCTCCACCCACCGTCCTAACCCTAGACTTCGCTCCATCGTACATGTCCTTGATTGTTCTGATATAGGCTTCCGGCACGCTCTTCGCCTCCAGGCACCTCCGTAATACCTCCCTTAGGACCTTGTCATACGCCTTCTCCAAGTCAATAAACACCATATGCAGGTCCTTCTTCTTATCCCTGAATTGTTCCACCAGTCTCCTGACAAGGTGGATAGCTTCTGTAGTGGAGCGACCCGGCATGAAACCGAATTGGTTCACAGATATGAACGTCATCTCCCTCACCCTCGCCTCAACCACCCGCTCCTAGACACTCCCAGACATTCATGGTGTGACTTAGTAATTTAATGCCCCTATAGTTGTTACAACATTGGATATCCCCTTTGTTCTTATACAGGGGCACGACTGTACTCCACCTCCACTCCTCCGGCATCCTCTTAGACCTGAAAATCACATTGAACAATCTAGTCATCCACTCCACACCTGTTCTACCCACTCCTTTCCAGAACTCCACCGGATCTCGTCTGGCCCGGTCGCTCGACCCCAACTCATCCTACGCAAATCCCCCACGTCCTCATCTACCCTAATGCGCATGCAGTACCCAAGGTCTCTATGACGCTCTGACTGCCCTAGCTCCTCTAGCTCTATGACTCGATCCCCCTCCTCGTTGAGCAGGTCTCGAAAGTACGACTACCACCTCTTCTTGACTTGAGACTCCCCCATCAGAACTCCGCCTTCCTCGTCCTTGATGCACCTAACTTGGTCTAGGTCCTGAGCCTTCCTCTATCTCAATTTAGCCAACGATAACTTCTTGTCCCCGCCTTTCTCCCCTAATTCCTCGTACATACGACCGAACGCTGCATTTTAGCTTCAGTGACCGCCAGCTTAGCTTCCCTTTTTGCCACCTTGTAGCTCTCCCTGTTTAGACTCCTCTCTTCCTCGCTCATACTCCCTGCCAGCTTAGCAAACGCCGCCTTCTTTTCCTCTACTTTTTCTTGGACTACATGGTTCCACCACCAGTCGCCCTGTCTGCCTGAATAGCCTTTTGCTACCCTAAGCACTACTCGCACTACCTCCCTAATCAAGTTCGCCGTCTATGACCACATTGCGTCCGCATCCCCAGCACTTCTCCAAGCTCCACCATCAACCAACCTCATTTCCAACTCCTGGGCTTTCTCCTTGGTCAAAGCTCCCCATCTAATCCGTGGTCGGCCCCGAGCACCACTCCTCTTCCTCTTCACCCAGAGACCGACATCCATTACTAGGAGCCTATGTGGAGTACAGAGGGACTCTCCCGGAATAACCTTGCTGTCCTTGCACAACCTTCTATCGCTCCTTCTGAGGAAGAGGTAATCAATCTGAGTCCTCGCCACCGAACTTTTGAACATAACCAAATGCTCCTCCCACTTTGGAAATGACGAGTTCGCAATCAAAAGGTCGAAAGCCCTGGCGAAATCAAGGAGTGAAGTGCCTCCTCCATTCCTAACCCCAAAACCAAAGCCACAATGCACCTCGCCATAGCCCCAATATAACCATTAAAGTCCCCTCCAATAACTAACTTCTCCGAGTGGGAAATACTACTCAACAACTCGTCCAAGCCCTCCCAAAAGCACCTCTTAACCTCCTCATCAAGGCTTACTTGTGGCACGTAAGCGCTTATGACATTAAGGACGCATTCACCAATAACCAACTTAATAGACATTAACCTATCATTCACTTGCCTAACCTCAACCACGGACTCCCTAAGATCCCTATCCACCAAGATTCCCACTAAATTCTTACCCCTCACGACCCCAGAGTACCACAACTTAAACCCGTCTACATTCCTCGACCCTAACCACATAGATTCTTGCACACAAGCTATGCTAACCATCCTCTACTGAAGAATCTTCACTAACTTAATGGACTTGCCCGTCAGTGTGCCAATATTCCACGACCCAATCCTCAATCTATGAGCTCCCGCTAACCCCTTTCCACCCTTACCTCCCGTCCCACCCACAGAACCACTCCTTGCCCCCCTACATACTCCCACTACCACCCCCCCGAGGACAAGACCTTACACTACCATCCCTCGCAATAGCCACTATAAGAGACGAACAGACGAACCTTAGCAGAATACGAGAAAGGTACTAACTTGATAGCCACAGAATAAACCACATAGGATGCTAGATAAAATACAAAAAAATGTACAAAGTAAATAGGAGAGCATGAGGTACCAACTCCCGATGGAAAAACCTGAAAGGAGCTTTGGTGCGCCCAACCACTCTCAGCGCTTGCACATCCTAGCCGGTGTTGCTTTGCTCTTCACTTC